>JADKLZ010000003.1:24714717-24725432 GCA_021533235.1 Biomphalaria straminea
AAATCAGTTTATATTCTTTACTAGTGTGAACATGGGATAAAAAGAAAAAAAAACACTACCTATGATAATTGTGAAGTCTCTTAAATTCCAGTGTTATACTGCTAATCTTTTTTTTTATATACAACTTATGAGCTAATTTGAATCAACAATGGTTATTACATGACAGTTTGTTTGGATGAATGAGCTCCATTAAAAACTAACCATAAATTTTTTTCAAAACAAAATTGAACTCACTTTAACATTTCCCAAAAACAATCTTCAGGAATATCTTTGATGATGACCTCTGAATTATTGCCGTCTGCTCCACTAAACTTGTGCTTGAACACAACACTCCGTGTCATCAACACATACTTGTGGGCTCCAATTGGCTCCTTTTTATCTCCCACGATAAATGTGACATCACAGGACATTTGGTTTAATAACATCTGTCTGTTCTGCTCAACAACACTCTGTGCAGACATGAAGTCAAAAAGTGAAAAGGTGTTCCCAACAACATTGAAAAAAAAAACAACATTCATTTCCAAGGCCTCACCAACTATGTCAACAATCCAGAAACTATCAGTCAAAAATGATGATTGTGTTTTTACTGATCTTCCTATTTTTTTAATTTCAAGTTTGTTAGGATTCACAAGCTTTTATTGATTTCGATGATGTCTCAAAACAATGAATAAACACAAAAGACTTAGAATTATTTAAATCTTCAAATATAACAGTGTTTTTTTTTTAAATGACGTGAAAATTAAATTTAAAAAAGAAAGATAAAGAGGAGAAAAAAAAAAGAAAGACAAAATTCTAAGACTTGTTACTATTGTTCTGATGTTACTTATCAAAAGATATAGAAACCATAGCCCTACACTTGACCCCATTTGATAAATGACTGTTGTGAAGTGTGATGGTGACCTTTCACACTAAACCACTTCACTTATATCAATGTCATTGTGAAGTCATTAATAATCTGCTGATGATAACACTGTACACCTGACATTCTGTTGAGCTGCTACCTGCTTGATACCCTGTGCTTGAGGTAACCTGTTTACTTTAGCTATGAAAATGTGATTTTTTTTTTCACTGACAAGGATCAGCATAAATAAATAGAGAATAATAGGGCACTTTGTTTGCATGGAAAAATAAAGTGAAACAATGTTGAAACATTTAAAATTGACTTTGTCCCTAGTGTTCTATTTTAGTGCTTATTCTTATTATAGATGCATAACCCTCATAACCAGAAACAAAAGAGACAAAACCAATATGTAAACCTTTATACACACTTTCATCTAACTGGTCAGTCAGTCCTGCCTGATCAGACTTGCTAGGTTTGAAATTTTAGGCAGTAGGATTCAAACCCATAAACCCAATAACATATCAATATATTACTCTGCCATGCTTTAACTCTTATGAACTATGAACTATGTTTTATCTTTTTTTTTTCAAGATCATATCAAAAACTCCTAAGCGTTGTTGCCTATTTCAATTCAGTCAAGCAGGTTTTTTGACAAACTACTAATTTGGACTGAATCCTAAAGTACCAAAACAAATTAATGGTTAATCAGACCAGCTGGTTATTAGGACGAAATGATCACATACACGTGTGGTCTGATAAATTGGCTTAGACTGAAAGCACTAGGCAAATAAAAGTTTGTAAAGATCCCCATTTTAATACTGACCTCAGCATTGACCCATTGGGAAAAAAAAAATAAACCACTTTACACCTTCCATTCATTTTATCAAATTTATTTTCCTTTTTCCCCCCCCCCACTCAAACAGAAGTGCTTTTTATTTTAATATATAGTTAAATATATATGTTAAATTTCATCTGACATCTAGGAGAATAAAATTAGGGAATAATAATAATAATAATAGCCAACAATGAGCTTTGTTTTACACAACAAAATGAATGGCAAATTATAAAGGAAGATTGCATTTAATGCTGATGTTTGAGAAGGAAATGTCTATCACATTGTCTTGTATTTATATACATATTTTTTTCCCTGTATTTCTCAAGGGTACAATTTTTTGTGTAGTAAAACATCTACCAGCAGAGATTTAGTTATGACTTTTAATTAATGAAACATCAAGATTTACAAATCCCAACATCAAAAATTATAACATTTACAGGAAATGAAACTTTTATGCAAATGTTGTAAACCATTATCAAACTCTTCAAGCATTTTTAGGGTCATAAATATTTCTTTATAAATTGGCTATAAAACAAAATCTCAATTTAAAAGTCCATGCACTTAGTCCACAATTTATGATCCTCTCCTAAAAGGAAATAGGTTTTACAACATACATCCTCACCTTGCTAAGTTTATTCAATTTATGGACATCATCTACAGGACAGCAACAACAGGGGAGATTACTAATTATATCCCTCACCTTTGGATCCTTGTAATCTACAATGCCACTGTCGTCCGAGTTTTCTGAATTATTAGAGGCTTTTTCTGCTAGCGCAGATTCATCCAGCCCAGGATAGGATGGGGGCAGCCCACCCAAAGAACTGCTGGTCATGTTAAATGGTGACGGAATGGTTGCAGTTTTTTGTGAGCACTTTGCAACAAGCCAATGTTTAATATACTCCAACTCAGTTTATTCAAATTTGTATACCTGGAAAGAGATTAACATAAAACAAATAAGTTATATTTGAAGACTTTTGTAATCTGCAAATATAATTATACATCATACAAATATAGTATACAATCAATCAAAAATAAACTTAATCTGAAATGTTAAACATGTTAAAAAAAAAATGTTTCAAGATTTTTTTTTCTCATATTAGAGAATGGTAGAGAACTATAACCTTAGGATCCTAAAGCAGTAAACCCTGGGGTCAAACATAACTTAGAAATCACAGAAACTAATGAACATTACATCTGACCACCAACAATAAAAGTATCAAAAGAAAATCTTTGTTTAATAAAGAAACAAACTGTAACTGGGCCGCACTGTAAGCCAAAGAAATAAACAGTTACAACAATGGTTACATTTGTAATTCTTCAAATCCCACACTACTAGATAGATATATAACAAGTAAACCACATATTCTCCATATTGTTTTGGCTATTTATGAAATTGTAAGGTGTAATAAATACCATGAGCCAAGATTGGATAGTAAATGAACTCTAGAATATTTTACATTTTATATAATAGTATAAATTATACATAATAGATTTAGTAAATACTATGAGTCAAGATTTGACAGTAAATGAACTCTAGAATACTATTATACAGTATACATTAGAGATGAAGTTAAGTCTACACAGCATCCCCAGATCTTCCTACTTAAAGGCTATGAACTAACAGTACACACAAAAGTAAATAACAAAAATACGAAATGACACTGTATAATAAGGTTCTGAATCTTGTAGTCCAATGTCACAATCAAGTCCAATGTCACAATCAAGTCCCATTGAAACACACACACAGAGTCTACATGTGGAAATATGTAGGAGTGTAGACCTGAGGATATGCTGCTTTTCTTTAAAACTTGTATTTAAAAAAAAAAATCACAAACGGCGAATAGTAACGGGACTGCATAGGACGTCACGGGAGGCGTTCATGTGTAAATAAGGTTTGCAATGTCCTACTAGTCTAGTCGAGTCTTAAAATAGAACTCGAAAGTTCGGGTGAGGAAAGAGCTGACAATGTAGGGAAGGTAGATCTAGGTAATACAGAAACACAAGGTAGAGTAAGGTTTGCTCCTGTCAATGTCAGTTGTGTGAGTTTAGGTCCAGCAAAGTTAGAGATTTAGATCTTAGTTCTATCAACGTTTTTACTGTATTATTTCATTTTCATTTCTAATAACATTATGGACAAAATGTCTAATAGACAAATAAACGTTTCTATTCTGTGAAACAAATGCTGTGCTTATGATTCTTTGGCCCACATATTTGGCATGACATCTTGCGATAGATGGGACACAAATAAACGCTATGTGAATGTACACTGTGTCCCAATCAATGGAAGAGATGCGAAGTGGCCAGTTTCTGGCGCGCCAGGAGCTCCAGTCCATTTATGATTTCCAATTCTATAAAGCATTAAACAACCGAATGTCCTCAAGGTACTCTCGTGATACCAACAGGCATGTGCCAACAAGTTCATTATAATACGGCAATAATAATAAAATCATAATCTGAAGACATCCTGAATACCTAGATGTCGCCAAGGAAAGAGGGCGCTACTGAAACAAAGCTGCTACATTAAACAACCACTCAGCAGATACAATAAAATGTGTTAACCACTTGGAATCTCGATCTTAACAAAGCTTGGGAAGAGCATTAACTTGAACAATCTAGTGATAGATCCCTGTGTTATGAAGATGGCTGTGTTATGAAAATCCCGTGTTATGAAGATGGCTGTGTTATGAAGATTCATTAATATTGATGTGCGACAACTAACATTTAGCTACACTTTATAAAAAGTAGATTTTTTTTTGGGTCAAACTACACATTTTAGTTGATGTATCGCCTACAATCCCGCGGGGCGAAAGCAGATAAAACGGAAAATGAGCTTACGCCCCCTCCATACATTGTAAAACCAAACAGTCAACGATGTAACGATCACAGCTTGGTGAAAGGGGGGGGGGGAACGCTAATTCAAACAATTCCTATTGTAAGCCTGTCTCATTACCTGATCCATGTCAACACGGGTCTTGATAAATCATTGACAAAAACAGCTGTGAGACAATAACTCTTGAGAAATGTAAAACTTTAGTGTGGAACAATGAAGAAAAAAAAATGTTTTGATAATGGTGTGTAGCTATCTTTTGTTTTCCTTTATTACTAAGTCCATTTTATAAGAAGTAGTATCCGTATAGTACGTCCTTCTAGCAAGAACCAATCAAACGTGTACCGAACAGGATCACGTATTTTTAGATACAACAGCAATCAAATCCTTCTAGTTAGCAATCATGTCACACCAGACACTACAAAAGGCATCTCAGCACTGGACCGTTCAAGACTTGGAAATATGAGCTACAAGAGTTTGGCACATTTTAAATAAAGCACTCACAGATTGATAAGGCCTGCTTGTAGCCAGCTAAGGATGGTTGTAAGGAGTCGCACAAACAACAAGTTGGCACTTCCAGTGTTTATTTGTTTTTCACGTCATTTTTCGGCCTCTTGAGACCTTTATTTGGTGTTAAAAAGAGATAAAAAGGAAGGTGGATCCTTTCATTTTGTTACATCGCGTAATGCCTGAGATTCCATAACAATCCGAAGCCAAATACCAAAGAGAAAAGTGCTTCAATTTGGTAACGTTAGAGAACCATTGTAGTGGGCTAAAAATATCAACATGAATGGGGATAGCTATTACAATAGAAGTGTGACTTGCAAGTACTTAAGTGTCTACATATAGTAAAGACTATAGAGTAGCAATGAGTCATAGTGTGTGTGTGTGTGTGTGCGGTACCGCTCTATTTTTAACAGCCAACAGGATTCAAGAAATGAATTTACTTTGCTCGTGAGGACACAGACCATTTAGAAAAACATAACAAAAACTGGGCAATAGATTTCAGTGATTGACTCACGGTCATCTAGGTGGTGTTTACCCCCCCCCCCTTCCATACTTTCCCAATCCAAACAACTCTCCAACGCAATCCTCCATCCTGTGTACTCTTTCATCACTTCAATGTACATTTGTTCAAGCAATTTAAAGTATTAACCAGTGCTTTTGTTAGCTCTACTACTTTGTACTATTCGTTCCCCCTATAGATTAAACTTGACCGGAGGCAAAGTGGCCTATCAACTGAACCTCGCCCTAGCCCCGCCTCCCTCTATTTACCTTCTCCAGTTGGTCTTTCAGTGAAGGTATTTGATCAATGATGTAAGTGGACGTCGTCGGGAAATGACGCTGAAAGATTTATTGGGACAATAAAGAAACTCAGAGGGATACATTTTAACATTTCTGATACAATGTCTTATTCCATGTGCTAAGACAAATTTTAATAAGTGCTCCTTCTTCCCTAGTACCGCTAGAGCATAGAATGGATTGGAAGAAAACCAACGATTTAGAAGAGTTAAGTCACTGATTAACAAGTAAGACTACACTTGACACTTAAAATGCGTAAGACATAATTATCTTCTCTGTTGACGTAACAAATGTAACCGATATGATAAACAATATTTTATTTTCCATGTTTATTTTCACCAGGTCTCAATCGTGTCCAGACCATTATGTACCCCAATAGTTTTACTGGTCAACAAACACATTTGTTTATAGAGACGAACGTAGGTCCATGTAAAAATAATGTAGTATTAAAATAACACTATCAATAGAAAACTGTCGTATAGGTTTTTTGAGCGTTACATACAATTCTGAAAGCAAAATCCCGAATCTATGAATCGTTCGATGTTTGACACGACTTTTCTTTCATTTGCTCAATCTAATTATTCGTAATCATTTCCCAACATACGAATCAATCCTTTGGGTCCTTTGAATAAATTAGGCCACATAATACATACAACAGGTGTGTAACATTTACAAAGTTCCAACTAGAACACTTTCGCTGATGTCGGGCTGGGGTTTGAACGCTAAAGTGCTTAGCAGGCAGAGAGATTCAAAGGTAAGAAACCTTCATTTCAAAAAATGACCCGACCCAACTCGTGACCTCCATGACCGAATTTTTCATAAGCTCCGCCCCAAATCCAAAGTCTAAAAAAGCGCCTGGTGGTCAAAGAAAGAGGCTTAAAACAAAAGCACGAAAACCCTAGACGTTTAACTTTTCTCAAGTCATCAGTTTGACTGTTTATATTGAATCAAGCGCGGAGTGTCCTATCTGAACCTTAGTTGGTCAAAACTATTTGCCAATGAAGACCCGTAGAAATCATTGGCTTTGTTTATTTTACTTGACAGCAACATTCGAACTACATGAAAAACGTAAAAAAATGCTTTAAAAAATAAAAATAAAATACTTCCTTTATACTTATAGAGCGATTATCTTTCTCCTAATCGCTAATAATGTTAGATTAAAAAAAAAAATCTTCCCCCCTCCCAAGAAAGAATCTTTTTAGCGAATCAATGTATATACTTAACTTCAAAGAATTCTAATAGCAGGCCTTTAGAAATAGACTTTGACGACGATGCGCTAAATGTTCATGATATAGACTATGGTTCCTGAACATTAACTTACTAAAAAGTGCCTGCACGCGGAAATAACCGAACATATGTTGACCTCTGAAGAGAAATATTTTGTAGTTCTCTAGCCAAATTTAAATTTCTTTTTTTTTTTTTATTTTACATTGACAAATGAAAATGGTCAAACCAGAGTTTTTACTGCGTGACTAACGAGCTAGTATTTTTTTTCCAACTATCAAATTTCTAGGAAAATCGTTAGAGCCGTTTTCGAGATACCTGTGTCCAGACTTGTGAGCCCACCCAGACGTTTCCACAGAGTTATGAGTTGAATAGAGGTATTTTAACCAACACAACTTATCCGAATCTTTGATGTCTAAGCATATTCCCTGCTATACAATGTGGCCTTCAAAAAAGTAAGCTGATATTTGAGACAGTTCTCAATATTTTATACTTGAAAGTTAAGAAACCACACACTTAACACTGATCGACTGACTACATTAGTTAAGTGTTAATGTTGTTGTTTTTTAAACTTTGATGTTCTTTTTTGTCTTGCATCTAACGTTTGATTGATGGTAAAAAAAACATAGCTTCCATTATAGTTATACACCACGCTTGTACATACTAACATCATACATTCTAGCAAACACACACACACACTTCGTCACTTGCATCTTAGAATTTCTGCTCTCAGCTGTAACTCTCATCAGAACACTACGCTATTACCTGCAGTATTTCTCTGATCACAAAATGATCAAACAGTGAAACACATAGACGCCTTCAGAGAAATCCTTTGAATGAATGACATCCTTCACAGAAACCAACGTGCCTACACACAGAGCTACAGGACCGCTTGATTTTGAACTCAAGATTCTGAACATTGTGGAGGCCAGGGAGAAAGAAGAGAAAGAGTTAACCTTGTCACGAACCAAGACCTGGTGTTGAATTTACATGCAAGGCCCTCCCACAAAGGGAATATGGCCGTAGGCCAATACAAACATTTGCTTAAATCACACCACCGGAGCTGACCAGTACTGACCACTGATGCCTAGACGCTAGCCGTTTGAACACAACCACATGTTTTGGGGAGCGCTATATTTACTCTTCAAGGTCAATGTGACCGTACGTTTCTTAAATTACAGAAAAGGGAGAGAAAGAGCGACATACTTGTGACCAAAAAGGAAGTAAACAATTTTGTAAGAAAGAATGACGGTGAGAGACAGGATTTTTAAAAAAGCAACATTTTTTAACTAATCACAATTTTTTTTTGAATAAAGTAGATGATGACCATTCAAACCAGTGATTCTCAACCCACGGTGCGAACCTCTAAGCCTAGAAGCTTCCTTTTTCTTCTTACAAAGTAATCATGCCAACAGTCGCTTGTATAGTAACCCACTTAACATGGTCATGCTTGTATAGGGGGTATAAGTTTCAATCGATGATCCCAAATTAACACATACGTATTTGTATCATATTTGTAGAGAATTTGTTTTCAAATTCTAAAGATCGCTTGTTACGCCAAAAAAAAAAAAAATGCACTGAAGTTAGGGCTGTATGACTCTCTGGAGATGACCAGTAACTTCACATATTCTCATTATCTTTTATGTTACTAAGAATAAAATGGCTCTTTAGTAAGTTAAAAAAAGAAAAAGGTATTCAAGTAATCTACTTGTTGTTTTGTGCTAATACTCTACATGTTGTTTTGTGCTAATACACAAACTTGTGTTGTTGTGTTGTGTTACCATAACTAAACAAGTAAACAAGCTACTGTTTGACACTGCTTACAGGTAGCAATAAACAACACATGGTTACCAAGGGCATATGATTGTGGCTGAAACAACATAGGATTCGATGTCAAGGATTTTTTGTTAATGTCTATGTACAACAATGAACTCCAACTTAAGATCATATCATTAAGGTCAATGTGAATTAACGACACCATGTTAGATCGCAACATACTCACAATACCTTTAATAACTTTGGGTAGTTAAGTTCGTGAATCACATTCAACCCAGCTCTATGTTCCCAATAAAGATTGCTGATTGCTGAAAGTTTGGGTGCCCCCTAAAAGTGTTCATTAACTTTTCGTGACAACGACAAAATGTTGTTACACTTAAAACAAAGGAGGCCAATCCTGTGGCAGAGAGCCAAACTTGTCTGGCTTGCCTGTACACAACCCATAATGGTAGAATAATAGAAGATATCTACCAGGATAGAGAAGAAGAGTTATCTAAGCCAGAACAAACAAAACAAATTACTATATAGAAAGAAGTAAATCTATTTCTATACAAGCAAACAATAAAACATACTTTTAAAAAACGTATCTAATGGGGACAAACTCTATAATGACCATAGTTGCAGTCATATATCTCAATACTGTGGGATGTTACTTTGGAGTTGGAGATAATTTGCCTCCTAGTCCACCCCACCCCCCAGGACATCGAGAGATGGTAGCGAGCAGAGTTTGAACCAGGAACCATCGATAAGTCCAGTGTGCAAACCGCACAACCAGACAGCCATCCTCGATCAGACAGCCATCTTATGGAATCACATTGAATAATTGTGCAAAGTTTCAACTTGATCCAAGATTGGGAAGGGAGAAATAACGTGTTCAAAAGCTTAGTCCACCAGAGAGTGAGTCGATATAGGCTTGGCAATAAAAATGGCAAGCGACCCATCACATTATCACAGTAACTTACAATAATAGACACAGTTACATTGAAAGCGTTTTCAACGTCAATGCCATGCTTTCAAATCAACTGGAGAAGCTTAAAGGCGTCTTTAAATAATGATCTTTTCCCCAGGAAAAACAGTCTTCGCCCAATTTGACAACTACGTCTACCATGACGCCTTTAAAACGAGGCTACCAACCACAGTCGCTCTAACACACAACAAAAAAGGTAATGTAATAATGTTTTCGTAAAACAAATCCGCACATCGAAAACATGCACGCACACACACACAAAAACGTGATTGACAACACAAACGTTTGATCTATGAGTCAGAAAGATAGGAATATCAGGGTGTGCTGCTTGTTGCAGCATTGTTTAACAAAGTGCCCAATCGAAGAAAGCTAAGACGACCTAAATATTAGTAAAGCCTTATTTCTATGTGTGCATGTTTTGATATGAACACACTAAAAAAAAAAAAAAGCCTAGATCTATGCTTCGAATTCGGTGTTTCCCCTCAGGATGTCATGGAATCTTGATACACGATGATAATAAAAACTGACCAACACTGCAACCGATTCTGACTGCAACCAATTCTGGTTGTCGCTGCTAAAAGAAATAATTCTGCATTACAAATTTATTTCTGAACTACCATTCTATAAGGCTGCAGCTCGTGCAATCATGTACTTCTTGGCTTTAAAGTCTAGAGATCTAGATTTCTCTGGTACGTGTGGACCATCTTCTTAGTCACAGCTAAGTGAACTTTGAACTCTAAAGACTGAGATAAACTTTTACGAAACTCCGAATGAATCGCCTCACGCCAACAACCAGTTTCACGATTAGGGAGGACCAGTGTTTCCAGAAACTCAAACTGATTACCACATTGTAAACAAACTGGATTTCAGCGTACGCAATTTGGAGGGGGGGGGGGAAGGACAATCTTGTCCACCAGTAGCTACATGTAGATTGTATGAGGTC
>JADKLZ010000003.1:24730432-24758927 GCA_021533235.1 Biomphalaria straminea
TTAATATTCGAAATTCGAATCGAATATCGAATATTCGCAGGTCCCTAGGGTAAATAGGAAAAGGTGTACACTGTTCTAAAATCAGCACAGAACAATATAGTTTGACATTGATTTTGATTATAAACAAAGAAATATATAAAATATTGTAACAAATTTGATTAACTTAAAAAACAAAAACGTTTTCATTCTTTTCAGTGCAACAAGCTCACCGTTGTATGGGAGCAATACATAGTAGTTCAAAAAACATCTTGACTCAGTCGGTTCCTTGATTTAGCATATATAGGAAGGTTAAATACTGCTAGCAACAAGAACAACAAAAAAGTGAAAAAACGAACTAAAATGAATTTCGAGGATCTTGTCGATGTGTGTTGATTATTTAAAACCGGTCTTTTGTCATCGTGCTGCAATCACTTTCAAGATAACCCAGGTTATTAATTAAATCAGTGCTGATGTCAAGACGACCCAATGTCAACGAAGAAACCCAAAGACAACACAGAGCCTAGCTCGAGAGTTGCACACACACACACACAAAGACGAAGGGTCAGAATTTAAATGTGTGCTCTAAAGTACATCTAATAGTGGGCCCTTATGGTTCAGTCCTACAACTTGTAACATTACACAGTCATAACTAGATCGCACTGACAATATAATATTGCGACTTTCAATTGACAACCAATTATTACCACCAACACATAAGAAAACGTGTCTTTTTGTTGCCTTTTTTGTAAACTCGTTGTCGAGTTGTACATAATCTAAATTCCCAAATAGCATTTTCTTACAGTGCTTTATAAATGGTTTATACGCATTTGCACACAATATGTATAATTAAGTTAATACCTCCCCCCCCCCAAAAAAAAAAGACTATTATAAATATTTCAAGACAGATGAAGATGAAGGCGATTATGGCATTGCTTAAAATAAACTGTCTTGTATAAACTACTCTTTTTAACCTGTCCTCCCCTTGTCCCCCCAAAAAATAAGAAGATAATTTTTTTTTAATTTCGTTCCTTTTTGTTTGCCACCAGCTATTTAAATATCAATATATTCAACCAGCAAACACTCCTTTGCTTAGTGGATCTTATTTTGGATAAAATTTTAATTTTAAATTTATTTACATTATAAATTTGAAAACTTTTTTTCCAACAAAAAGTGGTGGAGCTCCGCCCATACTTTGGGTGACTTAAATAGCTGCAGGATATGAATCCACATGAGATTCATACCAAAGATCAATGCATACCACAGGTCAATCCCTACACAAACGCAAAATAACAAAACAATCATAAAACTTTAAAACAATTTGTCTGTTCAATCTATATTACTTATAACCTCCTTTTCTAGCTCAGTAATAATAATAATACATAACAGCGGCTTTTCATGATAAATTTTTAACAAAGTAATTTTCCCTTTTGTTTAGTTTTTAACTTTTAAGATCAGGTTTAGTTTGTTTTTAAAGCAATAAGATACAAGAAATAGTATCTAGAGATGTGATATGTAGAAATGTGGGGGCAATATAAAGTAACAAAGAAAAATGAATGAAAATTAAAAAAAAAAACATCTGGAATGAAATAATGAACTAAACAATGTCAAGGGCACTTTACTAAAAATATCTCTGTTGCCAACTAAATATAAACAATTATAAATGTTTGATTTGACAGGGGTAAAATGTGCACAAAAATTATAGCATTTTAAAATATATGTGTATAGTTTACCAACATTTCTTACATTCTGTACACCAGAAACACCAAAACATCTATTTAAGTGATTCTCCTTGAGATACGAATCTCAATAACGTATATTTAAATACTAATTTAAACAAAGCCATTTTAGTAAACAATCCCAAATCATAATCACACAATTATACCTTTAAAAACTAGTGAGCAACTTTATTTAAAACAATGTATCTCCTAACTCACCACAGTTAAATGAGATTTGCAGTGGCGTAGCTAGAAATCAGTCATCATTACGGGGTCGGGGGGCTTGACCTCTTTAGGGGCCCCTACATTTTGTGTAATATTTAATATTAAAAAAACAACCGGGGAGATTTTCAAATTCTATACATATATTAATAATTATATATAAAAAAAAATATATGTAGCTATTAGAGGCAAGAAATGAAACAAACTCGAACTGAACTTCAAAATTGATTGGTATGAATTGACAAGTTTACTCTCCTTCCCTTAACTGAACTGATTCAAGATTCTTCAAGAGAACAAAATTTTCAGCGAGATGATTTGACAGTATTTTTAAGCTCTTGGAAAATTCTGCTGCTGCCTAGAGCTGTGCCCTTGACATATTGTGTGTGCATCTTTCATGTCTCATTTTCAGTAGAAGTCTTCTTTTGGTATCAACGCAAAGGGGGCCATACTGTTTAATATTTGTGTGTTAATGAAAAGGGAGATTTGAAAGAAACAAAAAGTAGACTGAGTGTAGGAACTACCAAGAAAATGGACAGATCTTTACCTTGTTGTGGAGCATGAAAGTAATTTGTATTTGTGTAGAGCTATTTGTGTCTGTTTCTTCAGAACATAACATTAGACAGCAAATTATGAAATCCAAAAAAAATGGCAGAATCTAATTCTTAGTTTAAGTCGCAAAGAAAAAATGTCAAAGTAACGCCTTTTTTGCATGACAATTAAATATCTCACTTTAAAACTAACAGAGCAGCAGAGTTCAAAATGTTTTATATTGCTACGTACTGACATATCTGGTACCGCTAAACTCTTGGTACTTATTCTGGGTACGAAAAGCAAATTAAAAAACACAGAGGAGCTAGCTGCTACTACGTGCATGGGATCACCACTGGCAAAGGCCTGTTCAAAGAAGTTTCAGACATCATGTAGATTTAGATGTTTCTATTCTCTGAGAGAAATTAGTGGGAGTGACTAATGGTGCCGCAAGAAATATCGCTGGATGTCATAGCAAACTGGCAGCAAAGAAATATCGCTGGATGTCATAGCAAACTGGCAGCAAGAGTTATTTTAAAAAAAGTGTTAAGTCAAACAGAACCCATTAAATATGGTAAGATGTTGAATCAGAGTCGTGTGAAGGATGTGTTAAGCACTGTACATTTTAAAACATTTCAAGTTTTGAAGAATTTTCTGACAGAAAGAGTCTAAATATGATATTATAATATTACGGTGAAATGCGCTGGTGAAGCAGAATAAAAGTCCTAAAACTTTTTTTATATATAGATATATATCATAATATATGAGACATGAAACTGAATTTTTTATAATGTAGAAATGAAAAGCAAGTGCCTCAACAACCCGGCCCTAATGGTTAGTTTTGGGACTTGGCTTTTTTAAATTAAAGTGACTTCACATCACATATGATCTTAATGAACTCAAACAACAAACTACAAGTTAGTACAAAAACAAGAAAATAAATATATCTATAGAATATATATAATATAATAATAGATCTATATATAAATTAACTAGACAGATATTACCAGCTGCCCACAGGTCTTAATGTGCGTATTGCTGATGTAGTCAGTGATATAGTGCATTAGAAACAATTAAAGAAAATAATATTGTTGTTTACAAGTAAGTAAAGAGAATGCATGAATTCAAGCTAAAAAAAAATATGAAAGAAGCTAAAATAGCCAATTGACCTTAATTTACGCGATATTACTATTATTAGGATAATAGTTGCAATCATGTAAAAATGCTTTAGAAAACAAATTTCAATGTTAATTTTATTAAAATATGAAATGAATGGACTATAATTAGTATGTTCATGTGTTAAAGCTTAAAACTATCTTTGCGAAGAGAAGTTCTATCATCTTGGAGTTGAATTACAGTTTTAGACCTAGACCTGAGATGAACTCCTAATGAAAAACAGGGCAGGGAGACCTCAGGTCTCCCGTACTGCCCTGGAAATGAACTCTGCTGTGCGACGTAGTGCCTCAAAGCTTCCATACAAAGTGAGTTGCTCACCGGATACGTCTCCCCGCAGCTCGCGGAGCTGCGGACACTCTTGCAAGACGTGCACCACCGTCTCTTCTGAATCCCCGCAGTGTCGGCAACGGGCATCAAAGTTTGGCCGGAACCGTGCGAAATACGCACCTATGGGACAGTGTCCCGTACGCCACTGTGCAATTGTGGTCTGCTCCGACCTTTTTAGCCTCCACCACGGGTCCCCTCGATCTGGGTGGCGCATGTGCTGCCAGACTCCCCTGGCATTTTTGGACTCATCCCAGGATTTCAACCATCGTTCATGTACCCACTCTCGGATTTGGGTCGTGGCCTGTTGAAACGTACATGGTGCTTCGAAAGTGGGCACGGCCAGCGCTCCTTGTCGTGCCAGAGCATCAGCCGCGGCATTGCCCCTCACGCCGCAGTGCGAGGGCACCCACTGCATATAAGTGACAACTCCAATAAGTAGGCGGATGTTATTTGCGGCGCCTAATGCCTCTTAGACCTAGACCTAGATTGACCTAAATCTAGGAATAGAGAGATGCGTAACCTTTTGGTAATGTCTAATGTAAGTATGTTCAACAGGATATTTATATTCGCATATTATATACAAAGAACGAATTTATGTAAAAATCCTTTTGAAACACAAATTCAAACCTTAATTTTGTTAAATAATAAAATCATTAGACTATATTTTGTATTTTCATGCGTCAAAGTAAAACTCAATAAGTGCAAAGTGTATTTCTTAAAATTAGATCTAAATCTAAATCCTTTCGAACTTTTCTCATGTCAACATTCTAAACAAAGCCTAGATCTATAGCTGTAATAGAGTTGGTCAACTTTATTTTTTTTTTAGGGTCTTAAGTTTGTTTTAGGGCTACAATGCATACATTTAGGTCTAAGTTAGTACCCAAGGAACATTTCTGCCAATTTTAATCAAGAATAGAACGGTGTAACCGTTTTGATTGCTATACGGTGACATACATACATACGCCTTTGTTTTCCTTTTAACTTTTATAGTATATAATTATAGATAGAGATTTAGACTAGATAGACTCTAGTGCTAGATCTAGAACTTAGCTTTAGTCAATTTAGACTAATACTACTAATTAATACTGGATCTAGAATTAAGTATAATTACATAGTCATAGAATAGTACTACAATAGTACTAATAGTAGATCTAGTACTTTGACTAAGTTAGACAGATTTTTACTATGTATAGTCTATAGTATAGTCAGTATAACGATACTAGTACTAGCTATCTACTAAACTAGAACTAGATCTATATCTAGATTTAAATCTATTACTTATTTTACTATAGTATTAAACTAGTTACTAGTAGTATTAGTATTATTCTATTACTAATTACTTTACTTTATTACTTTTTTTTTTTACTTTATTTTATTTATTGGTCTTTATTAGATTATTACTAATATTTATATTAGTCTATTAAGTATTATTCAGTTTACTAATCTAATTCTAATACTATACTTATAGATCTAGATAAAAAAAAAAGATTCTAGATTCTATGTCTATATCTAATTAGTTATTAGTAATACTTACTAGAATCTAGATCTAGATCTAGATTCTAGATCTAAAGTACTAATACTAATACTAACTAAGTCGACTAAGACTTAGTAAGACTAAGGACTAAGTCTCTAAGTCTAAGTTATTCACAAAGTCTACTAGTAAGTCTAGTAGAGTAGTAAACTAATAGATATCTATATAAATAAGTTAGTAGACTATTTTAAAAAATGAATATTTACCTTTTCTGACAATTTATCCACAAATACAGACCAGTTAGATCTAAATCAAGATTAACTAGAATAATTAGTTAGATCTATAACGTTTAATTTTAATAATAATAAAGAGGGATTAAAATCTAGATATCTACTTTCCCAGACAAAAATGCAAGTTAAAAGTTCATTCAAGCTTGCAATCTTTTGAACTCGAAGTTCACATTTCTAAAGGACCACGTGATAGGGCGGCTGATGACAGAACTAGGTCAAGCACTATTATTCACTGCTTGTTTTTAACACATCTAGACGAAGCACTTGACTGTAGCCTTGATCCTAACACATAAAGACTATTATGGCTGAATTTACTTTTTATTTAATAATCTTTCGTTAGATTTAATTGAAATTTCATTAAAATAAAGTAAAAAAATACTGAATCTAAATCTAGCTTTATCTAATGAGCATATTTAACTATAAAATCTTTTTTGATTAAAATTTAAATTGATATCTTAGGCTACTTAGCCGCTACTATCTAGATCTATAATTATATAGATCTAGATCTAATTATATTATCATACTAGTTCTATATGTAGGTAATTTACAATCTTTTTTTTTTCAGTATTATGTTAAAGTTTAGAACAACTGAAAAAAAAAAACGCACACCTTTTTTCCTTGGCACAGTCTGCAAAAGAGCTGACAGCTCAGCAGTAAAAAGCTGGCTAGAAGAAGAAGTTAAAGCTAATTAAATCTATTGCAACTAGCAACAAAACTGTAGACCTACACTATGACAATCACTTTTCTTTAGCTAGATAGAGTGATTTGGACTTGGACTTCGCCGATGACGTTGCACTACTCGGGGCTACAAATAAAAGTATACAAGAAATGACGGAGAGCATAGATAGAGAGGCACCCAAAATTGGCCTCCGCATAAACTTGGATAAGACAAAAATTTTGCGAGTGGGATATAAGGCAAAGGGTGCCCCTGTCAGACTTGGCGAGTCAAGGCTTGAAGAGTTGGACAACTTCACTTACCTTGGCAGCATCATAACAAATGATAGGGATGCATACCATGATGTAGTGTGCCAAATAGGAAAGGCAGGGAGCATTTTCCAAAGGCTGCAGCCTATTTGGACAAGCCAAGCCATTGGACTCGAGACAAAAATACACCTTCTCAACACAATTGTCATTCCAACTGCAACATATGCATGTGAGACATGGAAGTCATCTGTCAAAATTGAGAAGAGACTAAATGTAGCTCAACAAAAATGGTTGAGACGGATTATGAGAGTCAGTTACACAGATCGGGTCTCAAACAAGGAAATCCTATGCCGAACTGGGAGTCGAACACTCAGTGAGGTTGTGACAGAACGTCGCATGAGGTTTGCGGGACATGTTCTACGACAAAATGAACTACGCATACCAAGAATTGCGATGACATGGACGCCAATACGAGGAAAACGCAAACAGGGACGTCCTCGTATAACTTGGCGTCATACCTTCATGGAGGACCTCAGAACAGTGGACACCAGATGGGAGGAGGCTTCAGACATTGCCAATGACAGATCTTTATGGAGACAGCTTTCCGCCCAATGCGCCGAACGGCGCGGGAGGACCTAAGTCTAAGTAAGTCTAAGTAAGTGATTTTCAGTAAACATCCACTTTGCATCGAATCTTAAGTATAGGCCTATCATTGTAGTCTAACAGCCATTTTGGGGGTCAGGAATACTTTTGTTGTAGAACCCTACTTTCTTTTGATTCTCATGAATTATTTCAATACAAGGCTCCCGTTCAATATTTAACATTTAGTCTAAATAATATCTAGATATATTGGTGTCCTTAACGTAAGACATGGACTTTCGTCGCAACTGCAGGTTAATTAGGTTAATAGGTCATATACTGCTGTCAACTATTTATTTTTCAACAGGACCATCAATGAACTGATTCTAGAAAATTCCACTTAAATTATCAGTACCGGCAAATATAAATAATATAATTTTACAAATACTTTTCAGTATGATATTTCAAACATCAAACCAATGGGTTCAGGCGTGTACTATAAGTATCTTAACATTCTGCTTAATTAACTGATATATGAAGTCCAAAAGACTGTACCAATATAGATTAGAGTTAGTGTGTTTTTTTTTTAGACTTAATCCTCCCGCGCCGTTCGAGATGTGTGGGTTAAAAGACCAGGAAATCGTGGTTGTCTTTGAGACTTCTTGGCGTCCCTCTGAATGTTGGTACCCAGTCCGGGGAATGAGTCCGCATCTCATAAGTGTGTGAACTTGATCACTTTTTTTTAATAAGTTCGCCATATAGCTGCTTACTTATTGAGTTTGAAGGTAAAGTAAATAACGGCACTGGTCTTTTATTTTTATTATATGAGAAAATCTCGTTCTGAACTATACATTTGTAATTAATAAAAATGTTGTCACGTCACTTATTTCGTTTCTAAATTTCTCTTATCGTTTTACTTAATTTCACAAGAATCTTGCACTCGTCTTTTTAACTTCGACTCTTATTCTTATGTAAACACTGTACTAGGGAACGTGTTTTCTTTTCTCATCACACACACATACCGGTACACAATATTATATGACTATTCAATATAATAATATACTATTTTCATGGGCACCTCACCAGCAGTGTTTAGGATGGCAGATTGAGCCACAGCCACGAGTTCGAATTCAGATTGTTCCCTTCCCCACCAACTTTTGGTAAATACTTTTAAAAAGTAAATAAGGTAGAAATTCACCAGATAATTCCCTTCCCCACCCTCAATGTCCCAACTGGTGCAGATACGCAATAGGATTATATCTATCGCAATAGGATTATATCTATAGAGAAAGCTAAAAGCATATAAAGCGCTAACAATTGAGAAAAAAAATTATTACGAATTTAATTACATGACTGATACAATTACACTCCATATAAGTTTTTTTTTTTGTTTGAATTATTTTTTTTTAATGTATGCATGCTCATGTTCACATGTATTTCATTTTTTGAAATGAATGCTGAATGCTGTACAGTAGGCCTTTTCCCATCTAGAACAGTGATTCCCAAAGTGGTCCATATGGACCCCCAGGGGTCCACGAAAGTGACAAAAAGAATTGGGGGTCCATGACATCCAAATGGGGGTCCACGAGAGTGGATCTCATTTAAGAAGGAATTGAGTTTAATATAAATTTCACATTAATGGAAGCACCTATTATATCATACAAATATACATTATTTATACTTTATTATAGCTAGGCCATTACATACTTCATATATTTTTAGAATGAAAAACATATTTTAAATTTTAATACCTCATTTAAATAGCTCAATTTGGTCTAGAGATAACTAATATTTAACATGGCTGAATCTTAACATAAAATAGACGGTGGTGTTAATTTTCAAAAATGTTTTTCTTTTTTTCTCGTCGAACTTATATTGCCTATGTGTCGTTTATTTAACAACATTTTATGTAATGACACCATGAAACCACCTAAGCTGGAGGATCATTGGAGACAAGGCCCCCTAATAAGATTTGAAAAACTATTGAACACTCCATAATTACGTTGAGTAAAGATCTACAATTGACAAAATATTTGTTTTCAAATTTTAAGGAAAATATAATGGTTTGCTGTCTTAAAATATTGCAAAATTTTGAAAATGATACAATTGGCGAAAAAAATGAATGATTTAGCCAGCTGCTGAAGTTTTTAAAACTATTTTGTACATAAACCTGCATCTGATATTTGCTAAGAATTCTTCTAAGCAACAAATAGTTCAAAGGTCTATATATGAACAGAGTTGTGCCTGTCATGAAGCATTCTTTGGGCACATGTTCGTTTATTTATGGATAAAGAAATTCACGACAAAATTTCGTTTTGTGAAAACTTATAATTGACAATAAAGTCAAACACATTTGATGTTTTGAAGGAATCGTTCAAAGAAACAAAAACTGTAACTATTATATCAGTAGCAACAAATGGAGCAGTAGTAGATCTAGATTGCAGTAATATCTTCAATTTGTAATCAACGCAGCTATGAGAAACTAAATACATAATTACTTGCTCAAATGTGAAGAGAAAATGACAAGAACATTTATCAGGTGAATCACAAAGCACAAGAGAGGAACAAATTACAGCAGAACTAATTCTCAGCACAAAGGGGTGCGCGATGTATGTGTGAAAAATTGTTTTACTTAATTTAATAACTATATTTGCATAGTGTAGTTTTGTCTAGTTATAACTTTAACAAAAAGAAAAGTAGACTGTTCAGCGTTAAGTATTTGAAATTGAACTTCATTACTTCTTTGTCAAACTAGAGATTGTTAATGTGCCATTTTTTATGATGCAGTGCTCCTATTTCTTCTCTGTGGTTGTCATAGAGCTCATTAGTTATAATGATCTTAATTTTTAAATTATTTTTTCTCCATTGGGCCATTCAATGAAAATTCAGCTCCTTCTTTTGTTGTGGCTTTCTGAGAACAATCCATGAAAACTCTGTTAGGGCAATGGTATTGTAGAAGAGTTCACTAAATGCTTGATCTCTGTTGGAATATAGCTAAATATTTCTTTCTTCTAATGCAAACAACATATTTCTGCAAACAATATCTCTCTATACAGCTGGCAGAGTCAATGATGTATTTTTTTATTCAAATTATTATGGCTCAAGAAATCCACGAAAAACAGCTCTTTGATAAACCTTTTACTAAAACAACAAATCTCAATATGAAAAACAATCTCCGTAGCAATGGAAGTCGAGCTTGCAAACCTTTAAAAACAAAAAGTTTCCAATGTGTTTAGTGATAGTAAACGATAAATATTAACTATTACATAATGGGTTTAAATTTCATTTTGTTAATAAATTTATTGTAAAAAAAATGAATTTAACTTACAATGTAGTTTTAAATTACTTTTTAAAAGCTTTAAAAGCTTGCGCAAAACGTGGTCCAGATTTGTGAATTCATATCAATTATGACATGTCAAAATTGGAAATTGTTGACAAAATCTTATTCACTGAATGTACAGAGTAAGTACAAAAAAAAAAAACTTGAATGTATACCAAGTACCGGTACAAATCATTTCAGCTTCACAACTCAAATTTATTTAAGGATGATTCAATGCTCACATCATATCAGTATCTGAACAACAAAATGAAACTAAAAACTAGATTAAGTAGATTTTTAGTTGAAATTTTAATACAAATTCAGAAGTATAAAAAAAAAAAATTAAAAAAAATTCAGCAATAATCCAAAAATTTAAAATGTATGATACTGCATAATTTAAAATAAAAATTGTATTCATATTTCTAAATGAAATATATTTCTAGTTCTGTGTAGGTGGAGTGTCACTGAAAAAAAATCACAGACACATTTACTCTTTAAATAAGCACACAATACATAGATAATAACATCCTCCACATTCTATTGTTCAGCTCCTTCAGCAGGCTGGGCACCTTGAGGAGCAGCCGCCGCACCCCCAGAACCTTGTTTCTTCACACCAGAAACAATGTCATCAATACGTAACAAAAGTATTGCAGTCTGGGGAGCAAACAAAATTCAGTGTGATACAAGTACTGCTGCTAAATGAGCCTTTCATGATTTATAAAAAAAAAAGTTCTAAATGTGTTCAACCGCACTTTTTCTGTCAACACAACATGTTCAAATCAACTGAACTACTTCATGTGCCACATTTCTATCTAAAAATAGCAAAGTAAAAACACCATACCTCAATAGCTGTTTTGTAAACCTGCTGCTTTACAGAGATGGGCTCCCAGACACCAAAAGTTTTCATATCAACCAAGTTACCAGTTGTACCATCAATCCCCCAACTAGTATTGTTGGGTTGAGAATGTTTAGCCTAGACGAATATACACAGATAATTAAACTACTTGTTCTATTACTTGACACTAAAGGACTTCAGAAATATCACTACATAAAATACAGCTTACCCTTAGAGATGTAAGAGTGCGAATACAGTTGGCACCACAGTTCTGAACCAATGTACGTGGAATAACTTCCAATGCTCTGGAGATGGCACGGTAAGGCCATTGATGAACTCCTGTAATGCTCTTGGCTCTTTCATTTAAGGCCTATAAAACAGTTGGAGCAAAAAAAAAAATTGTAATCATTTTTTTTTAAATTATCTAAAATTCAATATAGTCCTGAGTCAAACTTTATGACGACTAGTTTAGAAACCATAAGCTTCACCACTCAGTCACTAAATCAGAAACCCCATTAGTAACGAATTACTCCCTTAGAGCACGGAAGAGGAAGCAGGCAGTGAGTTGTAAGGTCATCTTGTCCCCGTACAAGGACAGGCCTTTTGCCACACATGGACCAGTAATCCCTCTCTCAATTCCTTATCACTATTCCCAGTCCTTCATGCAGAACTCTGCATTCGTAAAAAATGTGTTCTATTGTCTCGTCATCCTCGACGCAATGATTCAGTCACAAGAAGGAAACCACAATTTCTTTTGCTATTGGAAAATATCTTTCAAATTTATTATGCTGGTAAAAATAGATGTACCAAAATATAATTGAAAATGTAAGTGATATTAAAGCTTGTGTCAATACCTCTAAACACATCACTCATTCTACAGAGGTTTTTTAAAACCACAAGTATTTGATAAAAAATTCTTTTATCTCAACAAAAGCATTTTTTCTTATTATTAAATAGACCATTTGACATAATAACATGGTGGATTTCTAGAAAAAAATAAGGGTCAGCTCATACATCAGCAATGCAGGTAGATAGACAGGTACCTAAATTTTCAGCAAGAATATCATAAGCTATGAACTATAAGCTACCAATAATCAAAACTCAACTCCCTCCATACAAAATGTTAATGTTGACGCATGACTGAAATTGATTTCATTTACAGCATTTCATTATTACAGCATGCTGAGTGGGTTATGCCCCAATCTCTTTTGTGGACGAGTATGTGTGTGCATAGGGAGGGGGGTTGTATCTAGAAGGTTTCTGCTGTTATATCCTCTTGTCGGGATACAAACTCAAGCCTCCTTGTTAGATAGCCAAGCGGTTTTAACCTTTCAGCCACACATTCCTTATCTAGTTGATAGGGATTTGGTCAAGAGCCCATCTCCTGGCTTCTGAAAAAGGTAGGGTGCTATTTGTTTTTAGGCCACAGCCCAGTGGGCCACTATTAAATAGTATTAACCACTGTCATATTAAATTTTGATTTGAAAAAAGTGACATGGCAAACAGAATAGCAGGGTACTGCTCAAAATGCAATGTTCTGATTATAAAAGTAGAGGGTATTGAATTATCGCTTGAAGATCACTACCTGCTATCAGCATAAAATAAATGTACTGAAGGCACCACCTGTAATTTAAATGACAATGAAATGTTCAAAAATGAATGTACCTGAGCAAGAGCCATTTCTGTAGCTCCTCCACCAGGTACCAAGAATGGATCCAACATTATATTGCGTGCAACATTCATGGCATCTTGCAAGTTTCTCTCCACTTCATTCAAAATGTCCTTACTGGCACCCCTTAAGAGGATAGTACATGCCTTTGGATTTTTGCACTCAGTCAAGAATGTGAAATACCTGATGAGACAGACAATGTACATTAAAACAAAATAAAAGTAAACATAACATATATATGGTCAAATTCTATCTATAGCTAATGCACTACTATCACAAGATATGCCTACCCCCAAGATGTACAATGTGGAACACTCAGGATAAAAATGTGGAATTTTGGGCCCCAATGGAAACATAAACATGTTTAAGTTTGGCAGCCATATTGAGCACAATAAATAAAACTTCAATTATTACTTAATTACTTAAATAACAATGCTAGTTTGCTTCTTATACATCAGATATAAATATAAATAACTGTTAGAAAACCTGTAGTTAGCATATCATACTTATGTCATTTGTTCTTGAAATCAAATAAAAGTTTGATATGAATTAATTAAATTGCCTTTACCTTTAACTAGATCTAATCAATCTATTGATTTAAAAAAAAAAAGCATAAATATTGAGTCTAATAGTCATTTAAGATCTAGATCTGTTTTATAGAAATAGATCTAGATTTACTTCCTGGAACAGATAAATGATTCTAGATGTAGAATATTCTAAAAATTATAGAATCTATTATTAGAAACCTACAATTATTATATAAAATCTAATAACTAATCTTTAGGTATTCTTATCTAATGCTGCTTCTAGATCTACAATGAAACTTTTTTTTTGTTTGAAAATATTCCTTTTTAGCAATACCGGTTTCAAAGAAATATTAAAGTTTAATAGTTAATGCCTTTAGTCATGATTTAAAAAAAAAAAATAAGTGTAAATAAACATAAACGTCTACTATACAAATGTTAGTCCCAGTGGACTGAAAGAAAGTCACTGCACTGGACTACTGAATTTTATTATTTTTTTTAAAAAAAGGTACTTTGGTTTAAAAATAAACTTCTAGAATTCTTTTAAATCTAATTAGTTTGTCATAATTATTGAGATTTTTTTCTTTAGTAAAACAAGGACATTATTTTAAAAAGTGTCTCATGAAAAAGTAACTTACTCATCACCAATTTTTTGTATTTCAAATAAACCACACCCAGTTCCAATATCTTCCTCTTTGAGTTCATCCGTTCTGTTAGCAATATTAGCTCCACATGCCCTTAACAAAGAAAACAAAATATAATTGAGCAGACATTAAATCCTAAATAATAAGATATTCATAAAAAAATCATTATATATATATAATATATATATCTTAATATACGTTATATATATTAACAAATTTACCTTGCAATTCTGTTATTGTCAGATTTTCTCACTCGTCGTATGACACTAATGTTTTCTTTCACCAAATAATGCTGCGCTAAATCAGAAACACCCTTCTCTGTTATGACAAGATCTGGCTTCAAAGCAATAATCTCCTTGCACATCTTTTCAATAAATTCCTCTTCTATCTTTAAGATTTTCCTGTTAACAGAGAGGAATTAATTAATTTTTTAAAATCCTTAAATGCTAGATTTAAGTGTCAAAAGCTTAAAAAACAACACATTGACCTAAACTAATTGCAATGACAAAATTATACCCTAACCGAATGATGTGTGATCTGCAAAATGGATTGATTTCTGGCTAGTAATAAATAATAGGTGAAGATTGCAAAGTAATTAGTCTGAAAATTAAAATTAACCTTAAACAGACATTTCCATTACCCATTAAAGATAGCCACTATTTTCATAAAAGAATATGATCATGGTTAAAAAATAACAAAGTCAACTTACGAAAAATCTTCCTCCTTTTGAATTTCAATGTTGGTCTGAAGCAAGAAGTAATTATATTTTTTTAAAACCAAATGTTAAATAATTGACAATATGCTCTTCAATTAAGATACATAAAATTTTTAAAAAAGTTACCCTTTTAGACTTTGCAATTCTATAGGGCAGATGATGTTTGTCATTAGTTTCTTTGGCCAATGGTTAAACAATAAATTTATGCAACTCACTATCTCTGTACCTATCAATGGGGCATGCTGGCTGTAAAGCCCTTAGATTCAGAACCAAGGGCTCTCAAGTATATAGCATGGGGATGAATAGAATTTTTTGGGATGCCACCCTTGAATCCAGACAAACTGAAAGGGTACCTGACATTGGTTAACCCTTTAGCAGTTGTCAGAAACTCTCTCCCATCCCTAAGAAAAGGGATACATCTCCTTATCAATGAATTGAAAAAAAAAAAATTAGTGACCAAATTCAGACAAAAACTAATAAAACTTTTTTTTTTATAATATAGAAAAACAGCCTTAGAGATGAGCAAGTTTCAGGTCATAAATAGGTCTACAGAGCTCAAAAACCAATTTCATTCCAGATTTAGTAGTTTGACTAGATCTAATATAATCAATACTAGATCTATCATCAATTTTTTTCTTTACTATGAATACTAATGGTCTCAAATGGCTCTAAACCACAACAATCACTATTTCCTTATTCTACAGCTGAAACATTAATATTCCCATTGAAATCATATTCAATTACAGCCTAAACAATGGCTAAACATGCTCTATTTTTGTAGGCTAGCAAACAAAAAATTATAGAAATCAATTCCAAAAAAAAATAGCTTCACTATCGCCTTCTTAGGTCAGAGCTAGTAAAAATACTAATTTTAAAATGTGTGTAAATGAAACAAATCAAAATCTGCAATTATCAGCTACTCAGTTTCTAGTAGTAGCAGTGTCTCCTGGTGGTTTTTAGTTTGTAATAATTGTTCAGAAAAGGCATTTGGATGTTGTGCTGGCCAGATGATACACTCTTTAATCATAACAGATGACCCATGGATGAGAAGGTCCAAGACTTTTCTCTATACTTAGGTACCTACCACACTTTCTCCTTTCTTATATTCCAAGTTGCAGTCCAGCAAGAGAATTCTTGGATTTTCAATTCGCCTGAAATTTAAAATAGATAACCATTTTCAATAACATTACTATGCAATTATACTTGTGTTCTTTTGCTACTCCAAAATTCACAACTATTCATTATATATATATACACATAGATTTATAAAAAAAAAAAAGTACCTCCTCATTTTGGGGTGTGTAATGTCTTTGTTGAACATGACACCTTTCAACACTTTGGAATCTTCAATAAGCCCTCCTGGAATCTAGTAAATAATATCTAGAATTAATACAGAATGCACAACTTGTTAGTAGATAACTGAAAGCTTTCAGACTTTAAATACCACTTACCTTTTCTACTTTAGCATAGCGTTTGATATCAATTTCCTTTTTATTATTTTCTTCAGTGGCAACTGTAGTTGTGGCCTCCAAGGCTATGGAACAGGCCAAATCCATCCTTTAAAAAATATGTAAATAACCAGTAAAATTGTATAATTTATGTTTAAACAAATAATGTTAAGAAAACAAGACAACAAAACATTCTTACCATTTGCTAATAAATTTAGTTCCTAAACAGCTACTGATGATTTTGAGCATTTCTTCCTTGTTTGTTGTATCAACTGGAACACTAATGTAAAAAATGGGGAAAAAATAATAATCAAAAGGATGTCCATTAAATGTCCATAGATGGACAGGATAGATTTTGATCCTAGAAAGTTTTTCTAATTTATGCTAAGGTATTCATAATATTAGGTTAGCTAAGTGAGTACAGTCAACAATGAACACCTCGCTAAAGACAAGCCATGTAACAAAAAATGTCCAATTGAACATTAAATAATTTCAGATTATTGTTTCTACAATCTCCAATTTAGGCTTCTGTTTAAAGTTCATTTTCCAAGTAAGGAACAAGGTTTACATAGTGGAAAAAAAGGAAAGGAACTAAATAAACCAAACTCTATAGCTTTTAGGTAACTCTGTATTATAATTTTAATATTAAAATGAATATATCATTGGAAATTAGCTTTTACTTATTGACCATTATAGTTAAAAGGAATTGCACATTTGTGTTATAATGCAAATGTGATGCAATTTTATTATTACATATTTAGCTTTGGAGAGACATTATGATATATTTTTTTTAACAACTTTTAAATATCTTCAAAATCTTTTCAATAGTGTTACTTGGTTTCTAAAACATTTTGAAAATTTGTCACATGCTACTTTTTAGATTAGGAAGGAAGGCATTGGTAGACTTCTTATTCATAAAAAGTTTTAACATAAATAACAATTAATAAGTTTTAAGTAACTTACAATAAAAAATGTTTGTAAAATGTTTTACATGTCTCAGATGTTCCTTCAGAGTTAAAGATAATTTACTTCCAAGTCCAAACCTCCCACAGGACAACAGGGGATGGGAGCATCAGGCTTTGAACCCAGGGCCATCAATAAATTGGAACAACAGTCCAGTGCGCAAACCACATGAACAGGAAGCCAAATAAAACAACTAACCTTTTGTACATATATTTTTAAAATTTTGTATTATAAATTAACAAACAAGAACCTACGCTATTTTATGTTTCAGATCTTCTAGAATGTCTTCTAAAGCTTGTCTATATGCAGCTATAATCACAGTAGGATGCATCTGTTGATGGATAAATAACTCAGCCACAGATAAGACCTCACCAGCTGTTTCGTGAAAAGAATATTAGTATATTATAAAAGCAATTGTTACTCAAGGGATAAATGGAATAAAGTAACTTTACAAAGAAATCCTACATAAATATTCACCTAATATGATAACTGATTTGGTTCCATCGCCTGTTTCTTCATCCTGAGTTCTTGCTACCTCTATCATGGACTTGGCAGCTGGGTGTTGTACATTCAACTAGAAAATATACACATTTTTAGGTCTAACCATGAAAGAAGAGCAGACAGCTAAAAAATCAATAGCACTTTACAAAAAATGCATTAAGAAAACAACAGTATAAATAGTATGTTCACCTCTCGAAGAATAGCATTCCCATCATTCGTCATAACAATGCCACCCATAGGGTCCATCAGCATCTAAAGACAAAAAAAAAATCAATTCAAAACTAAGTGTAATTAAATAATTAATCTAAAGAAATAGTTTCTAAAGATTAAGTTGTAAGCTGAAATGTTTTTTAATGGTAGTGAATCAATTAAGATTTTTAGTATAAATAATGTTTAAAAATTATTTTTTATAAAGAGAATAATTTGAAATAATATGTCACATCCCTAATGATACCCCATTGTTGAAAAAAATGAGGACAGTTTACCTAGGTCAAATCAGGTTGTGCATGCCCACGCCTAAATGCCAGAGAAAGAGGCCAATTAAAACTTAGTTCAAGGATACAGCAGGGAAATATAATCAACATAGGTTCAATTTAAAAAAAAAGAAACAATAAAAAGGACAATAGAATGTTAACGGATCAAGGATGGGTATTGAGATGTCACTGTCCTTAATTCTTAGGAAAGATATAAAAGGAGGAGTGTTAGCTTGAGATGAGAGAGAGAGAGAGATAGAAAGTTAGACTTAGAAGTCACTAGTTTAAAAGTAAATAGTTATTCATTTTATTGATAATTTAGACTGAATCCTGTTCTGCTTTTTATATCGTTTGTACATACATTTATTATTTCAAGTTTGTGTTTAAAGTAATTAAAACTCAAGAAAAGCAAATCAGCACTTTGTTAGTTCATTATTTGTTGAAGTGTTTGAACTATAATTAAGGCACCTCCGAACCTGCTATGTCACAAGTTTATATCATCAAGATCTTCAAGGCAAACATAATAAACATGTGACATAATAAATCACAAACCTTTAACATGCTCCTTGGGCCTAAACATGTTCGAATGATATCAGCAACTGTCTGCAAATGTTAACAAAAAAGTTGAAATATATGTTTACAATTAGATTAAATTTAACTCTATAGAGTCAACTGACAAAGAAGCATCAACACCAAATAAACATTTTATATCTGTCACTGTGCAACCATAAAATTTATTTAAATTATTATTTTAATATTGATGAGAAAAAATAATATTTTTTTTTTTGCAATTCTTTTACTGCGGTTAGATTAGTGCCCTAAATATTAGGAATGTAAATCAATGATAATA
Organism: Biomphalaria straminea; assembly: GCA_021533235.1. Lineage (NCBI taxonomy): Eukaryota > Metazoa > Mollusca > Gastropoda > Planorbidae > Biomphalaria > Biomphalaria straminea. Next base: position 24,749,585 of record JADKLZ010000003.1, read on the forward strand.
ATATTTTTTGTTTTAAAATTGGAACTTAAGCATCAAAGAACTCAATTTTAAGCCTTTTGACAACTATAGATTTTCATGGAAAAGAGCAATTGTTTATGGATTTCTTGATTCATAACAAAACAAACATAAAATAATAATGCATTATTATCAGGCAAGGTTAATTAGTCCAGCTTTTTTTTTAGAAGTATGTCATTCATAAATAATAATAAGAACCATTTATTGTTACAATTCATCTTACCATTAAACATTTGCACTGCATAGTTACTTCTAATAGAGGATTCTTTTTGGTATGATAGATACAGTATTGCGTAAAACAGGCTAAACAAGCTCTTCAATGGTTGGCAAAGTCAATTTTTTTTGCCTATAGTACATGCTATTTCTGGTGTTTGATATAGGCCTAAGTAAAGATACTGTAAATCGTGCATAACCTCTTCTGTGATGTTTAATTTAATTTTTTTTTTCAACATAGGTCTATTCTGAACTTTATCTTTGAGTGTTCAAAAGTATTTCAAATCTTTATCTTCTTTATCATACTGTTAAATTCCAGCATAGATGGTTTCATAGCAACATAACATAACACTTTGTTGCATAAAAAGCCAATAGCCAAATAGGTAATTAACCCCATTTATTTTTTTCATTTCCGTAGACCCCTGTGGGTCTATACTATGGAGTTGTTCCGAATTACCCCCCAGTCATGTGGTAGTTGTGTTTACATCGCACGCAGTGCTTAGTTTCAATTAGTTTATAGTGGGAGTCAATATTTAGTGGTTTCAATTTAGTCATTAGCGCCAAACTATAATTTGTTAATAACAGGAGAATAGTTTCAACTAAAACCAATAGTTTAGCCTTTGATAGAACATACGAGTGTTGGCCTATAGATCTAGATTTCTTGATTTACACTGACTACACATACAGTTCTTAGCATTTGGGTTACCAACGCTGAAAAAAAAAAGTAACACTTTCATCCACCACCTCCCTCTCTACACAAAAGAAAACAAGCTTGAACTTGAGTACAACACTAAAAATTGAATAGCAGACCAGTGGGTATTGAATTGGTCTGATAGCTCTAGGGCTAGTCTAGTCAGAGTCTAGCGTGTAGTCGATGTGTTGACTAAACTAAATGTTAATAAAGATTAAAAACTGCAATTTTCCTTGCTTGTGCATAATAGTTAATAGGCCTGAGTTGTCTAGGGAACAAATAACACATCTGATAGTCAAGGATACATCTAGTTTATGAAAATAACCTCATACCAATGTTTCAACTAATAAGCATATTATCCCAAATAAAATGTTATATGTTTGTGTAGTTTACACCAAGCTTTTTTTTTTTATCTTACAAAAACGTTTGTAAAAACATCTTCTGTATGTGAATGTATCATTGGCAATGTGTTGATGCTTGTCATGGACAAAAAAGAAATATTACTGATAAACCCCCCTTACACAGTTCCTGGCCCTTTATTAAATCATTTATTACAATTTGTATATTTATCTGAAAATTCCATCATTCATGAACTTCATTGATGAATGATGTACTATGCAAATTTTAAAATGTTTGTGAATGTAGAATCTTTTGAAAATAGAGGAGCAACAGCAATGGAAATATAGTAATAGGAAGACATGGCCATTCTTCTCTTTGTTGTTCAACCACCTGTTGACTTAGTTTAAAGCAGGTCAGAAATCCAGAACAACCTCGTTAGTAGTCTCTAGATCCTAAGGCCTAAAGCTAAGGTAACTTTCAATGTTTCTTCAAGACTTCAAATTACTTTAATTATTAATTATTACTAGATGTAGATCTATATATACATATATATAGTCAATATAGTATTATAGTCATAGATGATTAATGGATCTATATCTTAAGTACTAAAAAACGTGAAGCTACTAACTAAGGACTTAAAAATTAAAACCAGTACATGGTAACTAAGGACACAGTCTGTCTACTGAGTTGAGTCACACTTCATTCATGATTCATGATTGAAATTGAATCATTGACTTGACAATTTTGATTCATCACAGTGTTATGATCATATGATGATGAAACATGACCATTTAAAGATGTTTATCTTGACATATGTTGCTATATTTTGTCATATTGAGTCTAGAAGTTATCAGAACACTAAAAATTAATGAGATCTATAGTATCTAAGAATACTAAGATGATTTTACTACACAAATATTTATCCTTTACTTTCTACTTTTAAGCACATAGTGACATACCTTGCCGGCTTCAATATTTCCTATCTGGACTTTTCTTCCAGACTCTCTCTTAGTATTTTGATCTGGAATAATACAGACATTCAAATTAATAAAAGATTTACACCTAAAGAATATTTTCAATTATTTGTTTATTTATGTAAATCTACGTACTGAGAATAATTATTGGTAATCCACCGGCCATGCTTGCTGTTTTCTGGAATCAACTAGAAAATTAGAAAAAATTAGTTGGGCAGATTTTTGTAAATTTGATGTTGGAAAATAAACAGTCAAATAAAAAATAACTGAAACTGGTTTTAATTCGTACTACTACTATGTATTATTTATAATAATAATAACTATTAAAATATCATTGATTAATTTTATATAAAGAAGAAACAATGTAAAGGTATTTCAATAATAGCCGCTGTAATCTAGGTTATTTCTGTCACATTTATTCTCAGCTGCTGACTACAATTGGAACAGGACGGTTCTAAATAGTAGCATACCCTAGCGCTGTGATGGACAAAACCTCGGTCCGCGGGCCAACACAAGGCTCCCGGAAAGATTAAATCCGGCCAGCGGCATTTTTATAATGATGATTAAAAAACTTAAAAATCCATCCACGGTGTAAGAAATAAAGTTTTCAATACCAGATGAACCATTTAAGTAATATTTCGAATTTTAAATTGTATGATTTACTCAAAGTTATTTCATCAGTAAAATGTCATCAGTAGCCTAAACTATATTTTATATGTGTTCCTTTTATGAAGCCCATGAATCCGCACAACAATAAATGGGGAAAAGACATTGGGGAAAAGTAAAGGTGGTTCATTGTCGTGCTAAACACCTTGCTTAACCGATGGCCAAAGAAATAGATGGTAGGTTTAAATTAAATATCCTATAGTATATGGCGCAAATTCAGAGAGGGGTACCTCACTTTTAAAAAAAAAATTATATTAAAACAAGTTCGAATATCATTTCAACTATTAGATGTTGAATAAAAGAAAAAGTTCAGTTGATTCTTAACGTGCTTCTTAAGATGAGTGGATATGGAAGTCCTTTTTTTTTTTTTCAAATTTTAAAGATCACATCTGGTTCTTGTTTGTAATGAAATCGTGGCCGTTTGAAAGAACTATAATTATACGCCTATCAGGACACTTCATTTCTAACTATAAAAATCTGTATGCATGCATTCGAAGAATCATTAGGCCAGCTTTTTTTTTTTTTTTGGATAGTTCTCAAAAAAGTGCTACACATGCACAGTATGCCTATTATAGTTTACAAAAGTGTTAAAAGGTATACTTTCTGGGGGTAAACTTTGTTAAACAATGCACGATTCAATTTAGCGAAGTTTTATTTCCAGATAAGAAAAATAATTTAAAAACTGTACCTTTATTTTTAAAGAAATCACATGGGACTGTCACACCCTCCCCCCTTTATTGCTACGCCCATGCCGCAAACTATGAATAAGAATAAAGTTGATGGGGATTGGTGTTGTTGACAGTGTTATAGCACCAAACTGCTGGTAGGCAACTAAACAGCTGTAAGCTTAGAATATCTTAACTAATAAAACTTGAATAACTTCTTTGTGAACTTTTTTTAAAACAAAATCTAACTCACTACAATAACACTTCTTTTCACTCTCACGTTCTGGAGTCGTCTGTCCTAATACCGCTGATGACAATGACACCTATCTTGCGTCATTCCCAACCAATCGCTAACATTTTCCCAGCGTCACCATAGAAACACACACTACTCCATAACAACTGGTAAGAACATTTCAAGTCTTTCATATTGTTTTGTATGAGGCGTCTGCAACAAAATTAACTCAAAAAAAAAAATAATAAAAAAATAAAAAATAAATGCGAAGAACGGCAGAACTGTCAAATTTCTTCCGAGTGACCTATACCATCCATCGTCTTTGCGTTAACAAACAAGACGTTTTTTTTCTAAACACGATTTCCCAACAAGCCTACGTGCTCTACTGCTTTGAACGTAGACTCATAGCTCTCTTACTTCAATGTCGGCCAGTTAAGCCTTTACTTTATACATTTATTTGAACTGCGCTCTACTTACCAGGAGAAATAGTGCTTTTTACACTCAATGTGAATGAATTTCTGATCATCAGAATGCAGGAAAAGCTTGGTGTCGGAGCTCCACTTATTTCGCTCCCAGTCCCCCGTATACCTTAAAAAGAGGGGAGGGTGCAAATGTAATAGTTTGGTTTAAGGGGACTGTGGGGGCACCACTGGTAAACGTTTGAGAAAACATTGACATACTCAATAAATTAAATAGATCTACCTAAATGTAGCCTTGGACGCCGAGTGCAGAGCTAGAGAAGATCTTTTTAATTAGCAGTGTAATTTTGATGACAATGAAGGATCCTAGGCAACACATTAAAGGTAGCATCACAAATCAATACATGGTTACAGCAGAGATTTGACCCCATTATGACATGCTAGCTATCGTAAAAAAAAAAACAAGATTACAAAGAGAGTTTGTGTGATACACAAACTCAGAGGCGGCCCCCGTCGGAGTCGGATCCCTGTTAGATCCGCCTATTAGCAAGATGTTTCGGATGTTCCTTCTAAGTTGAAAATAATTAACTTCTCGCTGGACGACGGAGGATGGCGAGAAGGGTATAAACCTGCCTTATCTTGATGTTTGCGCACTAGACTTTAGTTCGGATTTATTGTTGGTCCCTGGCTCAATTCCTGTATGCTCCCATCCTTAAACTATCGCAATATTTCTGAAAGAGCAGTAAAGGTTAAATTATATTTTCAAAAGCCTTTAGTGTTTTTTTTATCTAACCGTGACAGACCAACCAACAGACAAAACGCACAAAAATATGCTTCTTTCATTCTAATGGGGGCACTAAACAATTTTGTTTTTAAAAAAAATTAAAAATTAGTTTAGAATCATGTCATTGCCGGCTAGTACACGAAAGTCGCTGCTAAAAGTTCATTTAAAAAATGTGCGTGATATCCGTGTATAAAGAACATTTCTTATAGTAACATTTCCTCCCTTACATTTACGTAATTGTTTTAGAATTGGTGTTTTGTTATTAAAAATCGCTTGCATAATTAATTTTATAAATTAAACGGTTTGCTTTTAGAAAACTAAAAGTAGCCATTGCATCTAAACTTTTCAAGCCGCATTTAATGGTGAAAAAATATTTTTCGTATCTCTTCTTAGTTTCGGCACTCTGAGTGTGACAGACGGACAGACAGACAGAAATTCATTTTTAAAAATGTGCGTGATATCTACATGCCAAGAGCATTTCTTATAGTAACATTTCCTCCCTTAGATTTACGTAATTGCTTCACAATTGGTGTTTTATTATTTAAAAATCGCTTGCATAATAATTTTTATAAATTAAACGGTTTGCTTTTAGAAAACTAAAAATAGCCGTTGCACCTAAACTTTTCAAGCCGCATTTAATGGTGAAAAAATATTTTTCGTACCTCTTCAAGTTTTGGCGCCCTGAGTGTGACAGACGGACATTTTGCACAAACCTAATAGCGGCTTTTTCCCCTTACGGGGGCCGCTAAAAACGCATGCTAAAAATCTATGGCCATATTATAAGGTCTTCGGAGCTCGAAAAGACTTCCGCCAGGGAACAGTAGGCTACCAGGAAAAAAAAAGAAAGAAGAGCAGACATAGAAAGCGGTGGGAGGACAACATAAAAGAATGGACTGACCTGCAATTGAAAGAGGTTCTAACTAGCCGTACTAACGCAAAAGACAGAGAAATGGAGAAAAACGGTCAACAAATCTTGCAATGTGCCCCCGACGGTCCAACAGACTAAAGGATAGGTAAAAGGTAAAACTGCAGGCTATTAAACATTGCTTTCAAATTCAAATTCTACTTCTTGCATTAGTTCATTTGTTCATGCAGGTCATAGACACTAACTGTAGAGTTTAGAAAAGCCCACACAGGAGGTCAAATGAGAACATTGATCCACTTCGTGTAAACTGTGCAAAACAAACCTCATCCACAAATTGAAGACGCTTGGGAACATTGAAGGACTAATTTTTGAAACGAAAGCACACTAATACATCCTTGAAGAACTCAGCTCGTACACACAACTGATAAGGAGTTTCCAACTCGATAAACAACCTTCTCAACACGTGCATACAGTTTTATGGACCATTGAGTCCGCAAATTAATGTACAGAAACTGTTTTCTCTAACATCCTAATGTTTGAATAATTGCGACAAGACTTCCCAGGATGAACGTCTGCGCTGCACCACATCTGTATCACTTAGATCTACTTTTTACCAACTTTATACCAACTCTCTTTGTACACGTTATGTCTCCCACACCCAATCTCGGATCAAGCTGAAAGTTTCTGCAATTATTTCTCTTATTTGACAACACTAGAATCAATACAAGAATTAACCAACTAGTTCATTATTTTGTTTGGTATCTCGAACAATGGAAATAAATTGTACTTGACTGAAGTGGTGCGAGTTTGAAAAAAAAATCTGTATCAAATCTTTTCATTGCCCTATTTAAAGGACAGTGGTAAACAATTCGCTATTTTGTTATGGCTTTTGTAATAAATTGACTACAAACGAATAAAAAAAATCTACTTTCCCTTGTTCGATACCAATTAAAGTAATTAATTACCTATAGTAAAGTAACTATGTGGATAATTTCTATTATTAATTCTTGTTTTGTCAGGTACAAGAAATAATGAAACAAAATTTCAACTAGATCCGAGATTGGGTGTGGGAGAAATAACATACAAACTTTTTACCAGACAGAATGAGTTGATAGATGAGTTGATAGAATGTTAAATAGCAATGAAACATTGTTTTATTAGGTTCTACGTCTGCGTAAAGTAACCGTTGTTTTTCTTAACGAACTCAAAATGTAGTTACAGGGAACTATTACCCAATTTCAGATTCTGAAACTCCTAACTTTCATTTGATTGTAACATATTCTTACGCTTTCAGTAATACTTTAAGAATATAGTATTAGCACAAAACAGGAAAAGTTTGTACGTCTATGATGCTGGATTTTTTTTCAGTTTTTTTTAAATACTGAGACAGAGTAGAAAAATATTTATTTTATTATAGTTGAAAGTAAATTCCATTCTATTCAAGAAAGTTTGTTTCGTACAGTGAATTAGTATGCACTTCTGCTGTTACACTGCTAAGTAACAAGTATCAATAGGTAATGAAATCATAATATCCTTTTCAAAAAGTTTTTAATACAGTTAGAATTCATGATACAGACAATGTTTTATTCTGATCATGTGTATTTAACACATTCGAAATAAACGACACCACCCACTAATAGAAAACAAAGAAAGAAAGATCTTAAAATGGAAGTTTATTGGTTTGCATTAAAATAGCACAAAATTAATTAAAAAAAAAATAAAACAACAAACATGTCCTCTTCCATCACTTCAAGATCTGGAGGACTAGATGTTTGTTAAGCCAACACAATGCTTCTTGGGGTTCCATGTAACATTTAAACAGCAATAAAAAAAATCACAGTTGTATCAAGACAAGGAAGCCATTCTAAGCCAATCAAGTTTGTACCGACATCTCATTCTTCTCTCACTTCATGTCATTACTTACAATACTAAAGTCGTCAAAATTAAATGGCTAAAAATACTCATAGAAGATTCAAATAAATATTAAAAACAAAGACTTATGCTAAATTAATAAGCAAATCAGTTTGTACCCACTCCAAATATTGATTCTGAGAAACGTCTTTTTTAATTCTCAAAATATTGTTGCATGTTTGAAATTTTAAATATATGGCAACTAGAATTCTATAGAATAAAAAATGAAAAAGATTTGTGCAAGCTAACCGATCCCTAGAAACTATAAGGCAATGCATATTATGAATGAAATGATTATAACATAACAGTAGTGATCGAGGCATTTTTCAGAATTATAAACACGAGATTCTTTAATAAAAATCATCTAAGTTGATTTTTTAAAAATAGAATATGCAATAAATCCATTCTCCATTTATTTTGTTTTTTGAATTTTTTTTTTCATTCTTTTTTTGTTTTCAAATTGCTAAAATGCCCCGAAAAAAAAAAACTACAATGAAAACTTCAAGTAGCTTTTCTATTATCTGCCATCTGAACTTCTTTTTCTACAAGACAACTGCAGAAACGAAAAAACAAGGAAGTGTAGTTTCACAACCAAACAAAAAACTAATTGAATGTAGAAATTCCTAAAGATGGAGATGCTCTGTAAAACAACAATTGTAAATGCTGCTCCACTTGGTGTGATGCTAATACTGTCTTCATTACCTTCTTGCTAACACTGTCCTCTTGGAAAGAATTCTGGAGCCAATGGATTTAGTTTGCTAGATAGAATAATCTGTGAAAAGGGAAGAATCAAAAACAAAATGTATCATGGAGCAAAATAAGTTTATGTGGCTAACAAAAGCTTTAGAGATGTTAATGTGGCTAACAAAAGAGTTCCTTTTGAGAAATAAACATTTCAAGAGAAGGTTTTTACAGCCAATCATTTATGTGGCTGTTCTGGGGCCAGCACATGGACTAACCAACTCAATTCTTTCAAACTGCCCATTTTAACAGGGAAAATATATATTTTAGTACATATCAAAATTCCTGAGTAAAGAAAAAAAGTGTCAAAGCAAAATTCAATGTCAAAGCCCTCAGAGTAGCAATTAATTACCAATTTTGCAAATAACTAGATTAAAAACATTGGTGAGAACTTATTAATTTTTCTTTTAAATACAAAGAAATAAATGAAATAACTAACAACATTTGAAGGGTTCAATATTTTCTATTTGTAACATGATACTCTACAACATTTTTTAATTTTCTTTCTCTTCTTCATCACTTCAATCAAAAGGAATACTTTTTATTTATTGTTCATTTGCCCAAATTAGGCCGACTATTTTTTTTTTTTTACTACAGCTGAATTCATGAATAAAAACAAAATTTGGTTCAAAGATTTGTCTAACTGATCAGAACTATTGAATTTAGTCAAGTCAGCTTGAACCCAGACCAAGGTGTGAAACCTAAAGAATAATACAAACATGTGCTCACACTGAAAATGTACTAAAGAATATTAAATAACAAGGAGAAAATATAATTGTCTGCATTAATAGCAGAAGAGATAACTACTGTCAATATGTGGGAAGGAAA
>JADKLZ010000003.1:24771053-24785986 GCA_021533235.1 Biomphalaria straminea
ATTGAAACTAGAACTCTTTAATTTGAACTTAAACTAAATGATTATAGCAAATCACAAATTCTAACCCCAACCCCAGTACAAAAAAAAAACCCCAACAAAAACAACAACAACAAAGCAACAAGAACGATAAACATTTCACTGAAAAAACACCACCACCAAAACAAGTAAAGACTTTTGAAAAGTAAAATTTTAATTTCCACAAAAAAATATTGAATCCCCAAGAAAAAAAAAAATCAAATTAATTATTCGTGACTAACAATTTGAGATAAAGAATGTATCATGGTACAACAAATATCATGTGACATGATAATATTTACAAATATAATTCTCAGTACAAGACATTTTCTTTTAAATGGACTTGATCAGTACATTGTATAAAAAATATCATTAGGTTCTGTTGAAAGATTTAGCAAATAAAAAAAAAAGAATCAAACAAAATCATTCCAACAGCAATCTGTGAGTGTCAAACTGTACTAACTAGAGTACAACAGAGCTGAATCCATTGATAGGCCCATCACATGGTATTAGGGATGAATACATAAGGTTATATTATGTCAGACATTAAAAAAAATATAAACAATTGAAGAACAAATTTATTTATATATATATATTGTAAAATCCCATCCACAACTACACAAAGTGAAGTTAATATAATAGTAGTTTTATCACGAATACTTAATACGAACGAACGCACCTCAACACAGGATATACAAACATTTCATAGTTGCAGAACAAATGAAAACAAAAGTCAGTTTGTTTTGTCGCTGTTCTGTTATCGGCGATTTCAAGTTGTCGCAATTTCTCGGCTACAACGACGCTTAACTAATCAAAGAAACTCTTCAATATCATGTTCATAGTCTGTCTCTCTCCCGTTTCAGATCTAGCGATCTATAGGGCAGATGATGTTAAGGTCATCTGTATAATAATTCACCAAGAGATAGACAAACAAATAAGAAGTCATTTCTCTTTTCTAAGATGAGATTTTACATTTGCATTGTTCTTAATGTAAATTATTTCTGCTCCAATGATAGCCTACATTAATGAAACACACCTTTGTCAGTTGTTTCCTATGTATTGTCAGTTACACAATGTCTGAAGGAACAGAGCACAACGTCAATGCAGTTACAAGACATGCCTTACAAAGTGGGCCACTCAGAGGTTCTCAAGTCTTCTAGAGACATCAAACTTTGTATCCTACAAGACTTGATGTTTTATTGTTCATTGTCGTCAGAGTTGTACGTAATGGTAAAGACAGAACAGACTGAAGAATAAATGAGAAGATGACGGATGTTGCAATGATATGAAGGAACTTGTGAGCAACTAATGAACACACACACAATAAATACAAACTAAATATACACAATTGAGACATGAAAACAACAAAAAAATAATAGTCACTTCAGAAGTATGGTTTGTCTTGAGGCAAAGAAAAAATAGAATTAGTCTTTCGAACAAGATTGATTCGACTGGATCTAAGGCCTGGCCAGTTAGAAGCTATTTAAAACTCAATACATTACTGTCCGCCGTGAGACCAGAATTGATCGCATTGGGTGTAAGTCCGGCCAATCAGTCATCATTTGACAGTGTTAGACAAAACAGTCTGACCACTAGGTGGTTGGGGTGACCAGTCAGGTCAAAAGCCAGCATGACAACTTTGACAGAAAATGGTCAAGTAAGGAAAAAAACAACTCACTATGGAGTATCGATCACAGGCTTACCAACGCGTGTTACCAACATGAGCTAAGGGTAACGCCGTGTTGTGTTTCTTGAGCTACCTTGGTTCCAATCTTTTCAAATACATCTTAACAAATTGAATATCAATTGAAACAAATATAGGACATGTAAGACTTCAAGACCGCTATCACTCTAAACATTTTTGACAGACAACTCACACACAAACACAGGTAGGCCAACATTACGTACCTCACTCACCATTTCAACCCTGTAGAGTACAGACTATAACTTGCTGATCTATTACCAATAGAAACAACAATAAAAAAAAAAGCAATGTCACCAAGATGTGTATAGTCTATGCATTCAATTTGCAGAGACAGTGCTAAATAATCTATAGTTACAAGAATAAAAACTGTCTCACTGAAATGATTGTAATTGTGCAGGCCTAAGTGATAAGTCAATGAATGTCGTGTGGCTAGGTTCTTTGATCGAAGTTCTAAACATCCAGGTTTTTGTTTTTAATGACGATCACATGATGTTGAAGTAACCTGGGCGTCATTTCTAAGGTATTAGACATTTGTTTATAGTGTAATTAAACACGATTCTTTGGGAGGAAAAAAAAACAACAGTGCTGCTTGAACGGTTTGTTAATGGAAATAAATTATGCAACTAGCATCTTTTAATCATTGGCACATCTCGTGATGAGCGAGGAAGCGCCACAATGAGTTGAACTCACGCTATTCATTCATTAGAGACAGGAATTAGCAAACCATCAAAATAAAAAAAAAAGTCTCTTTTCAACTGGGAATATTTTGTAGAAATCTGTTGAATAAATAAAGAACAGTGGTTAGAATGTGTCCCTCACCAGTAGCAGAGAGGATAACAAGGCTGTACCTGCCAGAGGGTCATGTTATCTTCTTCATGTAGGAACTTGGAACGTGATTGACCATTTAGAGCATATCTTTCGTAATTTCCACTGTCTATAAGACAAGTGTTAGGATGACTTGGATGTGCCAAGTTGAAGCCTACGTTCCAGTCAACATTGTATGGGTTACATTACATGGTGACATTGGAAGCATACGCAATAGCTGACTAACAAGGCTTGCAGCTTAATTCAGAAATGAGCCATTTGACTCTTCTCAGCTCTACAAGTAACTGACTTTAAGACACTTCAGCAGCTCAATCTTGGAAAGTGGTTAGTAACTCCATTCAGAATACAATACATGTATTTGACAAAAGTTTTAGAGTAGTGAATAGCGGTAAGAAAACTGTGGTTTAAAAATAGATTCTAATTTGGTAATGATGAAACTATAGGAACTCGAGGTTGTAGTTCCAACTTTAAACAGCTATAACTACCTGGTTGATACAACAGCCGACAAGACTAGGACTTAATAATGTACGCAAATCATTGTTATTATTGTGGTTAGTAAACAGAAATCCCACCAACATTCTAATTTATTTTCTTTCTTGTTGTTAACAAAGAAACAAAACAAACAACTCATAACTCGAATGTATACGTTGTCAAGGAAGTGATGCAATAAACTAGATGAAAACAAATTTGGTCTGTTGAGTTTTCATTTCTCCTACTAACATGTCAACCATGTGATTCTATTCATCCTACTCAACTCAGGCTACACAGTATATTGTGTAACTCACTGGAATCATACAACAATCATGTATAGAAAAAAAACACAAAGATAAACAAAGCATCAAATCAACACATAGGGTTATATACAAAGCAGACAATGTAAACAAAAGATAACCTTTAACATACAAATAAAACTGACATCTGTAGAGATGTCAAGTTTTGATTTGGTTCTGAATAGTAGGAAAAAAATTTTTTAACAAGGTTGAATTTGTAAAAAAAATAAAATAAAAAAAATTAATTATAAAACACAAAAAAAAAAAAATGAAATAAGAGAAGTCGCAAAGAAGGCAATCAACTTAGTCCCGCCCCCCATGCCACATCCTGTTTGTACAATGGACTCCTGAAGACTGCTATGACATATCATTGTCATGTACCGCTATCTCTACAGCCTAGCCTAATACACCCACAAACTATACACGCAACTTTCATCCTCTACTTCAATCTATCCAAATCTTGTTGAGTCTAGCATCCTACACCAACATTTTGATGAAGTGTAGCATGCTATACTCTAAAACCATCTCCCACCAGGGCAGTATGGACTCCAGCACCATCTCATCCTACTCAAGATGCTCATCGATCTCACATGTAAACACACGGGACCACAGACTTTCTTGCAAGTTCCCCCCCCCCCCAACTAAGTTAGATGTTGCTCACTCCAATACACTTAATTAGCTGAAGGAAATGACAAAAACCAAGATGGCGTGCATACTTTTAAAGGAATATGAAGCTATTTCATTTCATAACTAAGAAATCCGACCCTTGACCCTCCCACCCCCAGCCCATCTTCTCGCCAATCTGGAGACCAAATACTGTAGCAATCTGCTCAGAGGACATGAAAATCTGGGAATGTTATCTCTCCGAGTTTTTCCCGGTAATGATTTTCCCGGTTGTTTTCCCTAGAGATGATGAAGTACTGGGAGTACCATAGTGAAGGACATCATCATTGACCCTTTCCCCCAACAGACTCTGGTTTCCGGTCTTTTGTCAAGTCAAACTTAATTGTTGTACAAACTGACATAGCTTCTTTTGGACTTGCCACCAACTCACAGATCTCCACATTCTCATCATTCTGGAAAAGATCAAAAGAAAAGATTTCATTAGTAACCTTTAATAATCAAGAAAACTCAGTTATAACGAAAGACATTTGAAATAGGAATAAATAACAGCGTATATTGCTTAATTTCAAGTATATTTTTCAGCCTGATTCTAAGGAATGTTTTGTGATTAAATATCCAGATAGTTAAACTTGTGCAAGGTTAAAACGACAGGACTTCTGTACACATTTAATTACAAAAATTTTGAGATGTCAGTGGCATTCACAACAACGACTAGAAATAAGGCTGGTTTAAAACCTGGAGAGTGGTTTTAACTTAAAACAATCTGGAGAGGGGTTTTAAACTCAAAAAACCCTCTTGGCTACGCTAATTGAATTTGGTGACTTATTTGCTTTAGTTTTATATTTAATTGTTTATTTAACGTCCTCGAGATTTTTTTTTAATGTATGTGATAGGCAAAGAGCGAAATGCAGGCTTTCTATAGAATGCCGGAATTAGCACTTTGCCGATAACATATACATTAGGGAACCAATGTGAAGAATGAGAAGCATTGTTGTAACAATCTTCTAGGAGTAGTAGTACAACCCTGACATAGATAGCACGTGCTCATTTCTTGAAGGCTCTGAGTTTCTTGGTCACCATGATAAGAGATGGACTACACCAAGAACCAGTTTAGATGCCACTACAAGTATTACATTACACTTGGTCAGAAATAGTTGCTTCAAGGGTTTGATCCCAGGCTACGTGATAAGAATCATAACAAACAATATCAAATGTGACGCGTGTGACCTACTTTGTCATTAAATGAAATATACAGCGCCGGAATTCGCGATGTCTGTCTTAGTAATATCTTGACTGTATCAGTGAACACTCAGAGTGTGTCAATAGTTTCAGATTTCAATAGCGGGGCATTAGATAATTACGAGACAAACACTACAACTAGGGTGAGATTGTGGCATAGCACAGAATGAGATTCATTTTGCGCACAAAATGACAGACATTGGACGTAATCATAATTAGAAAGAGATAGCAAATAGGATGACAGATATTCCATACACTATGACACACAATGAGACAGAAATTGCACACAGAATACAATAAGTACGCATACTAGACAAAACATATTCAATGTTGTTTCTAATTCATTTGATATTTTGGATTTTCGGCACATCGGTACAATTTGGAACATGATAAGTCCACAATCCCTCAAGGGTTACTTCCCCTTTATAGCCTAAATGCTTAATGTTATACAAGTACGTTATTTAAGACAAAAAGGTCCATTCATAACACAATCGCCGTTCAACATTGTAGGTCACTCGCCAATCTCTTATAACTTAACCATTTTTACTGGAAGTAAACATAGATAGATGAGAAAATGTTGCACACTGTAAAAAATAAAAATAAAAAAAAAAACAACTGTAAAATGCCTGAGAGCAACATGACTCCCTGGAACGTATTGATGAGAGAAAACAAAGGTGTGTGCCAAGAAAACTTGCTGCTCTTGGTGTAAGACGTTTTGACTAAGGCTACAAAGCGGTAGATTAAGATCGAACTGTTTAGAGACAAGGCTATTATAGGCCAAGGTAAACCTAAGTTATCAGCAACAACAGAAACAGAGTGGATCTATCAGTATATGCCATTGAATTGTGATAAGAGTTGGGGCTAGGTTTCAAGCTTTAATTCAAGTTATATAAGAGTCGATCAACAAAGTGTATACACCAGTGTGTCCGTTGAAACACTAAACGAAAACAAAGACAAAAACATGAGTGTTTTGAGGCCAGGTAGAGATCAGAGGAAAGTGTTTAATCTACAAGTGCTTGACCTACTTCTCATTCTATATACTGATACGATCACGTGTGTTTTGTTGTAACACATTTGTTTAAAAGTTCATTCTGAGTATTATTGTTAGGAGAATAACGAATATAGGCTTTGCTTGGATTCCAACCGTAGTTGCGTTTTAGCTTGTCTTCATTCGCACTGATCTAGAATGTTCATTCCATTTAAGTTTAGCATTAAGCCTATGCCATGAAAGAATAGTAGTAAATAAAATATTTTTCTTTTACGTAACAGGCAGTTTTCATATGTCCTGGACTTGATCTGGAAACAGTTGCCGTTGTAAATGGTTGAAAGGCAAACTACAGAAATCTTCCAAGAGGAACCAAAATGAATATCTGCTGATTTGCAGGTAAATTGAAAAAAAAAATTAAACAAAATAGGGCTTACCAAGAGAACTGTTGTTCCCCCCCCCCTCACCAATTGATGTGAACAGGCCACAAGGCGTTTGCAGTCACACAAAATATTAGGTACCGTACTATTTTGTTCTACACAACGAATGTGGATGATTCCGAAATATGAAAACACCTTTTCCCAAACATATTTTTGAAAAAACTCTCGATTTAACCTTCGTATGAACTAGCTAAGTACACCAAAGTAGAAGTACACATTGACTAGCAGCCAGCGCGAGAGTGAGAGAGTGTGGGAAATGTTAGTCGAGACGTTCCACACATCATCGAATGTCAGCCCAGATTTAGAAGCATTTATTTTGGTGTTGTTGCGACTGTCAGGAGATCTCGCTACTTTTGATGAAGTGCACACCAGTCATTTGCATCTGTCGGCGGGTCAGCACTGGCCAAGGAAACTACTATGGACATCCATTAAACTTGGTGATCCCAACAGGCGTATGGAATCGATGCGCGATCGATCAGTCGTCGTTGTCTACGCGAAGAACCAAGCCAGTCATGTACACTTCGTCCAGTTACAGTCATATTAAAATATCGTGTTTCTTCCTCCCCCCTTCTCACACTTACACTACTCCCCCCCCACTCCTCCTATGGACAGGCATTTCATCCATCTCCATGAAAGCCCATCACTGCAAAAGCAATTATTCCTGACATCATCACGGTCTTAAAAAATCATTAAAGACTGGCCAGACACCCACAGCACGGACGAGAAACTGTGGCTCACTCTCAGGACAGATTTGATTTAGATCTAGAATCAAGGGCCTGATTTCCTTGAATTCAAACTCCAGGATAAGGGCGTGTCCCATTAACGTCGGGCTAAATAGGACGACCCCGAGGTGGCACTCTGCGATGAAGGGAGGAATCCTCTAAACGAAATCATTGTTTACGTTTTGTGGGAGCTCTGGCGATTGCACTCTGCAATCCAACTTCCTCGGGGCGTTGTAATCTTGTGAAGGCAAATTGATTCGAGCTTTGCTGAAATCGTGGGACCGTCGCTATCGATGTGACAACTCGGAAAAAACAAAACAGCCTTCGTACAACTACATTTTAGTTGGCCACGATAGCCGTGAGGTGGAGCATGTGTGGAGTGTGTGGAGCATGCATGGAGTGAATTCTAAGATTTGCTGCTTTATTTTCGATTACGTTTTAATTGTAACTGATTGCCACGTCCGGTGGTAATTAATTAACGTTAATGCCCTGCGACTAAAGCCAAAAAAAAACCAACAACAATCATCCAACATTGTAGATCTATCAATAACACTGAGTAATATTTATTTTAAAGTTTACATGCCCAATGGGGTCCATTCACCAAATGTAAATAAACAAATTTAGCCACGTCATAATATTGATAAAATAGTGAAAAATACGGATCACGTGACACACATACGGATTGCGTAATTTGTAAAGAACATATAGAGAAAATGCTGTTTGTTTACGTTTGGTGAATGGACCCCATTAAAATGAGAATTTATTGACGTTAAAGTAAGCTTTGAACATTTATACAGTTATGTTACCGAAATGTTTTCTTAAAAACAAAAACACTACACTACGAGAAGAGGTTATTTTAGTTTGTGTTGTGTTTTTTTAGTAACAAATAACATCATCAAAGTTCAAGCCTATCACAGCCCGCTCATGCTATGCGCATGCCTTCAGTCACAATAGAAACAATAAACAAAGTTCACAATTAAACAAACAGAAAATAAGACCCGTAGTGCACACATTCCAATAGCAGCTCAAGAAAACAGACACTAGTGGAAGTCTAGTTTAAACAGCAATGTCACTGACTGATAGATTTCATCGCCTTAACACGAATCGATTTTATTGACATATGCATGGGAGGGGGCGGGGGGCTGTTGAAGGAGGAGCTGTACAGGGTTTTTTTTTTTGTTCTAACATCTGTTAGTGAACTATTTCTTTCTAACCAACTACGTCTTCGTTCGTGGTATTAAATTGTTCAATTTATTTGACTTCAAATGCCGCCTTAACAAGGTAGTGTATCCAATCTAATGCCAACTCTGCAATCAAAGACTAGCTTTGGACCAACTGACTGCTATCGATTCAATCACCTAATGAAGTAACATTTAAAGGAAAAAAAAAAAGAAAGCTCTGCGTTTAATGTAACTCATTTGCTATGGATTTTAATCTAGAATGAAGGCTTTTTTATTAAGTAAGAATGAAACAGAAAACTTAGTTTTTAAAAAAGTTCTCAAAGATTCTTTTAAACTAAACAACGCCTTTGAAATTCCACATAAAAGCAATTAATAAAGTAATGACTGCAGCCTACACCAGTATTAAATGTGTTCACAAACTTGTTTCAGAAAAGAAAAAGATTCACTGGAATTGTCTAAACTAAAACGCTTTGATTTCAACGCACGACACCATTCAGGAGTTAATGTAATCAAAATCAAAGTCCATGTATTAGATTGAACTGTTCCATCAGACACGCGAAGTGTGGTCCAGGTTCAAACCAAAGTCTTTGGAAACATTGCTGACACAATCTTCAAGTAAACACACACACTCACTCGCACAAACAGACTGACGACTGGCTAATTCTAATGGGCTCGCCCTTTATTTCACAGCATCAAAGGCCAAATGAAAGAAAACCCATTCGACAGTCTCTAAGAGGTCTGCTATTAGAATTGAAGGCTTTAGGCTGCGTTTCATCCAGAATTATTTTTTTTTAAATTCTTTCTACAGCGGATAAATATATTTGTTTTATTGTGCAAGTGTTTCCCTGTATGCTAAAAGTAGTGCAAAGAAGGACAGTATCATATTGTTTATATATAACCACACATTGGTCCTGGCTAATGAACACGAAGTCAAATGTCCACAGCTGATAAAACATTCCAATGGATTGAAAAGTTGAGACAATGAAATTTGAGACAATGAAATTTGAAACAATCAACATTTCAGCATCATTTAAGTGGAAGAGACTAAAATAGAAATAATCAGATATTTCATTAGATTTTTTAATTTTTTTTTTTACAGAAAAAAAAAATTAAAAAAATAAAAAAATAAATAAATCCTCCCGGTTTATGATATACTATTCTGTTTCAGTAATTAGTTCTGAATTTAAAAAAAAAGCCATTATAAAAAACAACATAAACAAGATTACAAAGAGAGTTTGTGTGATACACAAACTCAGAGGCGCCCCCGTCGGAGTCAGATCCCTGTCAGATCCGCCTATTCGCAAGATGTTTCGGATGTTCATTCTAAGTTGAAAATAATTAACTTCTCGCTGGACGACGGAGGATGGCGAGCAGGGTATAAACCTGCCTTATCTTGATGTTTGCGCACTAGACTTTAGTTCGGATTTATCGTTGGTCCCTGGCTCAATTCCTGTATGCTCCCATCCTTAAACTATCGCAATATTTCTGAAAGAACAGTAAAGGTTAAATCATATTTTCAAAAGCCTTTAGTGTTTTTTTATCTAACCGTGACGGACAGACCAACCAACAGACAAAACGCACAAAAATATGCGTCTTTCATTCTAATGGGGGCACTAAACAATTTTTTTTAAATCTGATTTTTTAAACAATTTAAGAAATTAGTTAAGAATCATGTCATTGCCGGGCTTTACGCTAGTACACGAAAGTCGCTGCTAAAAGTTCATTTTAAAAAATGTGCGTGATATCTACATTGCCGAGAGCATTTCTTATAGTAACATTTCCCCCCTTACATTTACGTAATTGTTTTAGAATTGGTGTTATGTTATTTAAAAATCGCTTGCATAATTAATTTTATAAATTAAACGGTTTGCTTTTAGAAAACTAAAAGTAGCCGTTGCACCTAAACTTTTCAAGCCGCATTTAATGGTGAAAAAATATTTTTCGTATCTCTTCTAGTTTTGGCGCCCTGAGTGTGACAGACGGACATTTTGTACAAACCTAATAGCGGCTTTTCCCCTTACGGGGGCTGCTAAAAAAACATCCCTTAAAACTGGAATGACTCTTGACACTATCAAATGCAAAGACGTTTCCAATCTACCCAGATCACCAGTCAGAAGATGTGTCAATCTTCAGGCTTAGTCCGTGACAAAAGATGAGGTGGTAGGGACATAATGAAAGCAATTTACTAACATGGGAAACCAAAAAAAAAAAAAAAAATGAAATAATTCAGCAGCATTACAGTAAAACTTGGAGAGAGATGATATAACAATTTTGACAGAGCGTGCTGTTCTAATTGTTGGACTGTATTGGATGACAGTAAACATGTATATAGATCTAGTGACGATGTAAAAGTAAAGTGGTATAGTCTTAAGTTTTAAAAATGTAACAAAAACAAAAAAAAAATGGACAAAGAGACTACAGAATGAAATAAAAAGAGTGGAAAGGATTAAACTGCATTCAAAGTGTGACTTGGAGTTCTTAGGCTTTTTAGAATAGCAATACTATCTCTATTGAAATGAACATGTGGAGAGAGTTCAAACTCAATTTAAGCCGATTGGTTTGGCATCGGCTCTCTCCAGCTGACATGAAGTTGAACAAATTAAAATGAACACGTTGGGCATGATTTATAAAGAATTGTTGAAATTAACTCTTAAAGAATGTAAGGGGGGGGGGGGGGGAGTGAGGCTTATCGATTGAGTTTTTAAGTATAAATAGAGAAGCTTGGTGCTGTCTTCTTTTCAATTTGGTATCTAGCAATTTCAAGATTTTTTTTGTCAAAAATATCCAGAAACTCTGGACTATACCATTTTAATTGTATCGATTTAAATTTTCCTTTAGTGGCTTTTAAGAAAGCAGTTTCTCGCTCGATGGAAATTTCTAGATTGCCAAATGAAAAGAAGGCGATGTTAAGACCAGGTCGATAAAAGAAGATACTTACTAGTCCATGTATAGCGCTAGTGGGGTGGTGCTTCTAATGCGTTAGACTACTTGGTTCTACAGCCGAGCGCATGCTGTGTGACATGATAGGGTAGGAGACTAACGTAGTGGAAGGAGCGCCAAGGTTCTGGGTCAGTGAATGCGCCACGTGAAGCTGCGGCATGGAAGCCATGGACACGGACATGTTGCTCTGTGTCAGGGCCAGGGCGCTGGCTACGTTCTGGGTCAGTGTGACGGATGGACTCACCCCCATGGCGGACTGTGGGGCCCGAGACTGGGCGACCGCCGCCGCCATACGTTGGGCAGCGATGGCATGCTGAGTGGCCAGGTCGCTGTTCAGCGCCACTTGCTGGGTCAGCGCCGAGTTCATCTGATTGATACTGGCTTGCGCATGCCCAGGGTTGACCGTAGCGCCCAAGGCCATTGCTGACATATTTTGGTTGGAAGGAACATGAAGGGATGCTGTCGCTTTGCTAATCCGATAACGTGCGTTCTGGTCCAGCAGGACCTCATTAATGGCGGTAAGATCCGACACCTGCTTCTTCAGTTCCTCAATCTTCCGTTTCAGCATAATGTTTTCATCCTCCAGGAGAGAGAAACTGATCCCGGAACGTATGCTCTCGTACTCATCATCTCCCCTCCGACGCTTCAGCTGGGGAGCGTAGTCGTAGTGGCGCTCGTTGCGCCGGTGGTGATGCATGCGGTCGTAGTCTCCCTTTTCATTCTCATGACGGTATTTGCACTTGGAGCCTCGCTTACAGTCTCCGTTCAGATAATCCCGGCACAAGGGCACGTCCATTTTCAAGTGACCGCCACCAGTGACGATGGCATGGTTCAGGCGAGAAGGGAGCAGTCCTGTCCGGTGGAAGTACTCTTCCTCGTCACGTGTACAGTGCAAAAACTTGCAGTTGGGACGATTGCAGCCGTTGTTCTGGTAGTCGTGACAGAAGGTCAGGTCGTGGCGAGTGGAGTGGTCAGAGCGATCGTCCACGTTAGGGTGTCTGTACCGGCACCTCTTGCCACGGGTGCAAACGTTGCGCATGTAGTCACGGCAGATATCGTCATCGTACTGTCCTGACCCACCGTTCACAGGGCTTGTGTCTTCGCTGCCAGAATCGCTTTTGTTTGACATTGCGGAACAGAGAAGAAGAATATTATTAATACAAGAAAAGATGCGTCCACAGTTGCAATACAGCAAAGTGTATAGGAGTGGGGGATATAACAACACAACACTAAGTTCAACAACTGTTTAGGCTATATATGTGTATATAACCAAATAAATCACTGACATATATGTAAATGTGTACGTGTTTAAAACAAAATAAGTTCAAATCATCAGTGCCAGAAATTGGAAATAAAAAAACATGGAACTAAGTCTCTACACAATCAGTTACTACATAGAGCAGCGATTGCTTGTTCGTGGTCACTCCTTCGGACGCAGGTCACTTTAAGTCTACGTGCGTGTTTCTGACAAGGCTACAATTAGTTAGCAAGTCTGGGCTGCCGCCGCTGCTTGGTCGATGCTGCTGCCCTGACGGACGCCGCAATGCAATGGGACAAGCTCAAGCAGTGTTATTGGGCTTGTGTGTTAGCAACAGTGACACTTGGCTTCTTCCAGTCAGTTCGCCCTGTAAGAGAAATGCATGACTGGGTTATTAGGAAGACGAGAAGCTTTTGAGATAGGCCGTGATGTGTACCTAGAATGAAAACAACACATGCAAAACTACACACTAAACACGATTAAGGTTAAACACAAACCAACGACTGTAAACAACAACAACAGATATAATACTTTAAACTATTAAAACATTAATTTTTGGTGAAAGGTAAGGCTTCAATGTTTAAACTTTAAATTGAACTTTCAAATGAGTCTATGTGATTGATGGAAGCTAAATGTTGAATGGAGACATTCAATTAAGTCAATAGTTCTCACTAACAGAATTGTTTTCTACACTTTGTTAATAATTGACTAAGAATCCTTTCCTGTTAAATGAACGTGGACAAAATGACTACTCATGAGAAAAATTAAGTTAACCTTTGTATTCGACCCAAATACAAATTTTTAAATAGTTTCTATTGAAATTATGTTTCTGTTTACTAGATAACAAGAGAGTGTTTGTGTTTACTAAATAAGAGAGTGTTTGTGTTCACTAAATAACAAGAGTTTTTTTTTGATAACACGTGTATTTGTGTTCACTAAAACAATAGTATTCAAATTAATCCCTTCTTTTTATGTTCATAGTTTGAAAGCTTCTCTGCCTTTGTTTACTCTGAAAACCACCAAATAATTAACGATTAGAAAATAATTGTAGCCATGTTTTCTCAATTTAAAGATCAGTCCATTCTATTTCTTGTCTAAGAACATACAATCCGAATTCTTTTTCGGTTGCTTATAATCGGATTAGCGTAGTGCTTGATTAATTTTACATTTCCAGCAATAAAGAATCTTCTTAAAGTTCGACATCGGTGAAATACTTCAACAGACAAGTTAGTCAGACGAAGTGAATGTCAAAGCTTGATTGTCCAGCTATGAGTCCAAGTGTCCGGTTTATGTTTCGAGCCCTACACAACGACGGAACTGTGGCTGAATAGCTAAAACGGCTTGGCTACCAAACAAGTGGGCAGTGAGTTCCAATCCTTACTCAATCTGAGATGAGCACCTAAAGGCAATAAAGAAAGCTTCTCCTAGATAACTTCCCCCCCCCCCGGCCCACGTTCACAGAAAAAGATGGCGCAAAACAGATGCAATACAAATGTTGTTGTTTTTTAAATCCAAGAAATTTTCACTATGGTAGCAGCATCGATTATCTCAAAGTTTCATTAACATAGACTGGAACAATTTATAGAGATTTAAACAGCAAACTTCTATTTCATTGTAAGACGCGTGCGTGTGTAAATGTATAAGGATAACATGTAATAAAGTAAGCTTCCTACAAGTACTGCAAATCATTGTGTTTGCTCAAAGATGGCCAGGAACTAAACATGATGTAACTGAATGATGCTGAAAGCAGCTATAAGACTAGACTATTTAAAAAGTTGAACACCTTCAACCTGAATAGAACCAAAAAAAAAATGACCTTAACAGTGCGAGTGAGTCTTCGGCAAGAATGACGTCAATCAATAAACAAAAGGCAATCAAACAGGAACCCTCGCTAGCGCGTGTTAAACGTATGGACAACAAGAGCCAGCTGTAAGACTCAGGTGGCCCTCTAGACAGAGAGGAAGCCTATATTAGATAAGACAACAGATGCTCTAGGAAAACTTCAGTTCAAAACATGATCTTTAAAAAGTGAATTCTTCTTTAGGCTCACACATGTATAATACACTCCCTACCACGCCCCTCTCTTTATTTTAGACACAGTGTATGCAGAACTAAATAATTACTTTTGTCTACAGTGGGATCAAACAAATCAAGATGTTTTTAAACTTGCTCTTTTAATGGTGGTGGTATGTGCTTTGTAGACTTGGAGCTCCTCAACCCACTGGCTCA
>JADKLZ010000003.1:24795386-24806886 GCA_021533235.1 Biomphalaria straminea
CATATTGATATATTTTGTTTTCTTAATAGTCTCATATCCCAAGTTTCTGCTTGTTTGTCTTACGTCTGACCCAAGAGACGTCCAACGCTAAGTGAAACTAAGCATGCCACTTGTAATGTATGCACTCTACCCTAACCAGGCACTGGAGAAGTATTACCTTCACGAAGTAGACGAGAAATTCACCGCTAAATAACAGACATCGGGACTGACCGAACTGGCATAATCGACGGTGAACAGACAGTTCTGCAATGAAGGTTCCCGCAAACCACACCCATGGCTATTTTCTGAGATAAATTATGGAAACGTTCTTTTCATTTGAGGCGTACAGTGTTGTCCCTTATTTGTAACAGCAAACATTTAGATGTAGAAGGAAAGCGCATCAGAAGGACTGATCAAACAATCACTTAGAGTGGTTCTAAGAGCTTAATGACCTACCAGCTAAGAGACATCTCTCTGACATCTCTCTAAAATAGGCACGTTTTGTATACACTAGTTAGTTCTTGAATTGTTTAAAAGAAAAGGGTTCTCAAACTGCAAACGAAAGACGTTCATCATTTTCCCTTACAAAGTTAACCAAAGAAGTTTGAATATACTCAATATAAATCGCCTTTTGCTGAATAAAGACTTCCACATTTTGATCCCTTTAAAGCAATCAGCTCGTCACCACGTTATAAAATAAAAAGCTTGTATAGGAAAGTTTAGAAGCCGAATAATCTTATACATATTATAAATACAGAAAAAGGGCATGCATATAGAAACACAGATATAACAATAAAATTAATATAAAAACATTATTAGAATTTCCTAGAAAGAGAATGGACTTATAGACCTATACGGCGATGTTAGGACTTCCTTTTAAAAATGACGGTTCAGATTTGGGAAAAGGTAGGTGGGAGTAACATTTTTTGTTTGTTTTGACAAGATTAAATGGAAATAGTGGTTCAGCTTCAATAATCCTGCAAATATCAACCAAGATTGTCATTGATCTAAGTATTTCAATGAACAGAGAATGTTGCCTGCCATTCCAAGTTAACATAGTCTGGTTTATAGGTCTATTTACTGAGTATACATATAAGAGAAAAAAAAGAGAAGAAAAAAGTGTGTTTCTTTATACTAGATGTAAGAAGGAGAGAAGGGACTGTAAAAAAGAGACAAGACCAAGACAGTTGTCCAACAGAATAGACAGAATTACTCGCTGAAAATAATGGTCCGTAAAACTGCTCTACAAATGTCTGCATTCCAGATGTCTAGAATGTTCCAAGCTTTCACCAAGGTGTACAAGAACCAAACAGCAAGTAAATATTGCTATCTCGCTGAAGGAAATGATCCTCACAGACACGTTCAACAAAATTATTTGGTCATGACATGCTTAATTAGAAAACCAGCCTGCACCACAACCGGAACTAATTACGTTTTGAAATAGTGGAACAGAGACGGGCGCTGGGTAAATATCTATTTAATAAGAGTATTAGAAGAGGTAAATTATCTATTTGATAGGGCATTTAGAAGAAAACAGACTGGGTAGATATCTATTTAATAAGAGAATTAGAAGAGAAAGCAAATAGGCAAAAGTATCTATTAGATAGGGTATTAGAAGATAAACAGGTTGGGTTGATATCTATTTAATAGAGCATTACAAGAGAAACAGAGTGGGTAAATATCTATGTATTAAAGTATTAGGAAAGAATCAGGCTGAGTCATTATCTACTTAATAGAACCTTTGAAGAGAAACAGAATGGGTAAATATCTATGTTTCAGAGTAAATGGAACAGAACCAGGCTGGGTAAATCTCAGCTCAATGGGCTGGCAAAAACAGAAACGTCTGATCAATGTCTACCTTGTAGTGTAAGCAGACCTCTGTGTGTGTGTGTGTGTACCTGTACTACAGCTAGCTATTGATAAAAGTTCTAAATATACAATCACGTTGCTCCAATAGCTTCACGTTTAACTTACCTGCAATCAAAACAACGCAAGGGAAATTGATTTCTCCCCAAAGTGGCAATGAATCAAGAAATGAGCACTGCGCAGTAAATAATACTTAGATCAGAGTTTGTTACGTATCGGCCTTACCCATGACTTAAACAATTTGACTTCCATAGTATTCAATTAAGGCACATTAATGTTTTGTGAAAAAAAAATTTGATCGTATGATTAAAAAACAAACAAACGTGGCGACATTATGATCTATCACTTTTACAATCTTTTTGTCTGTTTTTTGTTTGTTTTACATGCTTCGGATGTTTCTTCAGATTGGAAGATTTTTATATCTTAGCCAAAGCCTCCCGTAGGAGAGGGCAGCGGGCAGGGTTCGAAACCTCGACCATCAAGACGACAGCCCAGAGCGCAGACCACGTGACCAGGCTCGCAAAAATGTTGCTTGGAAGAATTTTACATATACTTAAAGCGTGAATTAAATGGAACATTCAATTTATTTTTAAAATGCGGCCCATACTTTAGAAGTAATTGAGAATATTATAATAATGCAATAAATATTGCACGTATGATGTGATGAAAGATCTACAATTAATACTAAGTTTACAATAGAATGGAATATTCCTATTTATTTTATACTAATTAAATAGAGCTTTATTTATCTAAGTCTTAAAAAACATTATTTTCTCAACACTCCATGTAAATGAAAACTTAATAAGCAACCACGTGTAGACATGAATATGTAATCCAGCTATTGACGTTGAACAGCCTATAGAGCTAATCAAAACATGAAAGCGAGACACTGTCTATTACCTGTAATTCAAATGGGTATAGATATAGGAAATCATCATCTCCCTTACAGTCACTCAGGAGGACATAATTAACACGCTGTTACGGACAAGCAACTTGTAGCTCCTTCATATACTCTCACTGGTACGCCGCGGAGCTGCTCACTACCCGCCGTCACAACGGCCCCCGTTACCGCGCACAGGACGCCGCAGGGGGAATGAAAGCAACGTAACAGTACGCACAGCGCCCCTCTCCTTTCCGCTCTTTCCCAGGCGCCCCGTAGAATACAGTGGCTGTCCTTCCTCTTCTAGTCCCCCCCCTCCCTTTCCACAGTACTCACGGGCGATTTCGATCAGACTCTGTTGCCTCTCATCTGGCAGGAAAAAGCACGCGCGCAAACCAAACAAATGGAGGTCGGGGGTGCTGTGGCGAAACCTGTTTATTTGACAAACACACACTTGAGGATCATAATAATTTCGTTTAGTTTTCATTAGATGATCCTATAAAGTAGAACCGTAGTCCATATACCTGTACGAGCCCCCCCTACCCCCCAAAAAAAATCTTTTTATTGAAGACCAGAACGAGATGAGCAAGTTTTTATAGAAAACGTGCCCCCCCTTTTTTTTTCCCCCTGTAGACCAGGCGATATCAGCAGGTAACATTTATGGTGGGATCAATACATTTTGATAGATAAGTGAAAGCACACAGCAGTGTACCGTCCAGAATACAGCAGATGTTTGATGAATCTTATACTTAACATAGATAAAAGGACCTCTTACTCAGCAGGGGTATGGACAACGACTGCCTGACTGAACAGTTCAATGTCACCTATGACTGTTCCTGCTGTTTTGCTTTCCTTGCCCCATTCACCAGAACCGCAATCCTTCAGCAGCAACATATGAGAAACAAAATTGTTAATGTTAACAAAATAAATGGCTGACATTTTCAACTACATTTTGGTTGTGTTCATTTGGACGTTTCTGTGATACACAAAATGTCAACACAAAGTTCAGAGCTAATTTTCACATCTATATTTTTTTTAAATTCAGTGAGGCCAAATGATGAAAAAAAAAAAAGCTTCCCGCTGGGCCATTTGTCAAGAGTTTCGAGTTCGAATCCCGACTCGAGCTGCGTTGTGTTTGCTGAGAACCTGAGGGCAGCACGGAAACCTTCTCCCCTAGTGTTTCACAAAAGAGATTGGAGTGCACAGAGCATACTCTAGTTTGAAACATGTGCTATACATAAGCAATTAAAAGAAAAAATAAACATAAACACTTTCCTTCGGAGAATAAGCTCTCTTAATTTTGATTTGAATAAACACACGTCTTTATCTACACCAGCGGTTCTCAATCTTTTAAGCTCGGCGAACCCTTTTTACAATCAACCACTTTGCTGCGACCCCCCCCCCCCCACAGCAATAGAAGAGTAAACAATAACAATCCATATTTTTGATGGTCTTAGGCGACCCCTGGCAAATCGTCAATCGACCCCCAAGGTGGTCGCGACTCACACGTTGAGAACCCCTGATTTACACCCTGTCATCTCAGGTCAGATGATAAAGTCAGGTTTCAATCGAAACTCAGGATTGGCTTTAAAAACCCCCAACAACTTTTAACGAGAAAACCATCAAAATGAGAAGTTCACTTAATCCCTGACTTGAATGTGTACAAAGAAATCTTTCTACTCCAGGCCCACAACTCTTAGTCTCTTAACAAGCAGACGGCCCGACAAGTGAATGCCAAGCCATTGTCTCAGGTTTCACTCACGCCCTGAAGGAATCCTAATCATCTTTTACCTGATCTCCTTAGAATGACGATCAAAGCGCAAAACGTCCCTTGAACTGGTCAAGCCCATTAAACAGTCAATATCTAAAGAGGAGCAGGGGAAAAGGGGGGGGGGATACTAATAGCCCATAAATGTTCCATTTCATAACACACATCCAAGCACGTTTAGAATGAAAGCTAAAATACCTTTAGATTCACGTGGAATCACCGTACGGTACTTTAGGTGTATCAAGGTATGCAATTTTACATCTTATATATAAAAGGAAAAGTAAGGCGTATGTATGTATGTATGTATGAGCCGAATGGAAATCAAAACCGTCTGACCAATCTTGATAAAACTTGGTAGAAATGTTCCTTGGGTACCAACTTAGGCCGTAGTGTATGTATTGTAGCCCTAAAACAAACGTAAGACCCTTAAAAAAAATAAAGTTGACCAAGTCTATTACAACTATACTATTTTATGGATCTAGGCCATAGCTTCTTGATGAGACATGATAAATAGGTCACTTACGGCACTATTAGGCCTACATCTACATGTGTCGCGCAGTGGTACAAATGAAATAAACGTCATAGGTCATAATTATAATATCGCGCATTATAAATGTATATTATTAAAGTAATAAACTATTTACATAATACAATTTACTTTTTATTGTATTTTTTTCATAACATTTAAGCCTACAACTACCGATTCGGTTTAATTTTAAGTCGTTATTTTTAATTTACTTTTTTTTCTTTCAGATTTACTTACTTATGCGCATTTAGACCTGATAACACCGTTATTGTATCTAGATCTAGGTCATTCTAAGATGCTAATGTGTCACACAAGTTTTTATTTATTGACTAGATTGCTGTGGCATTCAAATTGTTAGGATTCAAGAGCTATACAAAATTAAACTAACAATATTACATAAACAATTACATTCACGCGTTAGATTTGCTTTTAAAATATAGGCTAGATCTATTGTATTGTTGTTGTTTTTTTTTGTCGCCTACACGGCTAACACGCGTATTGAGGTCACGAACTTAGCGTAGTGATACCTCTTCACAACATTAATTTACATACGTGTTAACAACATTTCTTCCCATGCATCATCACGCACTTGACAAAACGTGAATGTTGTTGACATACATACTGATTTAGATTTAGATCGAAGTCAATACAAGCTTAAAGAATGTAGTTATAGATTACTAAGGCATTCAATTTTCTTTTTAAAATCAATATCTTTATCTAAACAGAATTAAATTAACAATGTTATATTAACAGTTGCATTCATGCGTTTGCTTAAATTATAAACTATATTTTATCGCGGTTTCTTTTTTTTTTTTGTCACCAAGTAGACGCGTCAAGGGGTCATGAACTTACATAGCTACACAAAAATAAAAACATGTTAACCTTTCAACAATAAATTGAATAATTAAGCTCTATTTTGAGTTATTTTTTTATTTAAATTAATGAGAATTCAATATAGCATACTCTCCTATATACATGACTATACTTTTAATTAACAATAACTATTTTAAAATTAGATCTAAAAGCTTTCATTTCATTGATGACCTAGGTCTAATAAACTACTTTCTTCTCATTTGGAGGCTGGAACTCTTATATTTCTAAAGATATGGGAAAAAGAAGTGCCACCAGAATGGAAGGAGGGCTACCTCATCAAACTCCCAAAGAAAGGCGATCTTAGTTCCTGCTCTAACTATCGAGGGATAACACTACTGTCCATTCCAGGGAAAGTGTTTAATCGCATTCTGTTAAACCGAATGAAAGATGCTGTAGACCCACATCTCCGTGACCAACAAGCCAGCTTTCGAAATGGAGAGATCATGTACAGATCAGATAGCAACACTACGTATAATTTTGGAACAGTCCATGGAATGGAACTCCCCTCTCTACGTCAGTTTTATGGACTATGAGAAGGCATTAGACAGTGTGGACAGATAGACTTTTTGAGACACTGTGGAGTGCCTGAAAAAATTAATAACATCATCAAGAAGTCATATGAAGGGATGACTTGCAGAGTAGTGCATGGTAGAAAACTGACAAAGGCATTTGAAGTCCAAACAGGAGTGAGACAATGCTTTTTACTCTCTTCCTTCTTATTTCTACTACACATAGATTGGATCATGAAGACAGTAACTGACCAGAAGCAGAACGGTATACAGTTGACACTGTGGAAACAGTTAGATGACCTCCACTTTGCAGACGACTTAGCTCTTCTTTCTCACACACAGCAGTGGATGAATTGATTTATTTTTTAAATTATCATCTTTTTTGTTCACGTCATTATTGGACTAAATGCATGCTATTTGTAGAAAGAAAAACCCGAGCAAAGCCGGGTAAAATTTAGATAGTACGTTATATAGTCGTATTCACGAGGCCCTTTGCCTGGCCATACCGGTCCATTTGGGTACCAGCCCACCGGGCATTTGCCCGAATGCCCATATAGACAGTCCGCCCCTGAACACGAGGATACTCATAATTTATCTTATCTTTTGAAGAAAATTCTGTAATTTATAAGATAAGATAATAAACGCTTGCATGTGTATATAAAAAAAAAGTCACCTGAGTTAAGTGAACAATGAATGTCAGTAGTGGCTTATCAATCAACTGCTTATTGCCCCAGTCGACATGTTATAATAACAATCAGCGATCAATAGGATACACAGTGCAAGAAACAAGGGTTCTTCGTGTTTCTGAGAAGCGCGTGCAGCTTTTCCCTCGTTACAAATAAAACTAAGATGTTTTATTTTCTAATGAACTATATGCATCTATACATTTTAAAAAATCAAATTGTATCACTGACTTTTCATTGTAAAGTAAAGTTCCCATTTCTCCGTTTCTTTAACTAGCGGTTAACAAGCAGGGTGTCATATGGCCAGCACAACGACCAACCGCCTTTACTTTTTCCCCAACTAATATCAGGTGCCCATCAGAGTTAGGTGCACTCATGGGCGCCCTAGAAATTCCAGTCTTCACAACGAGATTAGAACCCAGAACCCAATGTTCAGAAACCCTAGCGCCTATCCACTCAGCCACCTGACATTTCATCGTGAGACTTGTGAATACCACTAAGGAATTAAAAGGGAACAAAGGTTTAAGTTAATTAAAATGTTACGATGAATACAACTCTTAGAATTTCAGCAACAGTTTACATCTTGTTTAATTAAATAGTAGGGGTGCGGTGGTCGAATGGTTCAGCGCTTGGCTTCCGAACCTGAGGTCCTGGGTTCGAATCCCGGTGAGAGCTGAAATTCGGGATTTTTAGGGCGCCCCTGAGTCCACCCAACTCTAATGAGTACCTGACTTTAGTTGGGGAAAGTAAAGACGGTTGGTCGTTATGCTGGCCACATAACACCCTGCTCGTTAACCGTTGGCCTTAACATCATCTGCCCCATAGATCGCAAGGTCTGAAAGGGGAAACTTAATTGAATAGTGTCTTTTGTCAACACAATACGCTGGGTTAATGGCAAGTCGCTACAAAATGTAACTAAAAAATCTCCAAGAAGCCAGCAGTCCTGTGAATGACGAGGATGATGAGACGTACACTCATCTCTGTGAGACCAAGTGAAACCAAGGGAGACAACACCACAGATTGAGGGAGTGTGAACCACCGGCACCCAAGAAGTCTTAGTACGTCTTTGTCCCCCTCGGTTAGTCCCAATCTAGCAGATACTCCCAGTGGGTCGAAGAGCTATTGATGGAAAGGGCAGAACGATTGGGGGAGGAGCAAACTGTGATGTGATCTTTTGTGGGCCATTGCGCGGAAGTTTACACTAGGTCCGGTAGGTCAACATTGCCACTTGTACAGGGAAGATTTCCACTGAATGGCGTGGAGGATGGCGAAGATTACATCTGGTCTCAACACAAGCGCTTCTTGGAAAACATAAAAAGAAAAGAATGAAAGAAGAAAGAAGACAGAAATAAGAGGACTATGAAGAAAGTTGAAAGGCCAGTGAAAAGTCAATGATTCGATTCAGGTGCCATGGCGGAAATGAAACAGAACATAATATGAAACATATGTCATATGTTCGTGTCTAAACCTATGTTCTACATAAATATGTAACAAAATATGTCATATGTCTATGTCTAAACCTACGTACTAATGTATTCTAATTGATTCGGCGAAGTGAACAAATCACATAGCAGTAATGTGTATCTGATGCTCAGCACCAAAGTATACCATCCAAACATGACGTCCCCGTGTTCATCTATCAAGACAATGAAGCTAAGCAACTTCAACTTCTACACTCAGCTTGACAACTAACAAAATGTCCACGTTTACTTAGTGCTAGAACCAAAAAAAAAACCCGGGGGCGGGATAAAAACACCTATCTAGACTCTAGAGCATTTTTACCCGGCCTCCAGAAAAGCAGTCTGAACTCATGGTCTCATACACAAACAAAACATTAAAGCTCTTTTGCTGGGCAGTTTGTTCAGGTTTTGTTCAGAGATTCACCGCATAAAGAAATAGCCTAGTAAAATAAAGGCAGTACAATGTGTCAATGACTAGGAGTCTAATAGGTCAAACTGTTAACAAAAGAAACGAAATACATTCAGATAGAATGATATACATAAATTAGGCAACTAATGAAACTCTAAACAACATCCTAAAAAAAAATATTTGACTAAAAAGGTAAAAGTGTTCATGTGTATGTGTTGTGTTAAGGGTTCGAGAAAACGTAAGAGTGACGGGGAAAATGTTCTATACATTTGGATAGTTAATAAAGTTATTCAAAGATGGTTTTAAACAAAAAAAGAACCATTACACACATTACTTATTCAAAAACTGTATGTAACAAGAGCATTAAAATGTGTTATGACATTGTTGGTGTTTCAAAGTGTGTTTGTCGGTCAGCTAAACATATTATCCATCGCGTTTTTTTTCCCCAGTCGTTTCTATTTGATTAGTTTCATTGTGTCCATATTTGGATTAACATCGATCAATGATACGCTCTATTGAAACAATTCTTATGACCTAATTGAGCCCAAGATAAGAAGTAGCCCAACGTGTCCACAATGTATAGACTACCTGGAGCATGTTTTTGTCAGAACATACGAGCACAAGATAGCAGCAAGTGAATTCTGATCACATCTCAGACAGACAAAAGGTCAAGAACTAAGAGACGGAACTGTGAAGAGTCAAGCCAGAAAAGAAGACATTTAGAGAAAGTAGCAGACACAGCAAGACAAAATCAGACACCGCTGGGTGCCAGGGGGGAAAGAAGGGCGGATGATATCTGAACCCCAAAGTGAGACTGATTTGGTGAGTTAGAAAATAGAACTTAATCGAGCCACAGAAATGCGATGGAAGAAAACCTTAACAAAAAAAAAAATCACGATTGACCTTTTCTTTGCGGCAGTGCTCATCTTATCAAGCGTGGCATCCAGGCTCAGATATTCTACCACAGCACAAGAAATAAACAGACGTAACCAAACAAGCATAGAGACCCTGTATATGTGTGTGTCTGCCGATGTAAGGATGTAGAGGTTTGAAAAGAGGGAGGGGGTGAATATGATTCCATAATGCATTGATCTTTCTAAAAGAGGGATCATGAGAAGTAAAAAAAAACCCAAAGAAGCAGCTCACGGCTCTTATCTTGAAACAGTGATCTGCAATTATTTTATGCCCGATCGCTTTGAGTTTCTGTTTGCTGTAAGAGCATGCCAAGGTTAAATAATCACCCATTCACGTTCAATGTAGATTGGGAAAGGGGAGGGGCCTTGTAAATATACATATTTATAGGAAGGAGACAAGATTTGGTGAGAATCCTTCCCATGTAGTAGACCATGTTACACCAAATATCTGAAGTGAAGGTCACGATAATAACAAACTTGGATAACATTAGGTTCAACTTCTAGATACCGACCATCTGGAGCTGCACAGAACCTATAGGGGTAGTTTTCAATAGGTCACTGCATCAAGCATGTCCTAAATAAAGTTAAAGTACGATTTTTTTTTCAAAATGAATGAATTATTTGAGTCACTTTTACAGTAAGACCGTCTGAGTAGCCGCACCCCCATCTTTTTTTTTCCACCCGCATGCACCAATCCCCCAGGGCACCCCAACAACTAACGAAACAAAAAAAAGAAGGTAATGAAGGAAAATGAAACAAGCTATGACACAGGGGAGGTAACTGCCTTACTTTCCTCTACAAAAGTAACGCCAAGAAATCACCTTTATAATGACAGGCGATGCACACAATACAGGAAAGATTAATACGGAGACCATATCACTTGTCATGATCTTTTAATGAGCGGGAAGCATAGATATAGGCTAGTGAGATTGGTATTGGAGAAAACACTTTAGTAAGAAAATATGATTTCTCTACAAATCAAAAGTTGTTTGTGCAAAACAAGAAGCGACAAGAGTCTTTTAAAAATATGTACAAATGTTTGTGTGTGGTGCCCCACAGTTCAACAGGGATAGGTGAAGGCGAAAATTTTGTTACTTTATCCACATTAGACTAAAATTCCATTTATAAGCAATTGCAAAATACTTAACAACATTAATGTCTTGTGAATTAATCTTTTTCATAGCTGGAGTTCCTAAGTCTTAAGTAGGTTACACACTAATGGGTTCATTCTTTTAGCGCCCAAGAAACAGCAAGTTTCATATAAATCGAATACAAGAATATTTTTTGAAGAACAAAACAAAAACAAAAACAAAAAAAAAAAACTGAACAGAAAGAATGGAGTCTAACGATCCCAGGATGCCACGTGAAAGCCTTTGGTGGCGCGAAACATCGAGTGTCAGAAGAAAGACGTCCGAAGAAGAATCAATTAGTGATTATAGTGTGTGCAGGTGAGAGGGGGGGGTCTGGTCGTGTCTCACGTGCTGATGGCCAAGTAATGAAAACATCAATGTATGATAGAGAAAAAAAAACTAAACAATACATAATCAATGCTAGGTCGTGATCAATAAGGGCAGAAGGCTGGGACATCGTATAATCACACGGTATAATGATGTTTAGTTTTCATTGGGACATA
>JADKLZ010000003.1:24806986-24823038 GCA_021533235.1 Biomphalaria straminea
CTCTAAGAGCTAACATAACTAATGAGTGTGTCAACTAGCGGGGCCAAGACTCAGATGACGTTTTCCCCCCTTCTCACCAACTCCAGGCAAACACTGCTAAGGGTGGGGGACCCTGGGGTAATGATCTGAAGAGAAGAGAGAAAAAAAAAAGGGGGGGGGGAATAAGAAGACTTTCAGATTTCCGAATCTTAGTCACGACTAATAAGAACGTGTGCGTGTGTATGGATGGGGGAGAGAGAGAGATGAGCTTTCTTGTCACGAGTAAGTCAAGGAACAAACACAAAAGTGAGCAGTCGACACGAGTCAAGGGGCAAGTAGCGTACAATAGGAGGACTGAACACTGGCATTTATGTCTTCCCCAGAAAATGTTGGCTCAGAACTACTCTTTATAAGACGCCTTCATTACAAACTCTAAATAGATAGAGCTGTATAACTGCCTTTTTTTTCACAAACTAATGACACGTAGATTTCATTATGTCTGTTTTTGATATAGCCTAATTGTATTTTATCAAACATGTATATAAATACAAGCTCAGTAAAAATCTCTTTTCTAGCTACCTATTAAGAACTCAGATGATTTTTTTTTCCCTTTATAATCCCTTCTGATCTCAGTCAGCTACAAGTCATCAAGTCTATTTAACACAGTTTGAAGCTCTCCCAAGTCTACCTCTATCCTTTTGTTCCGAATTACGTAATGTGGAAAGTTGTCTATAGTATTTAATATGAATGTTTGTTCAAGCTCACGATTACAAAAACAAACTTAGCTGGTTTAGTGTTTACAACGTATGGCTCAGTTTACTTTCTCTACAAACCAAACATCATTCAAGTAGGCGGGGCACGTTATGCCATGTTTCTAAAACAGAAAACAAGATTCTGCCATTGCAGTTCTTTTATAATTTTGAAATGCTCTGTATTTATCTTTTAAATTCATGATTTCTGCTGAATCTCTAATCCTGCTAAACGCTAACTAAAGGCTTTTTCTGCCCTAGAAATAATCATGCTATATGGTTCTAGAAACTGGGGACTTTACAATATTACACTTGTCTACAAAACTATCAGAGATACGTGTCCTCCTCTAGATACAATGATTTTTTTTTTTACTATTTTACTTTAAAACGTCACCAGCTCCGAGGTCTGAAAAGCCTAATCGACAGCATTGTTTGGGTGGACCATCGATCTGACCATCGGATCAGCGATTGTCATGCTGATGCAGTGGAAACGGGAGAAAATTTCCTCCTCAAGTGTTTCCTGTCTGTTAGTCACGATAGCAAGAGTAGGGGAGTGAGGGAAGGGGATTGGAAATAAAACACAGAGGCATAGTAAAAAACACACACGCGCACATCCATATAGCCCACACATACAGGGAGTGATCCTATTAAAACTCAAAATGTGAAGCGGCTTATATAGATTTCGTTTCAGTGAACTAAAAAGGCAGAGCGTGAGACGAGCTGGCTCAATGGCATTCAACAAAATTCAGTTAGTTAATGAAGTCTAAATGACGCCGTGAAGCATGAAACGTTCAATTTGTCTCGAGATTGTGCAAGTCTGAACAGAACTGTTCTCTGGCCAGCGAGTTTAAAAATCTTGACCCAGACACGTCATGCCTTGTGAGAAGAGATGCGGTTCCATTCAAGCCATGGAAATAAAAGCCTGGGAATTTAGCGAGTCCGAGGCTGGCTCATAAGGAGATGAGACTATTTCGTTAACAGACAGAACAGTCAAACTCAAGGTTTAAATCATACTATTTTACAACTTTCATTAAAAAAAAACGCACACAAAAATACTAATGTCAATGATAATAGCAGTATATTTATAAAAGTAACAAAAGACCATCAACTTCGAGAAGTTTTAAGATAATAAAATGTACTAGTTGCCAAGGCGAAAATGAGATCGTTCTCTATTGAAAGTAAAAAAAAAAGTTCTCTTTGTTGCCCGCACCTTTGATATATGGTAACATATGTTTGCGTCACAGAGATGTTTGCCGCAGTGTTCTCCAACATTCCCTATTCAATATCTAGTTGCTAGCCTCTAAGATAGTAGAAAGTAAACTTTTGTTTGTATTTGGCGTGCGACTAGTACCACGTAGTTCTCCCAACTTGTGATAGAAGCACGACCTTTATATCGCTATACTGTCCATATTGGCATTGATCAGAACATCATAATTAGTTGTGCTGGAATATCGTTGATACGTGTATACAGGTATATCTATCATTGAATCACAGTTTTCAACAATTTCTATTGTTTAGTCTTACAATGGATATGTGCTAAGCAAACTGATGTTTTTTTCTGTTGAAACAGTGATAACGGGAACATACATCTTCAACCTAAATCGGATGAGTGTAGTAACTCACAAGTGTTCTAAAATCCCTAAATAGTATATACCAATCCCCCCCCCCAATCCATTTAACAGCCATATCATAATTATCTATATCTATTTGAAATAAATAGTTGATCCCTACAACTATTACGTAGAAAAGTATACAGTTTAATTTAAAAACAAAGGCGAAGCGACAATCCCGTATCACCCCTTATAGTTTCATTTTGTATACTTGATCAATACTACATTAGTTCCACCCGTCCTTAAAATAAGGCACCCCCCTCCCGGTGCTGACTAAACTTCGTTCTCCTACCCGCCACCCCCTCTCCAAATAAAATTTAAACTACAAGCCGAAATAGTTTTGACTAAGATGTCATCTTTCACGAGATGAACACCCAGAGTGTAGACATTCAAGTCTTGACACGGGAGTCGTATGAACGTTGGGACAGCTCAAGTACCGGCAGCAAGAAAGGATCGGAGGTGGGGGTGGCGGGGTGAAGGCGATGTAATCTTTTAGTGCTCACCACTATTGTCGATCAATAGCCTTCACACTGCGATAACGTGTGTTCAATGTTGTGCAGGAATTATCACACCTATCGATAATGTCCTCACAGTATTACATGCAATAGCACCATAAAAGGCGCGGTGGCCAAGCGGTAAAGCG
Organism: Biomphalaria straminea; assembly: GCA_021533235.1. Classification (NCBI taxonomy): domain Eukaryota; kingdom Metazoa; phylum Mollusca; class Gastropoda; family Planorbidae; genus Biomphalaria; species Biomphalaria straminea. Next base: position 24,809,968 of record JADKLZ010000003.1, read on the forward strand.
CATGGCTCTCGGGTTCGAATCCTGATAAAGACTGGGATTTTAATTTCGGGATCTTTGGGCGCCTCTGAGACCACAAAGCTCTAATGGGTGTACCTGACATTAGTTGTTGAAATGTAAAGGCGGTTGGTCGTTGTGCTGGCCACATGACACCCTCGTAAACTGTAGGCCACAGAAACAGATGACCTATAGATGCCCTACAGACCACAAGGTCTGAAAGGGGAACTAGCACCATAAAACACACTTATAAGGGAAGTTACTATCTACTAAGCAACGATCACACGAATTACTGGAGTGGTCAGATGTAGAAAACAAACATATCTTCCCACGTCATCTTCATAATGCGAATGTCCCAAATTAAGGAAAAATAGTATCTAGAGCAGACCCGACAGTGACCTCAATATTGTAAACATTCTGCTACTGAACCGACGTATAAATATAATGTTTTATGTTAAAACGTGGATCGCTCCGCCTAAAGCTAAGAAATGGATAATCGCCAGTGGACAAGCAGGCAAAGTGAGGGACTGTAGAGGTGGTCAGTGTCTGGAGGAGAAATTGTCTGAGCAGCAGTGTAAAGGTAGTCTCAGCGAGTGGAAGACATTTCAGGTGGTTTGGGAAGGCAAGTGTTCTTGAAACAACCAAAAAGTGACAGTGACACTAACTGTCAAGCTGTGACAGTGACGAAAGATTGAGGTAGCGACAGTGAACCTTCTAGAGAAGATTTATTAACCAAGAATGTTATCTTTCTATCTGTCCAGATATCACTTGTAAATAAACAGCCACCATCTTTTACTCCTTTCATTGAGTTACATGTCTTAAGTTTAAAACAATATTCTGCTTCTTTGTCTGTCAGAGGTTCTCTTTTCATCACAAGCGCAAGTTTTCGAAGGCAGCTTTGTTTCTATCTCAAATGCATGAGTATCTGGTGGTGTATGCTTTCAGGGCTGTCTCTTTCGTTGGCAAAAGGAAGGTACCGGTACATAAAACAGTGAAACCTCGTGAGGTGTTAGAGATTTGTTAAATGTTCAGTTACCAATCACTCTCTACGAATTTTTCATCAATATTGTTTTTGTACAGTAGTTACGCCGAGGTTGATTTGTAATCAAACTGATTTTCTATTAGATTGGATCAATAAAATAATCTTATCTTACGAAGCGATCTCTTCAACTTTGCTATTTTTTTCATAAGGGAAGTTTACTATTTACTAGCAATCAATAAAAAAAAAAGAAGTGTGTGATCCTAAATGTAATGGCACTATGATATTTTCCAGGGTTGAAGTAGTTTCCAATACTAATAATAACAACAACGGGATAGCCAACATTTGTATGTTAAAAAAAATGAAAGAAAGCACGAACATTTGTTATTGGTTCAAGTAAGGAAAAATTAATAAAATCAATATCAAGATAGTAAAATTGCTTGCCGGTTACAGAAGTTAGACCCCAATAACACTTGATATTTTCGTTCGTTATCAGTGCTATTTATATCTCGGGAAAATACACAGAAGTGTATACAGAAATCTATGATGTTGAAACTCTTCAAAATGTTACATTACAACAAGAAAGACGCTATTGAGCGTTGACTTTTACAAATGAATAAAAAAAAAAAATAAATCTTTGAGCAACAATCGGAATAGTGGATTGACGTTGGTCGTGTTAACGTATACAAACTGTACCCTTCGGAAAAACAAGTAATATAGTGTTGATTTTTTTTCACACGATGTGTATTTGCTGCCATTCAGTTCATGAAAACTGGAACTGGCTGGAAGGCTACTTCAAAAACAGCTCTAAAGATTTGACAGTTTATGTACATCTTTGGGGGGAAAAAATCCCCCTAGTTCGAACATTATAATTTTTTAAAATAATATTATCTTAAGATAAAATTTGGCTTAAGTATTTTTTTAACATGCTTTCAGCGGGAATTCCCACACTCGACTCCAGTGTTTCTTTGTATTCAGTAAAGAGTTGACTAAATAAATAGACATACATGAACATTTGGCACTCATTCTTATCTAGACGTTTCAGTTCACACTCATAAATCATTAAATGGATCGCTAATAGAAGAAAGTTGATGCAGGAATAAAAAGCATGAGAAATAATAGATCATAATTAGCTTCATAAAGGAGGAAATGATTAGGAAAAACCTATTGTTTAAATAATAAACTAAACTAGACATTCATTTTCTTAGAAAATACCCAATTAAACCCAACTTCTACGCATCTTACTATTGAGTGATTCCTAAACAAAATTTGATTCCATTTAGCTACAGGACAGCAGATTAGGTTAATTACAATTATTTCTAACAAGACGCAAGAATGCCACCAAGCTTATTGGATTGTATATTTTATAACAATGGGTTCAAGGCAAATTTTCACCTTCGACACACACACAATTATTATTATATAAATAAAACCCTTCTTGTTTTTCAGCGACAAATTTACGAGCTAGTATTTCGGTTGCTTTAAAAAAAAAAGACTCGTATCACTAATAAGTTTGATTTCCAACGCAAAAAGTTTCCCCAAATACCTTAGAAAATTTTATTGAAGAAAAAAAAAAAGGAAGAGAGATACACTTTAGATACTTATTGCTATTATAAGGCTCCTTCTGTCTGGGAAGTCAATGGATGCGCGCAGATGAGTCAGTGGTTTCGGTTTCGTCTTGAGACGAGACAGAATATGTTGTGACTAATCAAGTCAATTCTGGAGCGGCAGAGTTTGCCACAGTTCGTACATGTATATGCATCTGTTTTAGGGCAACTTTCTTTTTCTTTCTCTTGGCTAAGGCAGCTTCGTTTCTTTTGCTCTCCGCCAGGTTCCTACAAGCACCTACGAGCACGTACAGTCTGTTCTCCATGCTGTACGGTCTTGGGCTATCTCCTTCCAAATACTTTCAATGGTGTCTGTGGTTGTCTCTCCAGGAGATGTACATTATGCGTCGCAGGCAGCGCAAGTAAAAGCTATTTAATCTATGTCATTGTCACATTTATGTTGTCCAGATCTCACTACCATAAAGAAGAGTGCCAACATCTCAGACATTGTAGACTAGGATTTCGATTGCCGTAGTCAATTTGAAATTTTCACAGACGGGCTTGGACAGTTTGGACATTGCTGCAGTGGTCTTTCCTATTCTTTTTGTCAGCTCAGTGTCTAAATCTAGGTTGCTGGCGATTGCTGCTTCTAAGTAAGAGAATTCCTGCACCACCGTAAGGGTGTGATTTCCAATATGTAGCGAGTGAAAACAGTTTAAAAATGAAGAAAAGAAATAAAAAAAACTAGTGGCCTAATGATTGATAAGTCAACATTCACATTTTCCAAAAATAATAATAGATAAATATAACAGAGCTGAAGTTTATTGATATAAAAAATAAAAGTGTCTCGGAAAGTTGAATCCCCCAAACATTACACTTGAATACACTAGAGTTTCAATGATAAACAAATATCAAAGTTATAAAGTTTCTATACACATTTCAACAAATCAAAATCAAAAGTGAGTGTTTGTAAACCGGTAATGAAGTGGTGTACGGAGGATAAATACAATCTCATTGATTGTCAATGCGATGAGGTGCATGTAACACAATCAGAGTGCCATTGTCAGTACAAAGTCCTAATTACTTTCACATTTAGTCTATAGGGTAGTACAGTTAGCATAGCATGTGTACATAACACTAACAAAAAAGAGGAACGACTTACGACACTTAACTGGCGTGATTAGTCAAGACTGTCTTCATTAGACATGACCGAACCAACGAGGTGCGAACCAAACAAGGCTCAAGAACATGTCGTGCAAGCGTCTACACAAAGCTAATCTATCTGCATGGCCGATGAGAGTACCTAACCCATGTATAAGTTATGTACGAAGTAACACTGATGGCATCCACTCTACCCAGAGTGTACCACTGAGGCAAGAACAAAGCGTTCAAGTGAACAGATTGTACTGACTCAATTATTGAGTGACTGCATCAACAGTTAGGTCCAATAATTATGCTTGAACATTTTCTACTGTTCTTGACAGACACGTCATTCGGAAAGGTCCACGTTGAGACAAAATGTTATTAATTCCTAGAGCAACCCACGTCCCCATTTAAATACATATTCTTTATAGATTAAAAAAACACTATACAAACATTGACTTGAATTAAAGGAGCCGATATTTACAGGTGTTTCTCTTTCACAGTTGTATATTTTTTAAATTGTTCCACCAGAAAGCCAACAGTCTTTTAGATTTTATTAAACTGAAACCTTATCGCAAAATACGTTTACTTTCAAGACAAAACACGAGATATTTAGACCTTACAGATTAATCACAATGATTTTACTGTAAATCTGTAAGGCAAGCACTATTCCACGTACTGTATGCAATTATTACAGTTACTAAAGCACAGTAGATTTCCGAAAATCCGATGTGGGACGAAGGTTTCCAAGTTTTTAACAAGATTACAAAGAGAGTTTGTGTGATACACAAACTCAGAGGCGGCCCCCGTCGGAGTCGGATCCCTGTCAGATCCGCTTTGATCTCTCAACGGACGGACAGACAGACAGACAGACAGGCCACACAAAACTAATATACATCTTCCGTGCTTTGATCTCTCAACGTTAGCCTTGTAAAGCCGATGTTCAAGGCAATTGCCACACTTGTTTTATGAGTTGATTACTTTACGAGTAAATACTGGTATGTTACTCGTATGTTGGAACAAAAAAAATGTGAAAACATGTGCAGTATATTAGATTATTAATTGTCTTAAAGTAGGTTTCATTTATATTGCATACTAATTAGGTTTTTTCTCTTTAAATACTGTTTGCATAAAATATTTTTAAAAATTAGATTTTGAGCTTTTAGAAAAAAAAAAGTAGCCGTTGCATCAGAACTTTGAATGCTCTATATTATCGTGATGTCAGATTTTCATTTTCTCTTCTACTTTCTGAGCACTAAACGGGACGGACGGACAGACGGACAGACAGACAGACAGACAGACAGACGGACAGACAGGCCACACAAAACTAATAGCGTCTTTTCCCCTTTCGGGGGCCGCTAAAAATGTCGAGTAACCGGGGATGGGATTTAAAAAAAGAAATGTACTGTACTTGTATGCGAAACAGTGAACTGAATATATAGAATGGTACATAAAGTTGTCTATAGTGAAAATTATGTACGTAAAAATGGTAACTTTTTTTTTTTTTTTTTTCAGAAATGTGCAATGCCCATTTATCTTCCGCACTGCATTGTGCGTTTTATTGTTTGCATGAATATACTTATCGTTCTGCCCTGAAGGACGGCTTGCACAACCTTATGTCCCCTACTTTGTGATATTTTAGGAGCTTATCTGGTGGCTCACTTTTTTTTTTCGCCCAGTCAGGATGTGGCCAAGTTGACTGGACAGTAGGGTTATCGAGTGTCGAGTGTCTTAGAGACGACTCCAGGACGTGAGACTAAAAGGATGTATTATTGTAGTGAGTTAATCTTGTTTAGTACATTTATTTTTGAACTTGATTTTGTCTATATTATAAATAGAGTTATATTAAGTATTGTTAATAAGGAAGTTATTCAAGTTATTTGAAGTCTTTTTAGTTAAGATAAATTACACCAACAAGGGTTTAATTGTCTACCAGCAGTTTGGTGCTACAAGTCAACGACCGGTAATAGTGCATGCAGTGAAGTTTTACATATTTGAAGACATCAGTCGAAGACGGGAGAAATTGGTGAAGTTTTTCACACCTTGGCAGACCCGTGATTAAAAACAAATCGTAAACAAGGCATTGTAAATTACCAGTTGTGACGTCTCTGTTTAGACCTGCTCAGTTACATCCACGTGACTACACACAGCTGCAGGACCACGCACACACACAGACAAAAGAATTCCATTAAGGAAATGAAGCAGCTCGTGCCTACCTGCAGTCGAGTGCGCAAGCCGGGGTGGGGGGAGGGAGGGCATCGGGGTTAGGCTTTCACCATCGGCACGTTCATTTTATATCTCATTAGCTTCGCTAACAGGTTCAACGTATTTTACAGGCAGGGATTAGCACAAGCCTTAAGAAAGAAGGGAAATGATTTTAAAAGAAAACTGCATTTACGCCGATGATTGAGACTGGTGCGCAGAAGGAGATTGCGTGAAAGCAGCTTATGGCAAGACACTACCAGGCTTCAGTCAACTGGAGGCTAGAAAGTTCAGCTCAACGATCACAAGATCTACAACGGGATGATGTTTGCAAAAAAAATAATAATATAAAGGGGGGGGGGGGGGAATAAAAAATAGCTAAAATAAACAAACTACTTAGGCCAACGATGAGAGCGAAAAAAAGAAACTACCATTTAAAGTGTACGGCAACTTAAAAAAAAAAATATTTAGTTATCATTGATAAAAAATTAAACTGTAAGTGATGCGATCGATACGAGATGAAATGTTCTTGTTGATGTAAACAGGCTGGAAATATGATACATCGCTGCCGAGTGAGACTGAAGGGGAGGGATGCGAGAGAGATGGGGGAGTGGAAGATAACCAGAGAGGGAGAGGATGGGGAGGGAGAGAATAGCGTGTGGCTCAGTAATGTCATCATCTCTAAACTTTCAATCACATTGTAATTCAAGCGATTGAAAATAGTTTCAAGATTGTATGTCTATTATTGTTTTGAAAGAAAAAAAAAAACGCTTTCTTATCTCTCACCTTAGACTACAGGACATGAAGTAAGGGCTTTTATTGTTCAGCAACCTTTTTCCAACTCAGTTCAGCATATTTGTGGAATTTGAGACAAGCCAACGTTAAACACTAATTTGTATTACACTCACAGTTTAGTTATTCTCTAGATTCAGCTAGAAGATGACTAACACTTGCTAGTAAAAAAACATCTGTGCTTGGTAGGAAATAGTTTGCAGGTTTATATCTTTATATAACATTCAGTTTCTCAGAGCATGGGCCACAATACCAAACATTACCATTAAAAATAGTTATAAAATTGAAGCATCAGCCAATAGTCTAGTCACTTATCACTCAAAGAGAACCACTCTGCCCAATCTTTCCGAGTCATAAGCTAGTAAAGATTGAGACAAATGTAAAATGAGATTGCCGTTTAAAATCACAACCACACAAACATCCATGTCACACCACAATGAATTTCGTTCATAAAAGTGACGTCATAATGTCCTTAACGCCACTATGGCACTAATACCACTATGCAACATCACAATGACAGTGGCACCTCCAACACACTGGCATATACATTGCCTACAAATCAAGATGGCAAACGCATCACATTAAGGCATTAATCAAAACAGCACAAACAATAACACAAGCCCTATACAAATCCCCCCAGCCATTCATCAAATAGGAAACAGCTCGATAAGCTCAGGAAGAGGACACTTTAAATTATCCTACAGTAAACCGTACTGACATTTAGCACAAAGGAGCATTAAAAATAACTGCATCACAGACTTCTTTTTTTTTTCCAAAATCGAATTTAAAACGTACAGACCAAAGGTAGACGAATAAAAAGAAATTAAAACTTGAAAAAAAAAAGACCTGATACAAACGTGTATTCATATTTTGTTTAATGTAAACTTTTATCAAATGTCAAACGCCATGAAAGCATCCAGTTTCTCCCTGTGGCCAGCACGCCTCTGAAGGGAGACAACCGGATGGCGGTGCTCAAAAGAGTAATCTGTGCTGTGCTGCTGCCCCTGAGTATATATTTACAAAGCCCGAGTTTTCCATTAGGGCCGTAGAAAGATCCTGTGGGGCAGTAGAGATTAAGCTGGCAATAAAAAAATAAAGAATGGAACCGCTGACCACGGTGGCGTAAAGAGGTATAAAAAACCCAGGGAGTGGGTGGGTGAGGCGGAACAAAGAGAACGGAGATGAAGCTCTAAAGTCTAAACTAAGTTCCGTAATCATGCTTCAAACATGCTTTCCTCTTGATGCTGCGAACACACTTTTACAATAGATGAATTCACTACTTCTTTCCTATTTAAAAAGTTTTTATTGGTCCTAACATAAAACAAATAGACTGTTAAATATCTTTGAGAATAATCGATAGTTGAACACAACAACAGAATAAATGTCTAGATGGAGTTACTTTATCCCTCATCCTGTGTAGAGATTGAATTGCATTTATCATTAAATATTTTATATACATATATATAAATGTATATCTATGCCAACAAACTCTTAGACAATAGAGAAGAATCGTGTAGTGGAGAAACCAGACTCTCACGTGTGTAACGTTGGTTAGTGTATCCACCCTATTTGTTTCGTTTTTATTGCACGACCTAAGAATAAAGTAGCACAATCAGACTAACAAGTACAGCAATAGAAAGTCAAATAGTTTCAAAACAGGGAATTAGGTTAAAAAGTATATCCTTTGAATGTGAAAACCTAAGGGAATGACACGTGCGTTATACACATCTTTGTTTTCTTAGGCCTAAAATTTCTCTAATGTGATATGTCTAGAAAATAATCATTTCACATGAAGTAACGTTTGCCTTCATTTCCTTATCCCTAAACGATTTACCCAAACGAAGGTATAAATATATACTTAAGAACATGTCAAGCGTACTTGTAACAATTAGTTTGGATCAGTCGTACAATTAAATTTATAATAAATCTATGAGTTTCTAGGCTAACAATAAAAAAGTATTTATAAAAATTTGAAAAAAAAAAAAAAAAGACCTGAATGCCAACGTATTAGGCTTCTCAAGCCAACGTGGTAACTATTCTACCAGCAAAGAGTATATAAAAATGGAAGATTGTAGAGGTATCTTTTGTTTCTATGTCATGATTCAGCTTGTACCGCCACTTCATTTAAGTACTATTTCTTTCCCTTGTTTTTAAAATACAACACGAATACCAATAGTTAGTTAACTAATGGGTTAATTTTTTTTTTCATTGATTCTCGTGTTTCATGTAACAGAAATAATCGATAAATTTCAGCTGGATCCGAGATTAGATGTCGGGAGATATAACGTGTACAACTTTTAGCCAGACAGACAGACACAAAGATAGTGAGTGATATAAGCTTGGTAAACATCTATGCGACCGAAAGGGTGTAACAAAAGATAACTATTGATCATGTGTCTGTTTCATTAGTGTCATACAGTAATAACTTATAACTTTAAATTTGGTTGTTTGAATCATCATTCGCGATGACTAATTGTTTCAATCACTGGGATACTTTAAAACTGGAGCCTGACAAAAGCGGTAGTTTTACCTAAAAGCTTTTATGTTACAATATGATGAGGTCTGCTTTATAATTATGTTCCCGGATCTCTTGAAAGAAACGTTAAAAGCAAAAAGTACGATAAAACCTACTTTACAGATAGCATTCCTATTGCGAAATGATATAATAAAGGAGGGATGGAACTACAGCCTCACTAATTTGTAAATAACAAGGCTACAAAGACAGTTTGTGTGGAAACACAATCTCAAAATCGGCACCCGAATTGGTCAAACCAGGCAGGTAAAAAGAACCTCCGAATGAAATTCTATCAAAGACAAATGACAGAAGAATGGAGAAAAAGGTTGACTGATCTTGTGTGGTGCCCCAGCGGTTCAGCACACCAAAGGATAGGTGAATGTGAATTTGAAGTTAGATGTGAACATGGCCTAATTGATGTATATATGAATATCTAATTGATCTAATTGTTTTGTAAAGGGTTAATCTCTTATACAAATACTCAAGAAAAAGACATTTGCGTAAAAAAAAAAAAAAGTTTCCCTTTAGTTTTACAGCCAGGGCCGGACTTAGGCCACTGCAACCTATGCGATTTAAAAAATTAGTTTTTTTTCGCTTTCGAAAAGAAAAAAATAGCCGTTGCACCAGAACTTTGAATGGTCTAAAATATTATGATGTCGGATTTTCACTAACCTTTATATTTTACGAGATCTAAACGGGACGGACGAACGGGCGGACAGACATTCCACACAAAAACTAATAGCTTCTTTCCCCCGCTAAAAATAGAGTGCTCATTTGATTTTTTACGACATTGTATTAATTACGCTGAACACCAAGTACTAGGTCTCAACAAGCGTCTTACACATTTTCAAAGTAGTTCTTATACATGTTAGCGACGAAATGTTTTTTTTTATAAATTTTATAACAAAACAAAATGTGACGAAGTGTCTTGAAGAATTCCATTTAAAAAGAATTATTAGTTTATACTTAACATGTGGAACGAGAGGGAGCAACGCGATTATCTACATTTACATTTTTACTGTGTGTGGCTTCCCTTTATTCTAGAATTCAAGTCTTTTTCATTTATGGGTCACCATTCTGCGACTAGCTCAGAACATCACGTTTCCCACCCATCTAACTTTTTTTTTTTCAGTTACATTTTTTTTCAGTTACAAACATTTAGGGACTAGCCAGGTACCCGCAGTAGATTATAAACGTGAATCTATCTGAAATAAATTCTAATCACATCTGAGGAGGAATGGGGATCAGTTCGTTACAGGCGGCATTTAATCTGGCACGATTACACTCACTGTTTACAGGGTGTTGTGTGAGTTATCAGGGAGCCTGGCTGTGAGGAGATATCTCCACCTTTGTAAACACGCACACTGCTAGAGCGTACACACCGACCTGGCAAGCACTTATCTTGTCAAATATCTGAAACATATATTACACAGACCATTAATCTTTAATGTTTAAGAGAAAGAAAAAGCCAAAAATAAAAGCATGCCTTTAACGTGTGTTATCTTTCCTATGCGTTTATTTAAAGCCACAGATGTAATTTTTGAGGAGGAACATATTGGAGTAGCACTGGAGCTAGTGATAATAGGGATAAGTGTACACATGAAACACAGGGGCACTACTCAATTATCTTCACATATTTAAAACTTAAAAGGTGCCCTTACTCCATCCCCATTCCATTTCGTAAAATTGTTAAAGCAACATTGACTTGTCATTTGTCCTCCCTCTTTTTCAAATGCAGAAGCATTGGAGATGGATTGCATTGTCTATATACTAACCTTTTCTTAACATATAAGTAAATTATTGAGGAAAAAAAATTATTATGTAACTAGTCAATTACAATCCTAAAGTGGTAAATATTCAATATTCTTCTGAGATTATCCTCTACTCGAGTTATTATGTGTAGGGCCTACTATTGGGCATTTTGAAGATAAACGGACGCATTTCTTTTTCTATATGCTAGGACACATGAGTACTCCTTATTCCTTAGTGCCATTAGAGCATGTAATGCATTGCTTGAATCGGTCAGGGAAACCATCGACTTATCAGAATTTAAATCAATGATTAAAATGAAAGACTAGATAGACACAAGAAACACGCAGGACGTAGTTTTCTTCTATTTTGTAATTTATAAAGATGCTATTGCGCCGGTTACACCAAAAGGTTAGTTATTTATAGTTAATCACAATTAATGCAACCTTAATATAGTTTTAGAGAAAAAAAAAAGAAAACTTGTGACTATAAAAGAAAAGAATAAAATATATTTCATATCATACAGTACTTTGTTCTCTGTGAAACATTTTTTTGAAATCAGTGAAGTTTAAAACCAAACCATTTTGAAAATAATTCATCAATACCAATTTCATCCAGTCCGACTTTGTGTTCTCATTACGGCTTAAAAGCCAGATCTGTTCAACTTCAGCCCCGGCTGCCCCAAGATTTGTTCCAGTCATCAATGCCTTCTGGAAGGTCACCTTTGAGAACGGGTGATAATCTATTCAATACCTCGCCAGGCGTTTTCCAATGTTGAAGTGGAAATCAAATAAAGTAATTGCGTATGAAGTGCTTCTATCGGCTACAACAATGATTAAAAAATGCCAGTCTAGATCTATAGAGTGGTATGGAATGCGAAATACCTCCTTTGTTCAACCTGGATTCGAGTATGCACGCAGATTCTGAGATAGAAAATTTGATTACAAAGCAAAGCCCTCCCATGCACAAATTTTTGGTACTCCTAATTCAAGACATTGACAATTCTTGCACAACAAAGAGCAAGTGCGAATCATCATTTAGAAAGCAAACAAAACATAACAACTAGATTCTTGATTCAATGCCACCTCTTGGTCCATGACCATCCAATTTTGAAGAGATGCAAAAGCTGGGGAACCTCCGTATTTTACTGCTATGATATCACGCTTCTGTTCTGTTTTATTCAACTTGTGTTACACAACTAACCATCAGAATGATTCAACGCAGTGCTGGGAATTAGCAATAAGATATTGGTTTTCTTACCATCAATGTTTGGATAATTAGAAGGAATTGCTTGCATGTCTGAATTTCGAAATGGCTTTTTTTTTTTTTTTTTTTTTTTTTTGTATTTTCAAAAGTTCAACTTCTACTTAGGAAGTAGGTGAAATAAAACTTGAAATAAACTTGTGTTCAATGAATATTAAAGTTTTATCTAGTTTTTAAAATGGTACTTGAAGCAGGAAAGTCGAAAGTAAGTTTTTACGACCAAATGAAATCTTCCTTAACTACGAACTAGCCGGATATGAAAAGCGGCCAGCGGGTACTACTGATCTAATAGACTGGTTTTAGATGTCAAACAAGGCGAATGTTCACTTAACATTTAAAAAATATTCACGAAAATGAAAGTGGAGTATGATATTGGGTTTACCAGTTAAGCCGACAAATAGATATCATATATAAAATAGTGTGATAACGGGTTTACCCAATTTGATTAAGAGTTTCGTTCTTTAGATAAATCAAGGTGTCTTTTTTTTTTCTTTTATTCGTAAGCGCTTCCGGGTGTGGGTGGGACATGACATGATCTAAGGAACATTAATACCAAGTTTAAGTCGATTGGTCAAACAGTTTTAATTTCTATGTGGGACATGCATACATACTAACTCCTCACATTCTACTTTATAAATTACATAACAAAAGTTCTTCCACTAGTTCACATTACCAACAAAATGAAAGCCTCGTCGATAATGTCAAATAAAGCGGGCATTTTAAATTTATGTGTCAATCTAGGGCTGCATGATGTGTCACATTTATGTTGCTTTTCCGACCGCGAAGTGACATGTTTTATTTAGAAGGCATTGTAGAGGGGCGCCGGAATTGTTTATATATTGTTACGAACTTCTCTAATCAGGCCTTCTGCAAACACTGCTTAACAT
>JADKLZ010000003.1:24823138-24856732 GCA_021533235.1 Biomphalaria straminea
TGGGTCTCACACATATACACAATCAGTTCGCCACTGGAGATGTAACAATATATATAATGATATATATATAATATATATACGTTGTCCATTCTGTGTCGCGAAATCAACAGTTTGATTTGAGTGACGGACAGAAATAAATAAATAAAAGTTCACATTATTGCCAAAAAAAAAGAAAAGTGTTACTCTATCTCGAAGATCCCAAGTTTTTGGCTGGCGTACAATATGGTTGGATTTCTTTTTACCTGGCTACATCAAGGATAGTGTTGAAAACTAAGTAATGAGAACTATTTCTATAAAAAATCTTGTGATGAGAAGGCCAGGCGGACTGCCGTATGATGCCATGTTATGAACAAACTCAACAGTGACATGCAGCGGGGTTTCTAAAAAAGAACGTAGAGAAACTACGAAATTCTTGGAATAAATGACCTCGTAGTCATGCCACTACTCCCACGCTGGTTCTTGCATTGCTTATATATACATACGGGGAAGGTTCTCAGTTTTTTGTGTAATATCTCCAAGCGTCGAATTTGGGTCTCAACACTTATGTTCAAATATTTGGTAATGTCTTTATAAATTGCATTCACATATTTCTTAGTATGCTAGACCTGTTATGATATATATTGTCCGTCGACCGTCTCTCTCCATTCCTCTTTGTCTTTTGCCTTGACTAAAATCTCTCTTAATGACAGGCCCGTCCATTCTTTGATGTCTTTTCTTTGCTTACTCTGTTTGCCTCGACCTCTTTTCCCGTATACAAATAGTGATCTTTTTTTTATTTTTATTATCTTGAGATGTCGTGTGTTGTCGTAATTAACACCATGCAACGCTCACCTAGGCACTACGGTGTCACAGTTGATTTTAGCTTTCAAAAGTCTCTAGAACTGTGCTCAATTTCATCGTGTTATAACAAAAAAAAAAAGAAATTCGAAATTATTGTAAAGTGTTTAATGACTATTTTCAATGAAAAAGGCACACAAATTAATATGACCTATAATTCCTTGCAACTTTTTTTTCACAGTTTACTTAAATTACAGAGGAACGCATTGTCGGATCTAAAATGGTTGAGTGTGGCCCACGGACAGCCAATGTGACCTATACGAATCAGACTAAACGAAGATCTAAACATGTGCACTATGTACACTAAATGTGTTTTGCTGGAGGCTATGCGAACCTGGACCAACATCTTATCACTAAAGCTGACCTGATTAGTTCACTCATCTATGTATTGTGTGCACACAGTCACCTTCTCACCATGAAGAACAGGAGAAAGGGCAGGGGGCAAGGAGGGGGAGAAGTAACTTTAAAACAAATTGATCTAGCGGGGATCGATACGGGCTCAAGGCTAGTTTTCCTTTAGTTCAAGTTAACACATTGAAATCTACTAAAAATCGCTAATGGAATTAATTATTGATCCTTCAGTTAATGAAGTCGCATGGAACAATTACTCTGTTTTAACAAGTGAAAGTCCCCGGCGTATACCAGATGACTAGCGGTACAGGAAGAGCTAGAGCTGAATCGAAAGGACACAACAAGTAAGGTCTAATTAAAATGTAATGGGCCACAAAGTAAAGCACCCACAGAGTTGAGATTTAAAAAAACAACAACTTTATATTCAATTCTGATTTTTTAAAACCCCAAATATCTTAACATACTAGGTAGAGTTTATTCTCTTTGAAATATATATAAGCTTGAATATATTTATAGTTTATGTCACACTACTAATCTTTAAATAGTTTAGACCGATTTCCTAATATCAATTCTCTTTTAAAACTACATAAGACACTAACAATTGAACTAATATAAATGTGTTATAAACCTTAAGAACCATCTTTGTACGTCATTTGTATTAAATGGTAGACCTTTCTCATCTATAAGAATGTAAATCTTGTCACTATCAATCAATGCCTTCAGACTAGTTAGATTTACCTTTTTTCCCCACCATCCCGAAAGCCAAATGTAGGCGTACGAGTGTGTGTGTGTGTATTAGACATTCACAAAGACACAGAAGTATTTATAAGTACTTATAAGTATAAGCTTATTAAATAAGCCCAAGTAATTCTCATGTTGAAAAGGTCAGCAGATAGATCTGCGTTCCAAACGTTCAATCATTTCTCTGTCGTCTTCTCCAACCCAGACATTTTAACGGGATATAGTCATTTTAATGTTATTTCAAATACCCGGACTACAAATAACTCTTGAAGAAAGAGCTAGTCATTTATGTTCTTAATAAGAAACAATCCAGTACAAGATTTCAGAGTAGTTTATTTCTTGTAAAACTTGGGATACCGAGACGCTGTTTTCAAATAAATACTATTCGAATATTTTCATCTGAGCAGTAATGTTTTCATCAAAGACCTGGCACGGCTCATTGGTTTTAGTACAAACAAGGTCACGGTGACTTGGGACTTAAGGCTAAGCTTCTGTTGTTTTCTGAGTGACCTTATACAATAACACTAGAACTGCTAGGTTTGGAACTAATTCACTTTTATTGTCATTTGTGTTAATAATATTGTAGAAGGATGAAAACATACAAATAAAATAAAACAAGAATAATACTTTAAACAAAAACAACACTGTTTATATTAGTGAAAGCACTGTAAAAGCCTTTGCTAGTGGGTGTATTGAAAAAAGACTTTCCTCGTTCTAAGAAACCCTTTCCACTCTTCAAAAGGTCTTAGGCTTCATTCTTCATGTATCCACCCTTGAAGACCAGCCATACTACTGAAATGTGAACTGATTCAGACCGTTACCTCTCTAAGGTTTCACAAGAAGTCCCAAAACAAACCTTTATGTTTTTATTTCTCGAATTGCGAAGACAGTTAAAAACTAGCATATGAGCTTCCAGACGAACGTGTATTCTTAACATTTACTTTCAATATCACTACTATGAAGTCCATGCGGGTTAAAAACTACAGAACTGATGGAACTTAAACATAATAAGAAAGCTGTACTTGGTAGATTAGAGCTATCCCCGATAGGAAATATACAAGCTTGAAACATATTAGAAAACAAGAAAAACAAAAAAACAAAAAACAAAAAACAAGAAAAAAAAAACAGCGTATAAGAACTGTATTTAGCTTAGTTTGGATCAGTCATTAATTAATTTTGTGATAATTCTAGACCAACAACAATAAATCTGTGCGATGAACAATACTTTTACCAATTTCATGTTAGTTTGCTCAATACTTTAATATCCTATTACTTATCTGGACCAGATAAAAAAAAAAGGGGGGGGGGGAAGAAAGCATTTATGAAAAATAAAAGGAAGGGAGCGACCTGAATTCGAACTCATGGCTTAAGCCTCCTCAAGCGGACACACTAACCACTCAAACAAACTAGCCACCACACCAAAGAATATAATCAATTACCACTTCATTAACTAATTTTTTTTTAAATTGATTCTGGTGAGGTAAAAGAAATAATTTTGCAAAATTTCAGATGGATCCTAGATTGGGTTTGGGAGAAATAACGTTCGGCCAGACAGACAGAGTGGAGGAAGTTAGACAATAGAGAGTGTGACTACTGATGGTCCCACAAGTATGGTTGACAGAAGAGTTATTAGAAAAGTTGTCGAGTCAAATGGAACCGTGTCTTAGTGGCGTCATTGAATAATTCACCAACAAAGTCTATGTGGCAAGGAGTTCAGTCTGGATCTTGTTATGATGATAGTGTTCAGAATGTTTCAAAAATCCATCTTCGGCCAATGTGTCAAGAGTCCAACAGAGCTGCAACTGGAACTGATTGACTTACAAACCCAGACAACCCTGCTTGACAAATTTTTAAGTGATGCTGACGATTTATTTGTAATAGGTGTTGCTTGCAGACTCTTTTCTAAATCTCCGAAAACAAGCGTTATCGATGATCACAATAATTAACAGCACCTATTTATGAGGAGAAAAATGTTCATTGATGTATCTTCCGAAACCCATGCTATGTAATCGTCTCACGGAGGAACATCTAGAATTCGAGATTCAGTGGTCATTTCATTCAACCGGATATTTAAAAGTTGGTTTAGGATAAACTTCTCAAGAATTAATGTAAGTACTAGAGTCACTAGTTTATAACACAAATGGTTCATTGTCTATTTCTTTTTTATTTTTTTAATTCTTTTGTTGATGTGTCCCGCGACACGAGTGTAGGATCTAAAAAGGCCCACAGACCGAATAAAATCGAGCATCATTGATGTTGACTATTACATTCATGTCGGTCTGCATTTTGAACTGAATACCTTGGAAACGACAGAGTAATTTTTGTTTTCTTTTTACATTTTTAAAATTTAACTTTGCCCGTTAATTTCACGGTGTATGGGCACAATTTTATTGCCATTTGAAAACACAATTACTAAAGCACACACACAAACACAAATAATGGTGTTTTATAAAGTACTGCGGAAACGTGGATCAAGTCTTAAGTCCATAGCAGGCGAAGTTAATTTCATTTTTAATCCTTTGCTTTATAAGTTTGAAAAAAAAAAGTCACGAGGTGAGAACTTTATTTACACGCTTCGAAAATATACAAACTAAAGAATGCCGAAAAAGATCAACAGTTTGTGTGATAAAAAAGATAGCTATAGAATACGGATACGTTTTTAAAAAAATACAAGATAAAGAACTTGCCAAAACATGAATGGTAAGGAAAAGAGCATAAGCCACTAATATAATTACATAATGCAGCAATCTTAAGTAGAAAATGAAGTATAAATACCAGAGTGCAGTTATAAGCAGGTGCATTTCTTTTTCGCCCACAAACCAGGGCTAGACAATATCAAACCCCAACAAAAGCGCAACATAAAAGTGGACATACAATCGATTTAAAAAAGGGACTATAAGTAGACTGCGAGAGAAAGCTAATCTATTGTATCCACACATAACAAGCTACCGGCGACTCCGGTTTTCAATGTTTATTGATGATGTGTCCAACGATCGTAACCAACCTTCGAGACGGGGCCGCTTTCAACACCACTAGAATAGATTTTTTTTCAGCACTTCTTCCCAACAGAAATGTCCGGCATCTGAGTGACACATTTGTTTGCTGCCCGGGCCACTCGAGGAGAGAGAATTGAATGACAAACGGCAGTGTAGAGAGAATGAAAGCTCACACTCAGGACTCACCGCGCCTGCCAACTTCGCAGATTTAAGAAGCAGGACTGGCCCGAGACGCCTATTTCGTTCCCCTTCCTCAACACACACTAAACGAGTGGGAAGTTGGCTGAAATAACGACAATGTTTTCACTATTGGGCACTAAACAAATACTAGGATGTCACCCTTGCGACATCGTTTAAGAAACACTCTGAAAGTGGAAGTTACCAAAGCAAACACTCCATAACGTTGTACTTGTTACATTATACGCCGAGCAGAAAGACCAAGCAAGCGGTGTTCCATTTCATTCATATGATGTATCGATGTCTGAGATTTAAAAAAAAAAAAAAGCAAAGAAGATCAAAGTCAAGCAGGTACTTGATTTACGTTTCTTTCCATCGATCTTTCAGTCCAGAAATGCCCGTTGCCTTAGAAGAATAGCAATAGCTGGAAGACCATAAAGTTAGAGCATTAATATCCTGTGCATACAAAATAAAGTCTGGCGATAAAGTAACTAACCCACAACTCGGTAGGGAAAGAGAAAGAGAGAGAGAGAAAAATAGAGTATTGACAAAGCCGAGATTGTCCTGGTCAAAGAGGAAGGGGGGACGATCAATTTCGCTGCAGGCGGCAGCGGCATCAAGAGCTATGTTGCAGCCAATACAGGTGGGAATCACAGTGTCTTATTGGCTGGGAAAGTGAACAGATGCACGCTGTCAACCCAGAGAGCCGTCAAACTTCTTCAATAGTTGGCAACAGGATTATAGCAGTGCAACAAGTGCTGTCTTCTTTGGCTTAAATGTATCACCGATGTAAATGTATATGTGTGTGTGTGTGTGTTTGTGCACGTCACTAGCCTGAGTGACAATGATGTCTCCAAATTATGTTCAAAGAAACTATGTACCACATAGCAACATAGGAACTAACTTTATTCTTTTTTCATCAAGAGTACTAGCGAGGACAATAAAGCAAGCTTCATGACTCAAGAGAAATAACTTTTAGGACTCACAGAAAAATTCAGAAGACGATTGTGCCAAAAAAAAAAAAATAAATCAGAGTATCCCTAGCAACTAATGGTACCTAATCTAATTCGACTACCACTTCCTGATTCGTGCTATCGGCTTGATCAAGGATCCTATTCGACGCTTTTTTTTTTCTTTAACTGAATACAAGACTGAATAGTCATTTAAGAAAAAAAAAACACGAAAAAATGAAGCAAAACTCACAAAGTCATCTATAATGTAGAAGTATGTGATTTTCATTCTGTATTAAAAGCATCAGGCCATGTTTTAAAGAGACACATTTTAAATGAAAACTACAACGACATTGGAGTAATTCACAATAAGATTTGTTCTTAGAATGATACTGGCGAAATTACATTTTCAGAACTCAAAGGGGGTATAGTTTTATAGCTACTAATTGTTATATAAAAGTCGATAAACAAAGAAGAAACGACGAAGAATGATCAAAACGATCAAGCCCAATGGTTGAGGGTCAAAGGAAAATGATATTTAAAGCCTTAAAAAAAAAAAACAAGGCAAGGGACGGAAGACAAACGAGCCAACAAGGTAATCACACGGACCAATGGCATGGTACAGTGGAGCTTGGCACGACAATGGAGCAAGTCGTTTATCTTCTGATTATAGATCACTGGTGAAGGAAGAACTTCTGGAGACTCGGCCCTTCTACTGAAACACAATAGTTAGCTGGGATGATTTCCCTTGAGAGATATGCAGATTACGGGGATTACTAAATAGCTAGGCTACAAACCACGCGAATTTCAAATGCACATTTCTTTTAAATAAATAAAAGAAAAATGGAAGACATAATTTTGTTACATAAAGAAACACAGATTTCTTTTTAAAGAGAGAACGATATCACACGAAGGAAAATAAAAAAAAAAAGAAAAGAAAAATGATTATACCACCAACTTTTTTTTTTGGTTCCAAACTCAGTGTCTCCAAGTGTGGCCTTCTTTTAAACAGTGCATGCCATAAGAGACAAGAGGGCAGGAACGATACGAATGAGCTTTTCTCTTCTCATCCCAGCAACAATTGATTCCAATCTGTGCTCCAACACTTCAGTCCTGGCACGTGGGAATGGCCCTATTATGCATTTGATTAGTGCTGCCAATTTTACTTGAGCCGAACATTAAGATTCGCGTAAATAGAAGTGGAAAACAAGTGGAAAGAAAAAAAAAAGACGAAGAAAGAAGAAAGACTGGAACTGGGATTTGATAAATCATGAAGCACGCAGGACGCCGGTTATACGCAGCAAATAGAAGAGTGAAGCTCAGTGAGAGAGAGGACAGGAGAGAGGTCGAGTAGAGGAGGGAGGTGGATTAGAGAGGGGAAGGAGTATCGGGGGGGAGGCGAGATTTTCTCCTCCACAAAGGAGCAAGTTTATGCATCCCTCGGGAATACGGTGTAAGCGTGATAAATCTGTAGTGCAATAGAGCTAATCTAAGCCGAGTGAAAGACTGTGGCAAGCTTGTCCCCACACCGGGGAGAGCACTGATGACTGTCGCCACACAAGGCAAGCTATTAAGGAAATTACCTGTCAGTCGCAGGCAGTCTTCTAATGAAAGGTCGCGAGAGGGTTAGCTGATCAGCGCTCAGACTGCGATTGATTGGAATCAATGTAACGGGCGTTATGAGGTTCATTACAAGCGATAGGAAGAAAGAAAAGTCAATAGTTTGCTGGCCCAAGGATGGCCTTTCATGCCAATATATCGAATCAACTCCAATCTCAAAGACGCAGTAGAACAAAGGGATAGAAAAAAAAATATCGAGTCCAGGAATAAAATTTACCAAGTCCAGGAAAAATAATTTACTAAGACTATAAACAAAATAATTTAAAAAGTCCAACAACAAAATGTTTCTATCATTGTGTTTTGTACAATAGAAAATGTAACCGACTGAAAGCAGCTACTGAGAGTTATAAGATTTGAATCATTGTCCTTTACAACTTCGGACGATAACAAAAGAACAAGTATAAAACACACAAACATTCTAGTAGATCGTTATATTCTTGAACTTGCGAATCTCCTGATTTTAATGGAAGAGTTTTCTGGAATACATAATCAAGAATTAATCGGCAAAATCAATATCGTTTTAACAATTATAATCAACTGAAATTCACGAGTCCCGTAATGAAGCAAACTAAATCAGACATGGCCAGATGAAACAACCGACTAGTCTGATTGATTCAAGCGAGGAACGATCATCGATTGCAGACATTCAGGAGTTTCGAATGTATGGGCACGCTACCATGAGACAATGTGTGCATCCGCATTCAAAGTTGTCTCTGTACAAGTTTCTTGAGCCAAACTTTGCTCGATACTAAAATAACAACAAGCTAAAGAAGAGAAACTGAATTCATCAGACAGGAATAATAATAATAACACTGCAAAACAAAATGTAACAAGTACTAATATCTCATTACTGCCCAAAATGAATGTAAGAATTTTGATTTCAGTCATACTGTTTTGTGCTTGGTCACTACGAAACATGGTCGGGTTAATAAAAGGTATGAGAATAAGTGTAGGAATAAAATATACTTAGTGAGTAGCACTCGGTGAATGTAATAGTGCTTCTTGTGCGATGTCTGTTGTTCAACTGACAAATACAAAACTTCCTGCAAGGGAACAAGGTAGCCCGATTCGAAACGGCGACCATCTTCTCATTGGAATCCGCCTCACACCAACCTGGTATTGATCATATAGAACGAGATCATAAAATACTAAGGTGTTCGATATCGCCTCAAATATTAGAGAGACTTTAATTTTCGTCCCTAGTCTTAGTGTTAGCAAGAAAGGCTTGAAAAGAGAGCGGGAAAATGTAGATTTAAAAGAGAGTAAAAAAAAGTGAAGGTGTTCAATGAGAGCGAAAATGTGTAGGTTTAGGGAGAGCATACCTGAGATGTGCAGCAAGCTGTCAAAGTAGACAACCGGCAGGCACATCCAATGGGTATCGAAGGGCTTGCGTTGGTCAATACTTCTCTGAGCTGTCGGCTGAGCAAACAAAGAGCTGCACGTGTGACAAGTGCTCATAAACAATGGAACGGAAGCATAGAGTATCTAATGAATAATCTAACAATACCACTTAGTGGGACACAAGTAAATAGTTCAGTGCCACGGTACCACTTTCAAGTTCATTAAGGAAAGCTTTAAGAAAGAAGAGAAAAGAATCTTCTATAAATATGAAATACAGAAATCTATATGTAAAAGTGAATATTTACTGGCATACTTTTGTGCTTTAGGGTTAGGAGATGCCATATATTATATAAAATAGTTTGGTGTTCTCTATAAAACAAGTTTACTAAACAAAATAAATTCAAGAACAGGAATATTGGAACCTATCAGAAGCAAGTGGAATAAAAGAAAACAAAAATGCTACAGAATCATCATAAAATAAGGGATGAACTAATCTTAACAATAAATATTAAGTAAGCTTTCACTCTAAACAAAATGGAAAAAAAAATCGCTAATTATGTACCATCGTGTCTGTACTCAACATTAGAAAACACTGCTAGTGAAGTCTTGCCATAATTTTAACATCGGCACCCGTGACTAGATAGCCGCATCGGGATGTAGCAGGCGTGGTCAAAGGGTGTACGTAACCTTTTATTTGTTGCTTCAGCATGCATTATATATTGGTACTTGTGACATTTAGCTCAGTGAAATAGTTGACATGCATAGGATTTAGCGGCAAAATATTTATGTGTTTAGGTTTACAGTGTTGTATGCTTTATTTGTTTGTTTGTTTTTCAGACAGGCATTTTTAGACAGATTTCTATGAAAGTTTCAATGTGCCAGGAACCGGGGGTGGTTAAGCAGTATATAGTTGCAATAATTTTTTTTACAGAAGATGTTTAATTTTAGATGAAACGAAGTAAACACATTTATTCACTAAATTATTTATAAAAATATCAACATACATAAAAAGATATCGAGGCAGTGTTGATGTTTTTTTTTTGTAAAAAAAACAACATAGATGCTGATACTCAGTGATTGCCTAACTTTTAACTACTAATAAATTAATAATAAACGTCAAATTACAAGAAAAGTAATAATTTTTTCCACACATTGAAATAGTTGCCGGTACGCCGTACCGGTGCGTAACGTCACAAAAAAAAGCACTGGACATAGCTATAGATACACTATTTGTTTTATAAAAGTTAAAATCGTCTGAGAACGAAAATAATTGGGATTTGAACGTGATTTGTCAAAAATCTAAAAAGCTTAATTTAAGAATGTCCTCCCACACGTAAGGACCAGTCTCAGAGTCGAAAGAAATTAATGCCCATTGATTTTTAACCTCCCTCTAAACTAAAGGAGAACTATTCCACTGAAGTGAGTTTGTTGTACATTTTAAAAAAAAGTTTTACAATTGCAGTGACTCAACAGAAGTTTAGTACTAATAATTTAGAATGAGTTTGTTGCACATTTTTTAAAATAATTTTTACAATTGTGTAGTTAAGATGGACATAAATACGTTCACTTGATAGTTCACAACACAACAGTTCACCATTTACGTTGGGGAACTTATGAAAGTGAACGATCTACTCCATGACTTGATCACACCAACAAGGACTCAGACACCCTAAAACCCATGCCAGAATTTCAAAGTCAACAAAGTCTGTTGGGCAGCCAAGCGTTTTCATTATTTACCTTATACCTGCATAAGGTAGATGCCATAGCATGCCAATGATTACTATTTGGTAATTACTGATAGGTAATAATAAGATAATAAGTATAGTTTTAATAAGTGCAGATTTTGATTAAAATAAAAAGGTTTGGCGAAACGAATTGATACAAGTACGCTGACAAATTATAGTAATATATTCTTTAATCATCGGATACTTCTTTTTCTTCCTGGTCTAATTAAAGGATTTAAAATGGAAGATATGATGATTATTAAATGATTTCCCCCCCCCCCCCCAAAATCAAACAGGAATAAGAAGCCATACCAAGATTGTATTTAAATTCAAGTATTTTTATTACTCTCACACTCGCCACATTTTTTCCCGTTCAGAGCCTTCTGGTCTTAAATAGCTCTTATCTAGATCTAGTACGCAGGGGAAAATACATTCAAATATGCTGTAGCTATTGAGTAGAACAAAAGTGAACGAGACAGAATAATAAGCAGTCCCACTGTCCTCAGCATTATTATTATAACGAATCACGGTGTCTCAAATCACACACATACATACACACACACCATCTAAATTGTAATCATACAATCGACCATGAGTTGACCAAAAAGAGATCATAATTATTATTAACAAAGCTTATGGTATACAAAACTGAATATTTGGGGGAAGAGAACTAAAGACATTCTTTGTAATCTTTGTTAAGTTTTATCTTAACCTCTCCTGGACAGATGATGCATTTCTAAATTGAGCCTATCATGTAAACTACCTAGATAATTAATGTGCAGGTAATTTAAAAAATAGATAAAATTAACATATAAAAAGGCCAGAAGGTTCATGTATCTAGCTGTTCAAACTTAACAAACTCAAGTGCTTACAGTTCTTATGAATTGAAGAGATTTGAAGAGTATTTAAAGACATTTTCAAGGCACACGAGCTAGACGAAACTCCATCCAATATGGAAACCAAACCCAAAAAGAACAGCAGAACTTCTGAAGATAAAAAAAGCAATAGTTTCTTCGAGCACGATGTATGCGAAGGTGACATCGAATTTTTTTACTAACAATTTTTTTTTAAGACTTTGAGATCTAAAGTTCTAAACAGGACAGCCGGACAGAACAAAATATTTGTGGGTTTTTTTTTTCCTACGAGAGACTCTAAGAGAGAGGCCTTTTTTTTTTAGTATGCACCAATTGCGATTCTCGTTTCCGAAGATTGACCGTATTCCTTTTCAAATGACGTGGACGTATTCTTTAAAGAAACAAAAGATAGAGTTTCATTGTATGTGGTTTTAAAAAGGGAAAAAACCCCACTATATTAGAAATATTGATTAATCTCTCAAGATATCAGTATCATACGTGAATGTTATAAAGCATCAAATTTCAAGTTGTCACTCAAAGCCATAAGACACTAATCTAAAGAGAAGTGAAAAGAAAGCAGAAATAAAGTTATCATTGTCTTTTAATAACAAAATAAGCTTGGTATTTATTATTGTATTAATTATTGTAAAAAAAAAACTGTCATAAAAAGGGTTTTAAATCTGTAGGTACTAGAAACAAAAGAAAAGATTGCATATGTGTGTATACGAATTAGGGTTAAAAAAAAACACATTTTCGTACAAATATAAGCAATGAAATTAAGATCAAAGATTCAGAAGACGTTAGTATCGCTAAAACATAGAAAAATTAACAAAGCAGTATCCCAGGGCTCTTCGTCTAGCAGCAGCTCAATACATTTTATATTACTTAAATAGAATAAGTCATTAAGAAATATTCTGATCGTATACAACACGCTGAAGTATGGACAAATCTCGACATTAGTTTTAGCCTAAATGACACCATTTAATGATTTGATCTGTCTTTCTTCTTTATTTTGTTTTGTTTTTCAAGACGTTACTAGGACATTATAGTCTTTAATGACACCAGTTTAAAAGATTTGACCTTTTTTTCCCCAAGACTTTACTTGATTCGTTTCAAAACGTGGAAATTTAACAACTTCTGCCTTTTTTTTTTTTTTTTGGAAATGAAATCGCCTTTCTGTTTTTATGGCGTTGTTAAACGCATGCATGCCCTCTTTGCTACCTTCCAGTGAGCGCCAATTGAGTTGGGCTGTCTGAAATCACAGTTCCAGGGCGGATAGAGGACACAAAAAATGGGAGGAAGAGAAATGGCGGGTTCATCATGTCCTTTGATTCTATTGATTCCAATTCTTACGCCTGATGATGCCGGATCAGAATTTTATTTCCCGGCAATTTTGCCAATTCAGGTCACATGACGATGTTAGGAGTCCAAGATAAAAAGAAAGGAGGGTAGTGGTGGTGACTGACACATTGAACGAAACTTCAAGGTACATTGAAGACTGTTATAAATAGAAAGTACTATATATTAAAAGAAAGCGTGAAAAAAGGTAGTCTTATAAGCATACAACTATACAGTACCGGATTAAATGGAACATAGCAGAGAAGTTAGGGATGTTTTTTGGTGTTTATAAAAAAAGGGTCTACAACACGATAATGTTCACACACACACACACACACATGTATAGAACAATTATTACTTATAAAAGAAAAACTTTATTATTCAAATGTTCACAAACACTTATGAACACGTTATTTTTTAAGCATTATACAATACATTGAACCTAAGAAGGTTAATAACAAGAGTTAGCAATCCATTGCATACTAAAACAGTTTCAAGTTTCAATCACTTAACATGTTGAGATAGTAATTTAATAACTTTTCAAGATGTATCCAAATCCAAATAAAATGAAATTCACTGTTAGCTCCCACCAGTTTGTGGTTTGAAGTTCACAGCCTCAGTGGATTGCAAATGTATCTAAGCACCATACGATTTAGATCGTGATTTTGGTGCTTCTTGTTAATCAAACATCTCCTATCCATCAAGACCAAGCAAACAAAACAAATATAGACAGACCGTCTCGATGATCGGGACCAAAGTGGAATGACTTATTTAGACAACAGAGTCCCAGAGTTATCGTGACAAGCAAGGCTTCAGGTCGATGCCAATTACAGGCAATCGCGTGTGGACGGATTTACCAATCTAGACTCGGGACCAGATACCCTCCAGCACCTGACCTAAACAACAGATAAAAATACTGGACGGGAAATTTCGTTTCAGTATTCTGAGAGAGAGCCTGTCCTGCCCGGGATCATGACAAGAACGATAACTAGCCCATCCACACAAAAAAAAAAAGTGTGCGCGCCCTCCTCCCTCACCCGGTTGGAGGAAATGACCGCCTGTAATGGCCAGTAACAACAGCAGCTTCTCATTACCGAGCCCAATTACAAGGACCAGCGCCATATTCTGAGAACGCTGGTCAAAATTGTGGAGATTAAACAAACAAAAATGACTGGCCATCCGAAAGTAAATGAGTGGGCACAAGCAGACCTGTAGAGAAAACCTGCGTACAGAAACTGACCTTAGCAGGACGGCCAAGGTCTATAAACGATACAACAGTTTAAGAGATTTCCCGCAGAGTCGAAGCGTTACGACCAGAAGTTCTATTATTATTATTATTATTATTATAGCTTATATATAGCGCTACTTTCATGCTTGTTATAGCATGCTCAGAGCGCTTAGGTCCATTCTCAAATGTGGACCGGTGGGGGTATCTAGGGGTATCTACCTCTCAACCACGCTTCCATATCATAACAGAAGAATGTACAAAGTCTAGATACCGCTGATGTAATGAAATACAATTTATAAAAATATATAGTGAAACCCACACGTTTTTAAATAATCGATTTTTTTTTCTCTCCAGTACTTTATGAGACTGCCAGACATTGCCCCCAGATTGAATAACTTCTGACATCAAGAGATGTCATTTATTTACTTTTTTTTCGTGATTTGTGTTTATTTATAACTGGCAAAGAATCGACTCTAATTACTATTGACGTTGGAATATTAATATCTAATAATACCAGGAAAGTGATCTCCTTGTTGAGATTTATAGATGTTTACGTACAGAAGATGAATTAACTTTGATTTATATTTACATCTCTAAAAAAAAAATAATCAAAAAAAAAAAAAAAAACATTTCTCTTAAAAGTGGCAAATGAATCTGCCTAGAATGGCCTAAACGTGAGATCAGGGCACTTATGCCAAATGTTAAAAACTTTAAACTCATGGGGAAAACGTTGAAAAATGTTGCATACATTTTAATATTTCTTGTTATTACTTACAACATTAAAAAAATATCGTTTGATGAGAATGAAAATCTTAAATGAAATTCTTAGTGAAAAAAATGGCGACTATTTTAAAAAATACAATAAACTAGTCGACCGGCGGCATAGCATACGCCGCTATTTTCCAGGGCAGGCCTTAGGCACTACAACATATGCGACCACAGTGGGTCCCGAACTTTCTTTGGACCCGTTCTAATTTTTAGGTGTATAAATTATGAAATTGAACCATTTTATAAAACATAACAGATTTCACGCGGCCTCTTGATTGACCAGGAGCCCCCTGGAAATCTCCTGAAATGTTATTAAATGCTATGCCGCCGGTCGAAAAAGTCCTGGAAATTTCCGGACATTATTAAAATCTTTTTAAAGTAAAAAAAAAAGATATGCTATGCTATTTTGTGAATGAAAATAGTGTTGATTTGGATAAATTATTTCCCATTCACACCATGCTGCGCCATGGGATCTTCCCATTTGCTTGTTATTATTAAAGCGAATGCGTGAATTCATGAATGAAAAATACTATGAATGGAGCTAAAAAAAAATGGCAAATTGACCTTAATTTACGCGATATTAAGAATATAGCTGCACTCATGTACCAATGCTTTAGAAAAACAAATTTGAATGTTAATTTGATTAAATGGACTATAATTAGTATGTTCATGTGCTAAAGCATAAGACTTATTTGCGAAGAGAAGTTCTATAATCTTCTTAGAGTTGAATTCAAGTTTTAGATCTAGATCTAGATCTAGGAATAGAGAGATGAGTTACCTTTCGTAATTAAAGTACTTTCTAAAGTGAAACCTGAGAGTATACTCTATCTTTGTATTGTTGTTCTAGTTTCAATAGTCTAACGACACAATAATGTGGAAATACTTTTAATATTATGACAATAATCTGAGAAGAAGAGATAATTATATAAACACCACTTTCATTCACAAAATAGTGCGGATTGGGATGCACCAATTTCCATTCACACCGCGTGCTGCGCCATGGGATCTTTCTGTCACAGATGCTATTATAGATTTAATTATATTTAAAACTTGTGTGTAAATTAGTATTAGAAAACCCTAACAGAGCCTCAAGAATTACCCAAAAGGTCTAGTCCCTTAACAGAGCCGCAAGTTTAACTCAATGACGTCACAATGATTGTCGCAAGTCTATTGGTTGATTTGAAAATAAATATTCTTTTTAAAAAGAGTTAGGTCAGCTGACATAGGAGGCGCCACAAGCAGTCTGAGTTTTGCTTTGGAAGCGATAGGTTCTGTCTCTAGTGTGTTCTATAATAGTATTGAAGAAAGAGCCTTAGTATTATATTTTCATTTTTTTATATGCATCTTGTACATAAGCTGTACTTAAGTTGTATTTGAATAAAAGTTTCTAGTGTTTTATTTCTATGAGGAAGTTATTCAATTTAATTCCTAGATCGTCTGTGTTCATAATTGTATCTAGTTCAAGTTAGACTCCCCGGCACCACACTCATTATTCAACATAGAAGAATACAAGTTGTGACATCCAGAACTAATGAGTGTGACACTTTCCAATTACTTGTTGTTGCTCGTTTGACCTTTTACTTTGAGGATTATATATATAGATAATGTTTTTTTTTTTTTTCTTAATTATTCATCCCTCAAAAAGTGTATGGTGTGCAATGAATGCTACGTATTCTATATTACAGGAATATATTTTCTATTTACATTATCTTGTGCTTCTGGCGTAGCCATTGACCTTTATACACCTCTTCGTTTTCTTTCAATTAAAAGCTTGTTTTGTTCAATTATTTAATTGACAGCAGATTTTTCTCAAATTTACCTATTAAAAATAATGCAAAGGTAAAACAATAATGCTTTAGCAGACTGTCTGCATGTTTAGTGCTTCGAATCAGTCGGCTAAATGTTTTTCTATTTAACGTGGATCAACAGAAACAGTCCAGACTCTTGGTATCGACTGGAAAGCAGATTAAGATAGACATAGCTCTGGGTAGACATAGGAAGAGATAATTTTGATAAAAGGAATGCAGTCTAAACAGTGTAGGCTTCTCTCTGCCCCAGTGCAATACAAAAGGTGTCTTACAAAGCTAGGTATCTACCTGTTCTAAATAAAAATAGTGTGCGGTGTGAAACTGTGAAACATTAACTCTGACCAGAACAACAGGAAGTCATGTATAAGCGGCCCGAAACTGACCAGAAGGAAGAAGCGATAATAATAAGACATCAATCACCAGTCAGAGCACAAATTAATTGGTTAGAATCGGGAGAAATTAAGGTGCCGGGGCCGTGGTATGATTATGACCATAAAATCTGATACGGTGCTTGTGGTAGCTGATGTCAACAGAAAAAAGAATTTGTAACAAGGTCACAAAGACTCTGTGGGAATACAAACTCAAAATCGACCCTGAAGTGGTCCGCTCAGGCAGGTCTCAATGTTTTCAGAAAAATTTTAGAAACTATGTACTACAAACTATCAACAACTACAACCCTATCTTGTAGATAGAAAAAGAATAGACGCACTCGTGTCGAAAGTGTACAATGTTGTATCGTTAGTTCGACTAACGACTTGATACTAGAGGATACGGAGATTTATTAATGTTATTATTATTACACTGCTAATATTCATAAGTATAAAATTAACTGATACCTATGTATTTTCTAATGTTGTGTAGTTGTATACTTCTCATGTATAACAGGATACACTACTTATTAATTGCTGTTTTTAATTATATTGGACTTGTATGCATTCTAAGTATATTTTTCTCTTTCAAAAAATAAGTAACATTTTGTTTAAAATGAATTAGTTGGTATGACAGAAATAACTTAACATTTAGTAACAGAATTTTTTTTAAAGACTTTTTTATATATTAAAAATCTAAAAATGTTAGCAACGGTACTTTAAAAATTTGATTAATAGTTATCTCCCTTACGAAATGGTCTCTGGTATTTTTTTTTTTACCAGTAATAGTGAATAGTTATAAACAAGTTGTATTTTAAATGAAAAAAAAAATCGATGGCATTGTTGATTTAAAAATTAAATTTTTCGCTTGCAGGAAAGAAAAATGTAGACGTTTCATCAGAACTTTAAAAGATCTAAAATTTCATGATATCGGATTTTCAAAATCTTTTCTAGTTTATGAGATCGAAACGGGACGGACGGACAGACGACACAAAATTAATAGCAACTATTCCCCTTTCGGGGGCCACTACAAAAAAAAAAGGACACCAATGTTTTCTAGACATGAAAATAATATAAGGCATGCTTCATTTTGTAAAGATCGAATCTAAACCACTCCTCTGTGAGTTTCCAATGAAAAAAAGTTTAGTCTAGCATACGATGTTTTAATCACGACTCAATGGCTTTTTTTTTTTTTGGTTCTGAAAATATGTTTCTTTTCTTTACCATTGAACTTTCTTGATTTTTTAAAAAATTATTTTATTTATTTAGCTGTTAAGATTGAAACAAAATCGATGCACACATAAAAATCCACTAGGCTCAGAAAGCAGGATGCCGCGGACTCACGTAATGCGCCAGGAGCTGAAACTCGGCGATTAGCTTGTCGGGGGTCGGGGGAGAACTGATCCAGGGATAACAAAAAGAACTATTCATTAATGGACGAAGGAATCAACACGTGCTTACATTGATCGGATGGATGGATAACTTGGAGAGGGACGGGGGCAGAGAGAAAGGTAGTCATTTTGTTTGCTCTATTGAACTTCGTGTGATGGCATGTGATAAAGAGGAACCAGAAAGGGAACAAAGCGAAATGGACATGGCACAAAGCACGACCAGGTTCAAAGGTTTCAGAGGATAGAAATCTAGTGTCAACACCAGGTTTAAAAAAATTACAAACAAACTAAAAGCAGACAACAAGAAAAACACAAAGTAGATTGAAATAGCATAATGACCAGAAAATATACTAGTAAGACTTAGATCTGAAAAGAAATGAATAAAAGAGAATAGTCAGACCAATAATTTAATGGGATCAACGCTCAGCCCATCGAGGAATTTTTTTTTTAAATTTTCATCAGACATCACACCAAGTAACGGACTATGCGCTATATCATCCCGCGACAGTAAAAGAGAAAATCTAAAGTCGGTTTATAAAGTGTCATGAATCAGATACTTTCATATTTACAAAGCTTATACCAACTCACTCAGTCTGGTACAAGTTTTGTACACGTTATTTCTCCCACACTTATTGTTGGATTAAGTTGCAACCTTAAATAATTCTTTGTTTTACCTAACAAAACATTAACTAAGTAGTTCATTAATTATTGATAATTATTTCTTTTTGTATCGATATGTATATCCCTTTTTTAGTTTTGTATACGTTTTTCTCCAACTTCCCATTCTCAGATCAAGTTGAAATTTGGTATAATAATTCATAGTCGATGACGATACACGAATCAATTAAAAAATGTACCAATTAGTTTATCAATTGGTGGTAATTAATTAATTTTGTTCTATATAGAACAAAATGCAGGCTATTTTTGCAGTATTAAGATATATGGAAGTGATTATGTGCTTCTTTGCCTTGGATAAGTTAGAAAAAAAAACAAGAAAAAAAAAGATTTTAAAAGATTATTTTGCTTATTTATATTTATAATTTTTTAAGAACAATACCAGTACTAGTATGTAGGTTGTTCGATGTTTTTTTTTTTTGTATTACACTCACTTTAGGCCGGTTTTCTTGTATCAGTATTGGGATGATTTCCATTACAGGGGGACCACCTTTTCGAATACCACCAGAGTCCAGACTAGAGAAAGAGAAATCGGTGCACTAATCGAAGTTGTCCTTACCGTAGGAATCAGTCCAGTCTTACAAGTAAAACAGTTATCCCACCCTGGCAATAGTTGGCTAACGATGGTTGACGAAGGATGGCCAGAGGGTAGATAAATAGGTTATCAAATCCACGGTACGCTTAATGGCCTCTAGCCCCGTATTTCTAAGTAACCCTGGGCAGAAATAAATAAAAAAAATGTTTTTGTTTTACAATCGATGAAATCTACACTATTGTTGTTTTTCTATTTTGTTACAAAGTAACTATTTTAATCTCAAAATGTATTTTGTCGCTGCGTTCTTCACTTTGTAAACAAGTTTATCTAGACAGGAGCAGGAGGAATGTGAGATGACGTAATAGACAAGAAACGGTAGTAGTAAAAAAAAGTGTAAACCTATTTACAAAGAATTGTAAAAATTGCCTAGTGAGGTGATAATGTTCATTGCTCTAAGATTTTGTTCTCACTGTGTTTTCGTGTTGTCACATGTCTGTTGTAAGAGGATACACAATGTAAAATTCCAATTGACTTCCTTCTAGCTTATAAAACCTAAAAATATCAGAAAACAAATGTATATCAAGTTTTATCAACTATCTTCAACTCTGAAGGAATTTCCGAAACATGTAAAACATTTTACAAACATGGACAAGACTCATTGCATCAAACAGAGAGAAAACACGAACAAGGGGACGAATACTTCAAGAACAGTCCTGACTAAAACTCGATTAGATCTTAACAAAGAGAAATAGACGAAAACGGTCAATGAAATTCAAATTTTGATGTTTCACCATCCACTCCAGTTAGAATTGACACCGAAAGCTGGGAGAAAGAAGCACTGGATACAACCAGACAGAGATCAAGCTTATAGGAAGGATACTAGACTGCTAATTGGCGTACATAACAGAAGCAGAGAGAAGACTGAAAATGCTGCAGCATCTGTTGATTACAAATGTCCAACCTGTGACGCAGAGGTGTATTGGCGTCTTTAGTCACATAAGTTGCAAAAGGAAAACAAGTCTACCGAGACGAAAAATGCCAATGAACAACAGAACGCGCACAAAACAAAAGCTAGAATTTTAGTACATGCAAAATATTTTAAGAAGAGACTGCCCAAGGTCTAATGCTACACGTTATGAAGTCTATGTGCGAGTTTCTGATGTAACCAAGACTTAAGGAGGGCGGATGGTTTGGTTGTGTAGACCGAAGAGATTCTGTTAGTCTGTCATAGCTCATCTTAGAAATAGGAGAGTAAAAGTTGAAGAAAGGAGAACAAGCGAGAGACGTGTGACTGAAAGGCATGCATTTTTAATGAGTTAGATCTTTTTTACATCTATAGTGAAGTTGAAGGCTAAGTAGTTTTATAGATAAAGTTATTTTCTTCAACGTTCTTTAAAAATAAGTCAGTTCATTTTTAGTTTAAGTTCTACATTAATATTATAATTAAGAAATATATTTTTAAAAACTCAAGACTTTTTTTTTCTTTAAAGTTGCATGAGTTTGAATTTGAAATTGGGGTCTCTAGCCTCCATAATGGCTGACATGCTAGCCACTGAGCTATTGAAGTACTTATAAAGATACAATGTTTTATATACTATTGTCATGGACAATAAATAATTGTGCAAAGCTGCAACTTAATCCGAGAATGGGAAGTAGGAGAAAGAACATCTACAAAACTCCAACCAGACAGAACCAGTTACTTTAAGGTTTGTAAAACAAATATGGCATTTTCCATTATAGCTTGAGACATCAGTATGTAAACATTGGCCATGTAATTCATTTGTTTCTGCATTTATATATTTAATATACAAGTTTTTTTTTTATGATAACTCTATTTGAATAAGGCAAAAAACAACCAAGAAAAAAATATTTTCTGATTTAATGTTATTTCAAAAATACACATGTTTTAAAAATAATTATTGTTGAACTTTAAATAAATTAAACATTAAATTAGCTTTAGGTAACTAATAAACTCTGGTAGCAAGCTTAAAAAAAATAATATTTTTTTAAATGCACATTAAAATACATTCTTTTTGTTTTCCATGGCTATGTTAAATGAGGCAAGCATATCTATCCTTCTTTCTACTTCTAAAAAAATAATTACAAATTTAAGGATTAATTTTTGGAATGTTTTATAGACAGATGATGAAGAAAGAAAAACAAAAGAACTGAAAGTGAATAACTTCAAAGAATTTTTTTTCAAAAAATGAAAATAGCCAATGTAAGGTGTTAGAAATTTATTTTTTTTTAAATACTTTTTTTTGCAAAGTAATGAAATTTTATACATATTCTAAATTAAACTTTTCATATAGATTTTATTGTGAATGTTCATTTCTTTTCATTTATACTCAAACTGCTATGAATGTAATTATTTTTATAACATCCAGATAACATGATTCTAAGAACTAATAACTTCTATTTACATTTTATTCTCATGATCATCTAGCTTAAAAAATCCTAAAAAAAAATGGAACAAAAAGTTTCTGCAGACAAACTGAGGAAAAATTTCTTTAATAAAAAGGTCCAAAACTTGCCCTGATGTTACAGGTTAAGAGATAGAGTGAGAGAGTCACACACACTTGAATTAAATCAAAATCCTTATTTCCTACTAAATAAACTTATTTTTTTTCCCAGAAACATGTACAGGCTTTCAATATCAGAGTAGTAATATTCAAAATACAACTTTAAACACAAAATGTTAAAGGATTTGACTAAAATCTACTAGCAATCCCAATTTAGTCTGAACATATGTCTTATTATACCAACAACCACTTCATGTTTAAATCTATATTACATTTGTAAAATACCACTGACTGACCCCATTGAGCAAGAAATCGCTTAAACTGCCATACAGACTTGAGTGAAATTTCGTACACAGTTTCCTTTTACCTCCTATGCGCTTGCTAAAAACTGGTTTGACAAATTCACAACCTGAACACTGCAATTCACAAAAAAAAAAGGAAGCTTTCTATCAAATCTTTGTATTTTATTTTCTGTATCTCCCAAAAGGCTGCAGTCTATTTATAAAGCAAATAAATAGCCTACTAGACATAATTTTTCTAAGCAATTTTTTTCCCTTAAGTGTACTTATTAATTTAAATGTGCCTTATTTCTGTCATTTCTGCAGCCTTTGAGATGCTGTTTTTTTTAAAATACTAATAACATTAAATAAAAAGATAGTCTTTTTTATGATTATAGGATACAAAAAAAAAATGAAAAAAAAAATGTGACAGTCGGTGTTTGTGTGTGTGGGGGAGGGGGTTACAGTGGAAAAGCATATAGAGTATATATATTAAATAATGAAAAGTTGAAGAAAAGTCATAAAGCGTATGTAGAAATAAGTTTTTTTATTGAGGACAGGAGGTAGTTAATAGGGAGAGGAAGGGCAAGTAAGTAAAAATTGATAGGCCATACTAGAATTTACGGCTACAAGCATATGTGCATATGTGTCTGGAGTGCCGTTATTGAGTCTTTCTAAATAAATTCAAACATCTATGTCATAGAAATTATGATGAACAGGGTGAAAACTTAACATTGTAACAGATACATTAATTCACTGGAAGAAAGTTGGGGGATCATTAAAATTTGGCCCATTTATTGTCATTTTAATATAAAGGACGAGAGGTTCTGGCAATGGGAACAAATCCACAGGCGTAGATGATGTGTGCTGTTAAATTCTCCTATTAGATACAGATTAAACATATTCCAAAGATAACATCTAAGTTCACAGTATGTGTAGTAAACCAGTCCACATATACACTCACACTCAATAACACCAGCAATATGTCTAAGATTCCACACAACCTAAGTCAGATGAATATATGACAAAAAGACGTACAACAATAATCTTAAGTGTGAAAAGAATTTAAACTATTACAACAGTATGCTGCTTTCCTCTGAAAACATCTTTTACCAATCAAAGCAATAGAAAAAGAAATAGCATTGCTATTAGCAACACTACCATTGGGTCGCTGTAAAGTATAATCTGATAAAGCCGGTTAGACTATATAACTCATCAATATTTATATGGAAATCATGGAGCATGAAAAACTTGAAGAAATCACATTTCAATAACATCTATAGATCTACATAGCTTTTAAAGAGTGTTCACCTTGTGATCAGTTTTAAATTGCATTTTTTTATGTAAAAAGAAAATTAATTGTCATGACAACACCCACACGACTCCACCATTTTGTTCAAACCAATCTGACATTTCTTGAAGCTCAGGACCTCATAATTTTCTTCAATATTTACACTCTAAACTGGTAAAATTCATAAATACTAATGAAATCAGCTTTGTGAGTCACAAAATCTCATCTTATGCATACTATTGGGCGCAATGTTAATTTTTGACCATTTTTGTTAGGTACAATCAGATTTTGAAAATATCAAAACTTTGTAGATTCTATAAATGCTAATATTGTTAAACATAGATCTACATCATACTATTCATACAGTCATAATATACATATTCATATACATTCATGGATATCTCTAACTCTAATCATCACACTATCACTAAGTCTAATGGTATACTTTAATGATGAGCTAACAATTTTTGTTTTTATATCCTTACTTTGTAACTTTTGTTTGTGATTTTGGATACAAATCTCGATCTGATCTAGAATAATCTAGATCTAGATAAATATATTATATAGTTAAATATCTAATAGTACTAAGTAGCATGAATGAAGTAGTAGATGATACGAACAAAATCTACAAACTTTCAATTATGACTACATTCTACAATGTTCTATCTATTATTTAATATTATTATCAGTTTAAGTTTATGAGTTTATACATACAAAATATATAATCTACATTAAAAGTTTGATTGCCTAACATCTTATAAATTAAATAAATATAAATTCAATGCTGAGTGGTGACATGAAAATAACAACAATAGTCCTGACAGTCAATGATTAAGTGTAACACTGCACAAGGTTTTTGAACTTTTCGTTGTTTTTTTTTTTTTCGTGTTAAAAAAAAAAAAAAAAAAAAAGCAAAACAAGTAAAAGTAAGAAAGTGAGACAGTCACAGTGTCATGAGTGTCTGTCACTGTCACACTACTTACAGAGAGTTGTGAGACTGAGAGCTCAGAGCCGTCAGAGGAGAGAAAATCAGAAAAAGAAAATTATTTGAGCTAGGCCCTAGGCCTAGCCTAGGCCTAGCCCCCTAGTCTAGACTAGACTTAGAGTCTAAGAAGAGTTAGAGGGCTAGGGCTAGGGCTAGATCTACATGATACATCTACTGCTTAAAAGATTTGGGTAATCTACTTACCAAGCTTTTTACTCTTCTAGACTAGATCTAGATCTATAATGTTCTCGATCTTGTAACTTTGTTAATAAAGACCTTAATAAATTTTAAGGCTAAAGGGTATTTAAGGATACCAGGAACCTTTACGTGTAGCAGATCTGATTTTTGCCGGAAATAGGCCACACCGGATACTGATTCAAAAGCGAAACTAAAATCTGAAATTTAATCTAGACTAGATCTATATAGAATCAATTTCTCGTCTGTTTATTAAATGTATTTTATTTTAAACAGACTTGATATAGATCTAGATCTACTATATGTACATTCTCACTACGTTATGAAAATTGATGTAAGAAGTCTAATAAAATTATAAATTCCAATCAACTAAAAAACAACAATTTCTGGGTAAAAAAAAAAAAAGATTTTAAGGCAAATTAAGGGAAGTAATATAATTTTACCAACATTTAGAAAAGTATTGCATTTTAAACAGAATTCTCTCTCTTGTATTTTATATTTTCATTTGTGCTGCAGTGAAATAAATAAAATGGTGCGAATGGTCTATAATCTAAATCTATATCAACGTAAATGTTATTAGGGAAGACAACTATTCTTACATGAATGTCTTTAATCAAAAATATTTTTTCTCTTCATCATTTGTCATGGTGAAATGTGACACTGCATTCAATATGTAGGCCTAATGTTCGGGATTACCCGCTTGTCCTCACCTGCACCGAGGAAAAACATCTCACACTTCAGTAACGAAAACAATAGACAAAACATTTACATCTGCATACAAAATAATGTAAATCTAGATCCGGACCTGAGTTATCTCAGATAGAAATAAATACAACAATAATTCGTGTAGATTTGTCCTATTTCTATTGTAAAATGTGGTAAGAACAATAACGCACTGCCATGAGTTCATCTGAAACTCAAAACAATGCCATTGGAGACAATTTAAAAATCGAGCCAATAGTAGTACAAGTGGCGGGATTTTCTGATGTGTGTGGCGATGAAGATTACCAGAAAGATAAATCTAGATCTAGTGTCACCGGCTTACCCCATGAGCAGAGAGAGTCAGAGAGTGAGTAAAGAGGACAATAAAACAAGGGACTGGCGCATTCCTTATATTTCTCTTCCTTCATTCACTTCTCCTGAGGTAGTTTTTCACA
Organism: Biomphalaria straminea; assembly: GCA_021533235.1. Taxonomy (NCBI): domain Eukaryota; kingdom Metazoa; phylum Mollusca; class Gastropoda; family Planorbidae; genus Biomphalaria; species Biomphalaria straminea. Next base: position 24,849,269 of record JADKLZ010000003.1, read on the forward strand.
AATGTCTTCAATTCTAGCTGTGCACTAATTTCTCATTATTCGTGCACTTCTTATGTGATAGCTTTTACAGACTCACAACTCCTCCATGTGTACTATAATCGGTCAAACACTTTATCACTAACCCCCTGTTTTTTCTTGTTGAAATATTGTGACAAAGTCTACACTTCTCAGAATTAGCAGAAGAGATCTGGATAATCATTATATGGCCACACCCATACTTTGTGTTGTGGAATTCATCTTGATCTATTTGTATTAAATCCATTTACAATAAGTTATCTATCAAATTAAGTCTTTCTTCTCCATCCTTACCCCGGTGTCGGGAAGAGCCACTATGTCTCAATACTTTCAATACTAAAAACCCTATTGTTAATGGGATAATCGGGGTATTGCAACATGCGCTTTTCTGAAAATGAATCATATTGTTTATAAAAATGAGTCTGAATCTTTGAGAAGCTTGGTCGCTTAGAATTTGTCCTGGCGTGGCTACCTATGATGGGGGCTCGAGGTTCGACACCCGTCTCTAGCTGAGTTTTGTTTACTGAGCTGCCTAAAGGCAGCACGGAAAACCTTCACCCAGATAACGCCAACTGGTCTACAAATGTGATTGGACCATATAGCCCTCTTAGCATGAACGTATCGCATAAAACATATATTTTTTTTAATGCACAAACATTTACATCAATTTAAAAACACGATGAAAAGGACAGCTAGTGTTTTATCCCGAAATGATGAAATCGGAAATAGGCTGTCAATAAAATAGGTTCAACGTCTGCTAATGATTTACAGGAAGCGTGCCCTTTCATAATAGGAAGTTAGCAAAGATCTATACTTATACTTTTACAAAACCTACATCAACTTTATCTGTCTGGGATTGTTTACACGTTATTCAGTTTTTCCTTCCACTTCCCTTCTCGAACTAAGTTGAAACTTAGCACAATTTTTTCATTGCTCATATCATAACATGAATAAAGCCAAAAACTAACCAGTTATTTTATCAATTAGCTCCACGTTCATCTATCCCTCAGGACCGTTGGGGCACCACATAAGATGTGTTGACCGGCCTTCTCCATTCCTGTCTTTTGCTTTTGACAGTATCTCCCTCAATTAACCCTGTCATAATTAATTTATTTCGTTTTATAATGAGACAGTTCTGGACATAAGCCTTGTTTAGAAAATTAGATCGTCGCCAACAAATTTCAAACTAAAAATAGATAACTATAAACCTTATTGTATAAACAGTTGGGTGGCTCAGTGGCTAATGCCACAACCTGAGGAGGCTTGTGCCTTCAAGTTCGAATTCAAGTCTTTTTCTTCATCGTTCTCATTAAATATTTTGGAAGGTTCAGACTGCGCAGTGGTATCCAGATCTGACAACTCTCCATATAGTTTTTGTTGTTAGGTGGGAGGCCTCTAGTTACAGTCTGAAGCTTTAAAGGACATAGCATTCTCCGGTGATGCTCTGCAAGGGCACATCTCACCAGTGACTAGAAGGCCTATAATTTAGGTAAAAACTACATTTCGAGTCACCATTGGTATGAGTACTTTATCACGTCTATTAAAAAAATGAATAGTTGCAACATTTAAAGAAAAAAAAAACTTGAATATCCTACAGATCCTCAGAAATAAAGATACCGTATTAAAATCTAGGTAACTGCACAATTTGACTTTCGTTGTTTCAGATTCAGACTTGGATGACCGTGATAAAAACAACTCTCCTAAGCCAAGCGAAGCAGACGCTTCTAGTTTGGACAACAGTGCTAAAACCGACTCTCCCAAACCAAGAAAAGCAAATGCTTCTAAATTGGATGAAAATGTGCAACAAGATGAATTACAGTTCGACTCAACTCCCCATGATTCAGATGCGGGAAGTGATGCTGATACCGATGGTACAGTGCGTGAAGTCCTACATTTAGGCCCCACTACATCGCTGACACAGGCCTCATTCATAATAGAAGATAACGGGTACGCCGCCTGGGGTGACTACATTGTATCTCATGGCATCTACATGATATTCTTGTCTTTTCTGTACATTGTCCTTGTATATGCCAGTCTGGAACTTCTATACATAATGACCAAGTAAACTTGAGCAAATATATTCCATTGGTACTCTCTAATGTAAACATTAATTGCAATCATTTTTTGTGTTTAACTATTCAAAAGGAAACAAAAAAACTATACCAACAATAACAAAAATACAAAAGAATCAATACGAATGGTGTTTATTTGTTTATTTTTATTTCTCTGAATGTAAATGAAAATAGTTCAGCTTGAATGATGTATCATGTGCATGTATATACAACTGTTATGCTCATTGCCTATGTACATACTATACAAGCAACAAAAATGTCTCATGATGATCAAGGCAATTCCTTATGGTTTCTGACACACTTATTACATTTGATGGTTGTACACACAGTTTAAATTTATCTGAATGTTACTTTTTTAAAAAAATAGACATGATTTTTTACATTTTGTACAAATAATTTCACCAGAAGAGTTAATGTTAGCCCAATAAAAAATGTCCATCTAAACCTCACTATTCTGTAATAGTTGCTTAACTAGAGTAGCTTATTTAGCTGTTTCTTTAGAAAACTTAGCTTCATCCTTTGTTTCTGAGGAGACCACATTTAAAAATGTTTTGTTTAGATACATTACTAACGGTTTATAGTTTTTTATCCATAAAATGATCTATTCTTCTACAATGTTAAAATCAGAACCAGCACTGTATATAACAATCAACTATTTTATTACATTTTTTTTTTGTTCTTACAGTACCTCAATAATTATACTCTCTTATACCTACTAAAAATACAAAACTGCATATAACAAATGTAATGCATCAAAGGTTCTAGAAGCTGGCTAAAAAGCATTGATGGGATGAACTTGAACCAACTCTGGGCTACATAAGATATGTCAGTTTAGTATAAATAAGTACTTTTAGCTATTAAATCACAGCTATTTGATAGAGATTTTAAAAATTGACCTTTGAACGTTATGTTTCTGTAAGGTCCACACTGGCACATATTCCATCAAGCTGGGGGTGAGGTAGGAAACAGTTGCACTTGCCATGATTTGGAACTATGCGGTCATAATGATTGCCATTGGTATTGCACAGGGTGATGTAGCAGCAAGGACGGCTGGACAATTCTATATCTTGCAACTGACGCTCAAACACGGGCCTGAAGAGAAGCCAAGAGTACTTGTCGTTTGAGTGGTTTGGCGTGAGCATGTAGATGTCCCGCTGTAGCAGTGTAGCAGCAGCATAGATTTCACAAGTGGTTGCCCAACAATGATCCTCAGACATTCTTTCCACGTGGCTCTGTAAAAAAAAAAAAGGAACACAGATTAAAAACTGCTACAAAGAAAATAATAATAAAAAAAAAAGGTACAGTGGAGGAAAATTTACATTTATTTTGTCCTGCTACATTCATAAATCTTATTCTAGATACCTAACTGAAAAAAATAACCTTACTTGAAGCAGACATAATATACAATATTTAGATTTTTAGGAGAAGTTATGATGGTATGCAAATAGAATATTTCACATAAAATTAAAAATAAAAGGGTTGTGTCATGTCTACAAAACTAACAAGTTGATTTAACAATTAATTAATTAACGGATACAAAGCTTAAAACCAGTGGCATAGAATAAATGCTCTAAGAGTTTAAAAAATCTTTAAAAACAAAAAGATCACCTACCTGAACATCTTCACCATCAACAAACTGTGCAAATTTCTCTTTGTTAGTAGCAATAATGTCAACAATGAGATTTCTGACAGCTTTGTGATAAACATCAGACCCATACATCAGCTTGCTCAGAGCTCTGAAGAAGCAGTTGCCATCTCCTTTCACATAGTCTACTAGTCTTTCTTCCTTGTCCAGCTGTCTTTTAAGGATACTGTAAATAGGGTAGCTTGGAGTAGGCTGAACAAAACATTTAGTACTTTCAGCTTTATCACTGACATTGGTGCAAAAGTCTGATTCATCCTGACATTCTAGCAAAACAGGACAGGGTGGGTTGTCTTCAATGTTTTTCAAGCTAGCATCTTTTAAATCATTTGTGCTCTTAACTGAGACTTTAGATGGGCTGGAGCTTTTACTGTTTATGTCACTTGCCTGTGAAGACACAATGTTTTTGACTCCTACCACAGGCAGTAAACAATCCTTGGTAAAATAAGGGCGATTATTTTGGTTGAATACTCTGCTGACATCATCAGACAGATTAGGTTCATCATCAATAATAATTGGTGACTCTGCTCGTGTTAGGCACCCCTCAGCATCATCAATTACTATAGATGTTTGTGAAACTACTTTTGCAGCAGTAGTGATGTCTGACTTAGACTTGCTGTTTTCTACAACAGAAGGACTTTTTTCAAAAATAATAGGTATGACAGTCACTTCAGATGTCCTAGGGGAATCCAACAGAGAACTTCTGGTGAATGATTGAGATTTAGTGCTATGTGGTTCTAAACTCAATCTAGATCTGGTTCTATCAGGTGACAAAATATTCTGGTGCAAGATGGAATCCCAGATTGCTTGCTGTTCAAAGTTAAACATATCTGAAATAGTAAAAAAAAAACAGTAATTAGCTTGTACTTTCAAATATTTTCATACATATCATAGCCTTGGACTGGTGTAAATAGGTGGTGTTAACTAATATATTTGTTTATTGCTATCAATGAAATTAACAAAGGCTATTTAATTAGCAATGAGCTGTTAGACTTTGGTGGCCGGGCTACATTTTGTTTACACTAACAGATTTTATTACTATTTTACTACATATCACTAGTGCGCTACAAATGTAAAAATGACAAAATGATAGGCAATTAAATATGCTAAAACAATTGACAAACTAACACAGTGATAGGCACAACCCTGCTCTCCTCTGTTATTTGGTCTCTCCTTGTGCCCCAATTACTGACTGACTAGGCAGGTGCAGAGCATAGTATCATCAACACAGTACCAAAAAAAAAACAACAAAAAAACAGCAGGATAGTCCCTGAGTGGAGTGAGCGAGATAGACAAGCAGTCACACTTTTTGTGTGTGTGTGTGTGGGTCAACTAGGTAGGCTACAGTAAAGGTAAAACTTGCGTTGATGGTCTGGTTGTGGAGTCATTTATAAACAGAGAAAGAGGCTATTGAGAGTGGGAAAAGTAACACTGACCTGTCTCTCTTGAGTTGGTGTAAAAAGAAGTTGATAAAAAAAAAATTGAAGATAATCACATTTTTTAAATACAATAACTATGAACTATGTTTGTTAAGGTACAAAGCGGGGGAAAGGTGCTTGTTAATATTAGCGATGAACATCACCGAGAAGACCCTCTATGACATCGTATTTTATTGCTACTATGCGTAGCAAAAACAAAACAATATAGATATTCTAACTAATTTAATTGACAAATGGATGCCTCCAGTTTTTCTCCCAAGGGCTAACCTTTACAGAGCTAAAAAATAAAAAAATGGAAGTGCGGAAGCCTTTTACAGAGGCTGCACTTGAAAATTTATTTACACTTTTGAATGAAACGTGAGGTTTTAAAACTAAAAATTTATTATCAAAAATACCCCTTTTTTGTTTTTACCAAGAAAATGGTTTTAAGTTGTCTTTTTCTACACTAGATATCATGCCTGGCTATCTTTCTACCAAGTTTTATCGCGATATCTTATGCGCATCATACCAAAAACGTTGAAAATAGGATTAGCATTGTTGGCTATGGGATTTTACAGTTTTTGATAAAGTTTGATAAAGAAATTTCGTAAGTTTGTTAACAATACGGTTCAGGCTATGTAAGGCCTAATATTCTGCATATATTCAAATAGTTTTTGAGTTTAAAAGTGCATTTGAAAAAAATATTTCAGGTGATTTTGACCCAAATTTAAAAATATTTGTTATTTTCTGCAATCACTAATCCCTATTCCTCAAGTTTACATTTCGTGTAGGTCCAGACCCAAAAATTTGTTTATTTCATCAATGTTAACATTTTAAAACAAGTAAAGACTAAAGTTCATAAATATAAATGAAATCAGATTTGTGAGCTAGAAATTTACTACGAATACTACAACTACTATTAAATTTCTTATTTAACAAGTAAATTTTTCCTCCATGAAACTCAAATCCAACTTTTAACTTTTACAGTATGTCGAGTATGTCTATCTGGCTCAGCCGGCGAGAGTCTATCATCTTAGTTGTTCCATGTCAACAAATGTTAGGTCAAATTTGATACAAAAAAAAAAAATAACTTTCTGTTTTTTAAACATACTCATACAGTATTATACAGTCATAATTTATACAACATTGGAAAGTTCTTCTAAAGTATTTTAATGATGTATTTACTTTTGTAGACTGTAGACTACTAACCAAAAACATTTTTCAAAGATAAATATTTTTTATTTCAACTCCCTAAAATCTATAATTTATAGTAGATTAGATCTAATATTAATAATTAATTTTTAAATATTTAAAATATAGATCTACTATGATCTAGTCTAGATCTAGAACAATTTTTATTACTAGTACTAGTAGTACTATGTCACTATGTAGACTATTGTAGATCTAGTACTTAGCTTAGACTTAGTAGTAGTTGTCCGAGTAGTAGTAGTAATAATACTATTATTACCTTCGCCTTCTCCCAGAGAAATGATATCTCTGTAATCTTTTGGTGAATAGATCCTATTATGATCCAGGTTAAAGTTATGGCAGTTATTAAAACTCGATTTTGAAAACCTGGACAGACTTGAAAGGGGATTCAATGCACGCAAAATCATGAAATCTTCAAACTCAGGTCTCTGAGTACGAACCATTTTCTTTTCTCGATACACTTTATCCTTGCCTTGTTTTTCTTCTCTTTTAAATGGCACTGAGAAGATAATAATAACTTTTAGATCTATACTAAGATGTTACTGTGAATAAGAAGCGTTAGTTCGTGACTCAATGCTTATTTTTAAAGTCTGTCTACTTTGTTGACATAGCTCTTGCTCTTGGATCAACAAGTTTAAGGATGGTGCAAATAACTAAAACATTAGTAAGCGGAAACAGAATTAAATAGCCTTTCAGCTGACTCGAGAAATTTCGAGAAATTCCGCAGAGAATGGAGAATGTTTATATCATGGTGCAATTTGATTGGTTAATATTAATAATGGTCGCTGCTCAGGGTTTTCTTGTCTCGGTTTTTTTCTCCAGATCTAAATTATTTTGCAAGCCATGCTACATGTAAGGTACATTAGTTTACCATTAATTGCTGGTAAGATCGTAAGATCCTCGAGACCGATAAAACGGACTTACAAAACATGGTCTTTTTGTAAAATATTTGTAAAATGTTTTTAAATGTTTCGGATGTTCCTTTTGAGTTGAAGATAGTTTACCCCCTAGGCCCAACCTCCCACAGGACAACGGGGGATGGGAGTGGGCAGGGTTTGAACCACGGACCATCGATAAGTCCAAACGACAGTCCAGCGAGCAAACCGCA
>JADKLZ010000003.1:24882730-24895460 GCA_021533235.1 Biomphalaria straminea
TATCTCTTCTACGTATCTCTTCTACATATCTCTTCTACGTATCTCTTCTACGTATCTCTTCTACATATCTCTTCTACATATCGTATTTTTTTGTTTTTATTTTACTCAAATCGATGTTAGTTGAAAAAGTAAAAAAAAAAAAAGCTACATAAACATTTTGTGACATACTCAGAAAGACACAAAGATAAAGGCACATTCCTCGTCCCATATGCTAGGACAATTCTGTACAAATGCTCTTTCTTCCCTAGTGCTATTAGAGCATGGAATGGGTTGCCTGATCTAGCCAGGAAAACCAGTGACTTGGCAGAATTTATGTCACTGGTTAATATGCATGACTGATTGCCTGACGCGTAGGACGTAATCATCTTCTTTTTAGAAGTAACGTCTGTATTATATAAGATAAGATGTGTTTATAATTTGAATATAATTGTCATGGAGAGTGTGTGTGTGTGTGTACGTGTATGTGTCTAGTCTTGATGAAACTTTTAGGACAGTGTTCGCGTACTACGTCTACAAGGATAAGTTGGGTTAGCTTTTTGCAGCTACACAATCAACAAGTATCATGCCGTGAAATAAAGATCCACAAACAATCAAACTGCCCAACATTTTATTTAGATATATATAGATGCGGTTCATTTCACACTCATATGTAGTCATATGTGGATTGTTTTAACTGAGAGGCCTAAACCGCTTGGCTATCTGTATATCAAGAGGGTAGGAGTTCGGAACTATGAATTTTGTTTGCTGAGTGCCTAATGACATCACAGAAAGCTTCTACAAGGTATCCCCTCCCTCAACTTGTCTATACCAGAGATTGGACTATAACGTACTGAGCATATAAACGCTTTACAAAAACTATTTTTTTTAAAATCTGATTTATAGTTTTATTTAAACTTTAAATTAGTAAATATATTATGATTAATGGCCTCAAAAGTCTGCACCAAATGGTTTCAAACTAGAAAAAAGAAGCATTTAGGACCACCCACTTCCCTAAAAAAATGGACAAAAAATCGATTTAATTATTCATCTCTTTCCTCTAACAAAGTCAATATTTTATCAGACTTAAAGTTGGGTTTTTCTCTTGTGACTGTCTTGGTTGAAACAAAACACCAGCCAATATTTCACAATGTTCCAGGACAAAGGAACTAAAAACGAAATAAGAAGACAAAACACATTTTCGTTTAACGATTTTTCCAGACAAAAGGAACTGGATACTCTGCCTTCTGTCTTAGTGACTAGCACAAAATGAACGGAAAAATAATCCTGGACTCTTTCTTGTAGTCAGTGACATAATGTGTTAATTATAGATCGTAAATGATTGTAATTGATACATATATATTATAAGATAAGATAAGATAATATTATTGATCCAATCTAATGGAAATTCAGTTTAATTACAATTGACAGCCTCAGCGTAACTACTGTACAAAAACAATGTTAATGAAAAATTCGAACAACATTCACATACAAACACACATACATATTCACAACCAGCGCTTTATGAATTTGACTTCTATGTACTTCTCGATGACAGCTGATCTCGTAACACTCTGATCGAAAGTGGGACAAAGGAGTTTTTAAATCTCTCAGTTTTAGTCTTAATGGAAAGGAGGCGACCACTTGGTTCAGATCTTATGTAACATTGGTTTAATGGGTGCAGGTTGTCTTTAAGAATCGTGAGTGATTTGGAAATGCTTCTTTCTTGGAAAAGCTCTTCAAGAGATGGTAGCTGTGATTGAGTAATATACGATGCTTTTTTAATTAGTCTATTTATTCTAAGTCTTTGTGCCAGTGAAGTATTACCGTACCAGCAGGTGATGGCAAACTTAATAAGACTGCTGATGGTTGCTGTGTAGAATAGTTTGATTATCGTTTTGTCTATGTTAAATTTTCTTATCTTTCTGAGATAGAAGAGACGCTGGTTAATTTTCGTGTATAGATTTTGACAGTGTTCACTCCATTTCAGTTTGTTGTCGATAGTTGTGCCTAGCTATTTATAATCTTGTACTTGCTCTATGTTTTGTTGTCTATCTGAATTTCTGCAATATGGTCTTTGTTTCTCCTAAAATCAATAATCATTTCTTTAGTTTTCTGAGCATTTAAAATTAGAAAGTTATCCATACACCATTGGTAAAAGGTGTTAATTGTTGAATGGTACATATTTTCGTCACCTGCAATAAGGCCAATGATTGCTGTGTCGTCAGCGAATTTTATGATGGGAGTGTCAGCTGATAAGCTCTGAATGTCATTTGTGTATATGGTATACAATACTGGTGACAGGACGCACCCCTGCGGCGCTCCAGTGCTAAGTTCTTTCGTGCCTGACACATGCCCGTTCACTTTTACATATTGTGGGCGTTTGAAGAGAAAGTTTAAGATCCAAGCTTGTATGTTTTTGTTAACGTTCAGTTCAGATAGTTTTTGTATCATGCGATGTGGTTGGATGGTGTTGAATGCAGATGAAAAATCTACGAATAATACTCTGGCGTAGTGTCTCTGAGTATCAAGATGATGGTATAGACAATTCAGCATAAATAGTATTGCATCTTCTGTACTTCTTGACGGTTTGTAAGCGAACTGGTGCGGATCGAGGCGTGTTTCGACTTCTTTCAGTAGATGTTTTAAAATCATTTTCTCCAGGCATTTCATTGGAATTGATGTAAGTGCTACCGGACGTAGATCGTTGTTGGAAGCAATAATCTTCTTTTTGGGTACTGGAATTATTTCAGATGTCTTCCAAATGGAAGGTATTTTGTGCGTTTGCCAGGACTTGTTGAAGATAGCATAAAAAATATAAGCCAGTTGTTCCGCAAAAAATATAAGTCGGTTGTTCCGCACATAGCTTTACAAGTTTACCACTTAATTTGTCGGGTCCCGAAGCTTTGGAGATGTCTGCTTGTTTGAATATTTTAATCACTTCTTGTTTATTAAACAGTTCTTGTGACTGGATTACATTGCTGTCTTCAAATGATGCCAATAAATCATTGTGGTCTTTCTCGTTGTGGCAGTCGAATCGGCTGTAGAAATCATTTAATTCATTGGCAAATTTGTTATTGTCAGCGACGCACATTGGTTCGCGCTTTGGTACGTAGCCAGTAATTTGTTTCAAGCCGCTCCAACAAGCTTTAGAGTTATTTTTCCTGAAAGAGCTTTCAATTTTTTTTCCTTGAATCTCTCTTTTCCATCAAATAATTTCTTTTTAAGGGATTTTTTGGCTGAGATGAATTCAGAAGAACTGCTCTTGAACATTCTTTTCTAGTAAAGAATCGCTTCTTTTATGTCTTTGGTCATCCAGGGTCTATTATTACTGTATGTTTTTATTTTCTTCTTTTGTACAATCATGTTTTTGCATTTCGTTTTGTATTCATTCAATAGCGAATCTAGATATCCCAAACCCTAACTCTAATGCCCATTAAACCCTAACCCTATGTATAAACGCACACACAGTATATATATATATTTATATCAGAGAAAAAAAAGTAGTCTATATATATATATTTCAGCAGTGTTTCTTATCGTTCGCGGGACAAAATACTTTCATATATAACGAAACAAGACTATACATACATATACAAGGAAACAGCTTGCACTAATATACGCTTATACACCGATACTACCATTTGGTTTTTAAACTTAATAGAACAACAACAGCATATACAGATACACGAGATATTCCAGGCACCCCTGGTCCGAGAGATTTCATTGACCTAACACAATGTCCCGTCTGAATCCAGGTAGTCTCCGACCAATGCCATTAAGTATCGCGTATCACTTCCTGATTCACACACCGGTCATTGGACTGGACATTATGTCTCTATCAGTCTTCCTTTGACTATGGTATTGTACTCTCTCTGCCATCGTCAGCTGACCTAACCATCACACAATCACATTAAAGTAAGCCATCTTAACATGCCTTAAATGTTTACTTATTGTAAAACTTTAAAAAAAATGACTAAAAACCTTTAGATGCATAGTTCTCTGTTGCATCAAATTTGACATAGGTGTGTAAGGAATATTATCTGGAGGTTAAACTTACACTCGATATTTAGGCTTGTATGGTAAGGACCTAAACACATTTAAGACAGTTACATTATTTTTAGACTAAAATGTTACTTAATGTTAAGATTCACACTACAGACATGAAAGACTTGTACTTGATATTAAAATCTTAATTTTCAGAACCTATTTGTTATAATTACAATTATATATGTAAGACCTTTAGATCCTAATTTCAGACTTTTATATTTAGGGCCTATAGAAACTACTTGATGTTTTGATACTGAGATAACGATATGTATTTTTGTATCCGGTCTGCATGAGCACGTGACGTCACAGACACAATCGATCTCGGAATAATCAATAGAGAAGTCATCGAATCATTCTGTGTACATGACCTCACCAGAATTAGGTCAACTTGGGCAGTGAGGGGGGAGGGTTGAGGGGAGATGGGGGGGTCGATCTCGAGGCCATAGTTTTGAGGCTTCGCGACATCCCATAATTTCCTCTGGTAACAGCATTTGTAGAGCATGAAGAAAGCTAGGTCAATATGGCATATTTTTTCATGACACGCTATTTCGTTTAGTCTATTTGCCTACATCAGGGGCGTAGATATTTATATAGAATTAGATGCGTGGTAGATGTCCTGTCCTATGTATGTCTTACTTTCATGAGCGTAGGCGACTTTTTAAAAGAGTAGGACGTGAATTAGAGACTAAGCCACTGTGACTATTTAAAGTGTGTAAGCCACGTTACGTTATCGTTGTAGAAGAAAATCAATAATAAAAGTTGTGAGAATGGCCATGTTATTAACAAATTCTTAATCGACCACCGGTGGACAATGGTTATGCTTGCCCTAGATGTGGCAAAATATGTAGTTCACAACTGGGGCTATGTAGCCACGGGAAAAACTGAAAATTCCTCATTAATTTTTGGACTCGAAGACAAGTTTTATTATTATTATAATTAACAAATTCATTACAAAATTTTCTATATACTTGATTAATACACATACAGTTTTTGATATAACCTTGATATTACCATACAGTCTTTGATATATTTACATTAACATTTGTTTATATTTTAATTTACTCTACTAACTTTCTTCCAATGCTAATTGATCATTCTCTACTCACGGCGCACCTCTTTTTGGCGCAGCAATATTTTTTTTTCTTTATACTCTATATAAAAAAATAAGTAATGACGACTAATTGATTAACTAATTGGTTGATTTGTTGATAGATTTGTGTGTTGTCATAGACCCAGAGCTTGTGTGGTAAATTTGATGACGATTGGATTAGAAGTGGTCGAAAAATCGATGGCAAAAATCCAAACATCCAATAAACCTACAGAGTTAATATAAGCGTTGGAACAGAAAAAGTCAAAGATTGATTATTAAAAGTCTTGACTAGGGAATAATTATCTTAATCCTAACCAACCAACGCTAACAGTCGCACAGGTTTTCATTACATAACAACGCATTCCGATTTCCCCAGAATTTCCCGTCTGTCTATAGTACACAAGATGATATGTCAATGATCAGCTGATATCATAACGGCTATATCTCTGTTCTCATTGACATCCGAAATGTATGTTGCTGTGTGTGTTGTGTGGTTATGTGTATGTGTTATGTATACGTGTGCGTGTGTTTGTATGTGTTATGTATACGCGTGTGTGTGTATTTGTTCTCTGCATGAGTGGTCTTCCACACTGTTAAATTAATGAGATATTTTCTGAGCCCCTCTTGTTAGTTCTAGTGGTGTTAGAAGATGGTTTAATCAAAGCATGCAAAAAATATAACAATAATAATAGTATGTGTCTTTCTTGGGATGAGGATGTAAATATGGAGAATCACCGTCCGAATGATAGATACCTTTTTCAGTAATGTTCTGAAGGTTGTCTAGGAGAGACCACTGTTAAATTCTAGTTTGTAAGAATATCCGGATGGTTAAGCAATAATATGTAAACCAGTGTTTCTCAAACTTTTACTGGCTGCGTCTTCATAAATGAGAACAAGTTTCGTTCGCACCTCCCTTAGCAGGTTGGGGACCTGGAGAGCGCTGTAGGCTTTCACCTTGGAGGGTGGGGGAGGATGTCGTGAAAACGATGAGAAACTTCAAGGCATTTCACTTTGCAGTAATATTAACCAGGGCAAGGCCCCGGAACAGGACTTCTGTAGGGCCCACTACACTTATTGAAAAGCTTTCATAAAAATCAACTTAGATCTAAAAGCATGGCACATTTTAGAAGAAAGAAAGTGAGTACTTGTAAATTTAATCTCATTTTCATATTTTCCTAAAAAAAAGATTAACATGCATATTTTAGTACAAATGTATGTTTTTGAGTTTGTGGAGGTCCTAACTTGACGCTCTAGAAGAAAGATATAGGTATAATGTGGAATCCATTATTACGGCATATGTAGCTTGTTTATACAGTAAAGTCTGTGAACGTATGCGAGGGACTGTCATTTGAAGTGGCTCATTCAGCACTCCCGTCGGCTCATTGGTAACGGTCCAATTACCCAGCCCGCCACTTAGTGTCGGTAAAAATATGAAACAAAAAACATTGAAAAAAAAATTAACGTAAAAGTTTTTGATTCGTTGAAATTCGGATGAAAAAAAACTATATTTTGGGTGACCCACTCTTGCGGAGTAGCCTATCCTCCCTTAAATCCGGCCCTGATATTAACAATATGCTGAGAATCCAAATTTAAGCTTTGAAAGATCATTTAAGCTATTTGGTTTATTTGTTTTCAGAAATAATGTTTCGCAGATAATTTTAAAGTGTTTTGTTACTAGAAAAAGTTTTTTTTTCTGGAGATAGAAAAGCAGATACAGGCTTCCTCCATCCCCCCCCCATCCCAATAAGAGGGTGTTGGGAAGTTTTCCGACGTTCTGAGCTTCAGAAATTTCGTCAGTAATATTTATTTTGATTTTTTACAAAGCTTATATCAACTCACTCTGTCTGGGAAAAAGTTTGTCCACGTTATTTCTCCCACACCCAGTCTCGGATCAAGCTGAAATTTGCATAATTATTTCTTTTACCTGACAATTCAAGATCAATAAAAAATTAACCAATTATTTAATTAACTATTGGTAATTAACCCTCAATTGCGAACATTTTGAAATAGTTCTTCAAAACATTTTTTATGATTAATGTCATCCTATGGGGTCTATAAGATATAGAGTAGGCCTACCACTTTTTTGAGAAAATAAAATGTAATTTTGACTTTATAGCTTCGTAGCAAACCCTATATCGAGCTATGTTGCAAATTTGCTACAAAACCCAAAAAGACGAATTATTTATTTATTTCTTATTATTTTTTAATGAAATTTTTTATTTCCAATACTTTAAAGGGAATTAAATTTGTAGACACTCTCTCATGGTGTTAGTAGAACAGAATGTATTTTGCGATCAAAGTGTGCTCGATTATTTTTTTTTTTTATAATGCTTTTAAAAACATAATTATTTTTAATTCACCCAGATATCCCTTTCTTTCTCTCCCCTTTCCAGAATGGACCAGATAAGTGATAGGATCATAGCGTGTTGAGAAACTAAAAGCATGAAATAAAGCTAAAAAAAAAACAATTGGTAAAAATATATTCAACTGCAAAGTTTTTGTTGTTGGTTTGGATCTATTACAAAATTTTATCACATGACTTATCCAAACTAATTGATACAACAATACCTCCTATAAGCTTTTTGGAAAAAAATATTTTTCTTGTTGTCAACGTAAGAAGTTCAAAACGAGAGAATGTCAAAAAAAGAGGTTTAGCTAAAAAGGAGCAGGGAGGTAAGTGTTTTCTTGCAATCAGAGTTCACTATTCATATCTAGTTTAAAAAAAAGGATCAGGCCAAATGAAATCGAATAAATAAGGGGGCAGAACTGGCCAATACAGTTATGCTAGGAACTTTCGAGGTCATGGTCGGCTTTAGAAATTGTGGGGATCAATTTATGGATGCTTGAGAGGTTCCTCTTCTTTTGTTTTTTGTTTTACAATAACAACCATTACTTTTGATTAGCTCATTATATCAACATTTATTATACAACCTCCGTAGGAAGCAACTCCAACGCCATAGGCGCCAGTGGCTTTATTAAATTTACGCCCTCGTACCATACACTAAATATGTTAACCCTTTAGTACTACATCTTTTGTGACAGGGGTCATGACTTATGTTAATATGCTGAATTGCGAGGCCCCTGAAGGCGCGGGGCCCCTGAAAGGCGTGGCGCCCAATTTGGAGCAATCAGTCAAAGCGGCCTAAGTTCGAGGCGTGATTGTCGTAAGATTATCTTCATGTCAAGACATCTTGCCAATGACTTTATTTCTTATGTTACACAAAAGTCGTTAACGTAACGCCATACACCCGTCGGGAAAATGTAGATAATTCTGACACAACAGAGACAAGAAGAATCACATTACCGTAGTGGCGTAGACGATTTGAAAGGTTTCATTAAAAAGTTTGGAGTCGATATTGTTGCAGAACAGTCTACATTTTACAAGGTCTTGAAACGACGTCTCTCATTTGGAATATATATTTGGAAAATATTGGTATATAATGTAGTTGAACATGATCATTATCTAAGAATGGTTCTATCATTACAATGAAGGTACAACGTTTTCTTCGCGGCTTCTTTCTTGCTCCCTCCTTTTTTTTGTCAGATCGTTTGGGCACGCTCCCCAGTTTGAGAACTGCTGGCGTGATCAAATAAGCCCACTAGTTAAATTGAGTGAACATTTTAATAGAAATTTTCATTGGATGGGGCTTTTTCCCCTCAATGTTTACTATCGACATATTAAAAGTTTTATTTCTGCTGACGTGGACTAAAATGAGCGATTGAAGACAAAATCCTGGACATACGTCCTCGAGGACTGAAGGAATCGAAAAACTTGAAGACTTTAGTAATAAGTAGACTAGAAGTACTCAGCAATCTCAATCTGGCAATCTGTCTGGTAAAAGTGCTATTCCCAGCATGCAATTTACTTCTAAGGCTTAAAAACATGGTTTTATTGTTATTGTCATCATTATTTAAAATTGTACAACATAAATAAACTAAACGATTCAGTTTGTGACAAGGGAAATGTGATCTCTTAACTGTGTGGCAGAGATAGAGTCCCCTAGTTTCTTGGCTCTAATTATTGGATTCTGCCCTAGTCAACATAGAAATCAATTTTGTATAAAATGTCAAATTCGTCGTTGAATATTTCGTTTCAAGAAAAGAAAAAAAAAGTAAGGTCATATTTTATGAAATTCTAGAACTTCTGGGATAGTTTTGCAATGATTAAAAAAGGAATTTCTGACTTTTATTTTCTATTGAAAAAAATGATTTTCAAGATTGAGAGAGATTAATCGACATAAAGAGAGAGAGAGAGTGAGAGAGAAAGAGCACGCGCTAGAGAGAGATAGATAGATAGAGCGAGAGTGAGAGAGAAAGAGCGCGCGCGAGAGAGAGACAAAGAGCAAGAGAGGCAAAGAGCGAGAGAGAGAAAGAGCGAGAGAGAGAAAGAGTGAGAGAGAGAAAGAATGAGGGAGAGAGAAATAGCGAAAGAGAGAGGAGAGAGAGAGAGACAGAGAGAGAAAGCGAATTACACAGAGACAGAGTTGGAGACAAAAAGAGAGAAATATATATAGAGAAGATGGTTGAGAGAGAGGGAGAGAGAGAGATTGAGAGAAAATAGCGTGACTATGTAAGAGAAAAGAGAATATGACATAGATGCAGGAGAAAAGAGAATATGACACAGATGGAGAAAAGAGAATATGACATAGATGAAGGAGAAAAGAGAATATGACATAGATGCAGGAGAAAAGAGAATATGACATAGATGAAGGAGTAAAGAGAATATTCTACAATAAAAACAATGATAATCTGTGTGAAGTGTGTCTTTTGTGTGTGAGTGTAGAGCATACGTTCAAGTCTTAAACCATTTCATCTTGTCAAAATAAGCTGTGAGTATGTTTATGAAGGGATTAGGGTCCAGCCTTTATGGAGTAGTTTTATCTAAACTCACCACAAACAAAAGTTCCTGAAATTCTTGCAGTTGATTTTATTCTGTAATATTATGTATAGAGCTACAGACTTTTGTGTCTCAACGGTGAGAAATTGTTAGTTTATGAGACATCCACAGACACGCAATAACGTATCCTTTGTTTATCATACCAACGTAACAGAATAGTTGTTTCACTTAACACCAGCTGCCACGCTTGGTGCTCAACTTCTGCATTTCTCTAGTCCATAGTTGTAGCTGTTCATGAAGTGCTAGGCTGTCCACTCAGTCCAGCTGAACAAAAGAAAAACAGCGGCCTGTTAAGAGGCCGATGAAGTGCCAGTAGACAATGCTGCTGCTTAGAGCGGTCTCGTGTTCTCAGAAGCAATCAATCAGTCTGCTAACAGCAGAATCGTTTACACCTGATCATTTACAATGACGCTTATGACAGATTGATTGCTAGAGAAACACATAGAAAGATGTAACGATTAAGGAACTATCGATTTACTATTGTGCTGAAGAGTATCTATGTATAGCTGAGCAAATATATTTGTTTATATTCACTCTTTAGTAGATTATATATATATATATATATATATATGTGTGTATGTATGTTCTTATAAAGATATATGCGTGTGTGTGTGTGCATTTTAAACACATGGACAATTTCACTTGGGAATTCAACATCGTATGGGGAAGACGATATAAACCAATACATTTAACCATGTTCTGATTATAACTATATTATAAACAATGGCTATGTATTACCTTTTCCAAAATAATGCCAGGCATCCACCAGAGTTGGATGAACTCGGGGATGCCCTATAATTATTATAATTTCATGTATTAAAGAAATATTTACCTACAAAGTTTTAATTGACATATTCTGTAAATAGTTCATAGTTCAACCATCTAATAATATTTAGTAAATCTATATTCATTAGCCTTCTATAATAGCCCTCATCTATTGTTTACAAACCATTCCATCTATTGATGAAATAATGTTACCAATTAAAACTATTTGATATCATCTGAGTTTTTTTCCCGAGCCCATTCTATTGGTATTTGGTTTACTCAACCAGTAAATCATGCTCATAAAATTACTCCCATATTCTTTATTTCTACGCCTGGCAATCGATAAAAAAAAATATTCCGCACAAGAATCCCAATATTTGGGATCAATTTGTATAAACACACCCATTATTAGACGTAGTGAACTGTTAAATTGCATGCGCGCTGGTGAGCGGCAGGCCACTGTCGGCCCGCGGGCCCTCGTTCGGATGCTATTGAACAAATCATTAGGTACATCCGGAAGGCTGAGGATATCCTTCTTAATATTCTGTACCTCTGGGCCCAAACTAGGGGAAGAGTTGTTCTTCCTGTCACTAGCAATCTCTTCAGGGACTTCCCTGTCTTCCGTTTTATGGATACCAATAGACCGGGGCTGCTCCAGGGAGAGAACAAAATACAACATCCAAGAAATGGTTACCATTCTTTAATAACGTCAGGGGAAATGGAAAAGTTTGTCTTATCAATAACACAAGCAGAAAAACAAAAACACTAGACGGAATTTTAACATTAGGAGGATTTGTTTCAGGGTTGATAACTTTTTTTTCGAGACATTAATGACAAGCAAAACTTTCAGTGCGCAGTCTTCATCTCAACCCTGTCACGCCTGATATTACTGTGTGACAGATTGTGATTAGAGACCTCTTCTGGTCTCGAGTTTATGTGGTTTACTGTATGGACTACTTTGGTAGTCGTGTATTATCACTAAGTACTACGGTCTTGACACTTACATATAAACAAATGAAGGAACTCCGTTTCTGCAGACGTTATCTTTATTATAATGTATAAGAACAAATAATAAGACTGGCGAATCGTGTCACACAATATATATATAACTACAAGGCACAAGTATTAATCCATAAGAAATATTATCACTCAAAACTTTCAATCAACTTAATTCATCATATAGCTTACAGTCAGAGGAAAAATATTACGTTCACTCTCTGCTGGAGTTCAACATTAACTGACTAAATTATTATCTTATTTTAAGTTCACTCGATTCCCCCACGTGCAGAAAGCACGGAATATTACAATATGTGACTGTATGTCACTCCATGTCACAGGGGTTCTAAAACTGGGCTGTGACAAACCCGTCCCTTAGTCTGTTGGGGCACCACAGAAGATCTGTTAACCGTTTTTCTCCATTTATTTCTGTCTTGTGATTGAATCTCTTTCAATGACCGGCCCATCCATTCTTTTATGTTGTCTTCCCATCGCTATCTCTGCCTGCCTCTTCTTCTTTTTCTTGGTACTGTTCTCTGCAGGAAGGTTTTTTCGAGCCATAAGGACCTTGTAATCTGGCCATAGATTTTTACAGTAGTTATCAGGTCATCGCGGGGTCCAATCGCTGTATAAACCTGTCTTTAATCTCTTCGTTTGTGTTACGGTCTTTGTATGTGATACATATGATCTGTCGCATCTGCATTCCGTGCGCATTAGTAACGTACATTTTTTAAACAGGTCTGGCTCTAGAAACCTAGGACTATTAATTCTATTAGTAAAAGTAAGTAAAGTTCCCCTTTCAGACCTTGTGGTCTATAGGACAGATGATGGAAAGGGTTCAGAAGCCAAGCGCTTTACCGCTCAGCCACCGCGCCTCCAAGAATTCTATTAGTACCAATAAAAGTGGCAGCTCAAAGCCCTGCAGCACTTCCGTCATTGTGACTAATGTACCTATA
>JADKLZ010000003.1:24909164-24932753 GCA_021533235.1 Biomphalaria straminea
ATAGATAGATAGATAGATAGATAGATAGATAGATAGATAGATAGATAAGGAGAGAGGGTGGACTTAGTTTCACCTCTCTCCGCTGCCTAAGTGAAAGGAATTCAAGACAACGAACATGTAAGACTATGCTAACTGAAAGGCAATTCAATGTTTGAAACACATGAAAACAGATTTCGGTGGGGCACCTGTTTCATATGAAGACGTCAACTAGCTTGCAGTCCTTGAGTTTTCAGCCTCAAAGTCATTCTATAGTAAACAATATTTTCACTGGCGTGGCAGCCATGGTACAAAAAGGTTGACTGCACCCGGGCCCACTTAAAGATCGTTGTTTAATACGTATACGAAGAGTTTGGCTTACAAGTATTGAAAGTCAAATGAAACTATCACTTCTAGGAAGATGCAATTTGTAAAAGTTAGTCTATATATTGAAATGTGTATTTGTTCATGTAAAGATACACATAGAAAGATTGGTTTATTTTGTTTCACTAGTAGGCCTACTTTGATATTCT
This sequence comes from Biomphalaria straminea, assembly GCA_021533235.1. Classification (NCBI taxonomy): domain Eukaryota; kingdom Metazoa; phylum Mollusca; class Gastropoda; family Planorbidae; genus Biomphalaria; species Biomphalaria straminea. The sequence goes on from JADKLZ010000003.1 coordinate 24,909,674, forward strand.
AAGGGACCTAACCATTGTGTTCTTGTACATCATAAATAGTCAGAATATGTATGCAATGCTCATATTCGTGAACTGAATTAAAACATAAAATATTGCTGCAATTTAAAAAAAGTATGTTGGATAAACTGTTTATATTAACTAGACACATAAACCTATAAAATTGCATTAATTTTAAAATTAGTGAAAAACAAAAGGTGACAAAGGTTGCTAATAATTGTTGTTCCTTACAAAACATGAATCAATAAAAAAGATTACTAACTATTGTATTAAAAAGCAGATATAATATACATTATTTTTTTGTTGATATTAAAAAAGAGAAATAAATTGTACAGAATTTAGATATTTGGCTATAAATGTGCAATTGTCCTTAAATAAGCTTTGTTGTTTTCTTAAAGTATTCTTTTAAATATTATATAACAACAAAGCATATATGTATATACTGTTTCAGCTTTAAAAAAAACATCTACAAATATTATTTTATTCAATGTAGTGTCTCAAGATTAAAGTCTTTAACAATATGAAATGTGCATTATTGTCAGTGTATTTTTAGACTACCTTCTCTTCCCTTCTGCTCTCACTTTGAACAAACCACAAAATATAGACGAGAAGAATATTCCAAACCACATGTTTGATTTTCACAGTATCATTTTAAAGTATATAAATACACATCATTGCAAGTGATGGGAGGGAGGGTTCTAACATGACCAATGAAATTTCAAGTTTCATAAAGATGGTTTAAACAGCATGGAATTCTATGAGGGACATGCATATCTTTTTATTGCACTTAATATTGTTATAAACCTGGTGGGGACACAGAGACGGCGGAGTAGTGGTGTGTGTAGTCAGCCGACACAAATCGCCCCAGGCCAGACGAGCGGTCAAGCGTGACGAGTTACGACGGTCAGCCGAGACGAGAAGGTTCGCGAAGGATCGGCGTCGTAAACAGAGCTCAGTAGCGTCACGAGACTTATAGCCATCTGACCACCTAGAAACGTCGAGGGGCGTTCTGTCCGGTTCGGGAAGGCTAGCAGGGACCCTATATAAAGAGCAGAGGTGTCGCAGTCAAGGCGGTCCAGAAAAGAGGCTCAGAAAGGTGTTCAGCACAGTTCAGCGGTGTGGTTCTGTACGGAGCATTACGACGGTTCAGTGCGGAGTACTGTAGAGTACAGTTGAGACAGTCTTGATCTTGGTCTGTGGTGAGTCCAACACAACGAGCCTAGTGTGTGAAGTCAGTCCTGAACTGTCGAACCCAGTGCAAGCCCGGAACGAGACGGAGAGACCAGTGCAAGTGTTGATACGGCGATACGGTGCTATCGGAGAGATATTTGTACAGTCTTATGTTACGTGCTGCCAATTGTACAATATTGGCTATTATTTATTGGACATTAAACCTTTACGTTATTTTGGAGCCCTGACTTGTCAAGTTCTTTATAATAGTGGTGTATGGTGCAGTTTGCAGAGAGCCTGGATAGTGAGATTTGTAACAATATACTAAAATACTAGATTTTTTTTTGCTTAATAATCTTAATCCTTCTGCTCCATTAGTAAGTCATGTATCTGACAAATAAGGCCATCTACATACCACGATGTAAGTTCAGTTTAAGCGTAGGGATTACTGTGGTCCTATCCTTATGATCCAATTACTATTCCTAATGAATTTTATTGTTTTAGTGATATGTCAAGTGGTTAGTGATTATTTCTCGAACCCAAAATAACATGATAAAACACCAATATAGACAAATGAAATAATAATGATGTGAAATACTATTAACATTTAATACTTCAAACAATGAAAGGAATAGTTTGCAAAATATTTACATCAAAGTCACATACAACATGATACATAGTTAGGAAATCACAATGTCAATATTCAAAAACAAACAACAGTATATTTTGCTTTGTTGTTTCATGACTATACAGTCAATTGAATTATAAGATAAATGAATTTCTCTGACATGAAAAATCTTTTAAATTAAATTATTTGAATTCTGAACAATTTTTTTTCAAGTTTCAATTAAATTTTCACTGAAAATTACTGGTTTTACTTTTCTGATTGGTTTCTCTTTATCTGCTTTATCCAGCTCACAAAAATGATAATAGTTTGTTTTTTTTACATTAAATTTAATTTAAACAATATAATGAAAGCAATATTTACATCAATGTTAAAGAAACAGAAGCTCAGACTTAAAATGATTTATTGAAATGAAAATGATTTGTCATGTCTAATTTGTTACTGCAATCTTTTTTTATTTTCTCTTTCTCTGGTTTCTTATGACTGCATGTTTCACTTAGCCTGTAGTATTTTTATTATTAATGTCATGAACATTGTTGGTTGTAGAGCATACTGCAAAATAAAATTTCAGCTATTTCAATGTATGTCTTTTATTGTTAGTTGTGTAAATATGGTGATATAAAGAGCTAATTATTAAAAAGATAATAATAATACATTAACATATCATAGTGTTTTTTTTTATTTATTTGTAACATTTTTGCTATCTTAATTATACTTAGACTACCCTTGATTCTCAAAGTATGAAATTTTAACCACACTGGCATGAAATATGAAATTGACGTTACCATGTGTTTGTGAATGAATTTGTCTGATTTGTACAATGATCAATTTAATCATCTCGAAATATCAGTTTTATTTACTCACTAAATGTCTAGGAAGATAATAAAAAAGCAATAATTAAAAGTATTAACAGAGAAAATGTAATTAAAAATGGTGTTGAACAACACTGTTGTATTATGATACATTTTTAGATTTGTTCCTATTTTTCTTAATAAGGGCTTCTTAAACTCATGTTACATAACCATTTTTTTTCTCAACCTCCAATCTCTCCAAATAAAATGAACTGCAATAGAAAAATTTAAAAAATATTTATTTAGTTGGTTTCCTCTTTCCTTTAGGTGTAACTTTATAGAAAAAAAAGACAAGAAGTAAGTCTTCTTTAACCTCACTTGTGTTACAGGTTTCAAAAATGAGAATATACAAAAGACTTCAATCAGTATTTCATAAAAGTCAAATGCATATCTGGCTGAAATCAATTTGTGATCATAGTTTTTATTGTCTATAAAGGCTGAAATCATTGATTCAAACAGACTAATGTACCTAACAGAATCAAGATATAGATTTTCTCATTAACAACATTGAAAAAAAAAAACAAACTTAATACAAACAAGATTACAAAGAGAGTTTGTGTGATACACAAACTCAGAGGCGGCCCCCGTCGGAGTCGGATCCCTGTCAGATCCGCTTTGATCTCTCAACGGACGGACAGACAGACAGACAGACGGACAAACAGGCCACACAAAACTAATATACATCTTCCGTGCTTTGATCTCTCAACGTTAGCCTTGTAAAGCCGATGTTCAAGGCAATTGCCACACTTGTTTTATGAGTTGATTACTTTACGAGTAAATACTGGTATGTTACTCGTATGTTGGAACAAAAAAAATGTGAAAACATGTGCAGTATATTAGATTATTAATTGTCTTAAAGTAGGTTTCATTTATATTGCATACTAATTAGGTTTTTTCTCTTTAAATACTGTTTGCATAAAATATTTTTAAAAATTAGATTTTGAGCTTTTAGAAAAAAAAAAAGTAGCCGTTGCATCAGAACTTTGAATGCTCTATATTATCGTGATGTCAGATTTTCATTTTCTCTTTTACTTTCTGAGCACTAAACGGGACGGACGGACGGACAGACAGACAGACAGACAGACGGACAGACAGGCCACACAAAACTAATAGCGTCTTTTCCCCTTTCGGGGGCCGCTAAAAAGGGAAAATCTTGTAAAAATATTTTGTTTTTTTTTAACTAGTCTGTGCAAAAATTAAAACATTTAATTTTCTTTTATTTCATGCTGCATATCAACGTATTTTTTTTTACTTAATCATCTGTCAATTTTTCTTTTCTTTTACAAATAATTGTTGTTTTGTATAGTCGTGAAAATATTTATATTTAACTCTAAGAGTTGATAGGTAATCTCTTGAAACTTAGAATTTTAATTAAAGATAATTCTTTTCTACTTAAAACTGAGTATTAATTTAAACTTAGTCTTGACAAATACAACTGTTCTAGTCTTAAGCTTTATCTAACTGGTACACAATTTTAAATATCTCTCTGCATTTTAATTCACAATAAATCTACAGAATTAAATAATATGAATTTGAAGTGACTTATTAGTTTATCTAGATCAAATGTTAAACTGAAACAAAAAATAAAAACATGATTTATTTAGGCAAGTTTGCACCAATACATTTTTTTAAAAACATTTGCAGCATTTCTCTTCTTATTTCTTTTTATGTACACAGTTGATTGCAGTACAGAAATGAAATTAGTCCAAAAGATTTAAGTTACTGCTTCCTGTTCTGGGGTGTGTAGATACTGATGATGTATCTTCTGATGGTGCTACAATAGATGGGTAAGCCCTACTAGCACTTGATGTCACAGCTGTATATGACGGGGTACTGGATGTTGCAGCTGGATAAGAGGGAGGTGCTTGATTTGACCAGTAATCGCTGACAAATCCACTGCTTGGTCTTGTGTTGCTACCGCTGGAGGCGTGATAGCTTGGAGTAAGCAATGGTGCTGTCTCTTCATGCATGAGTACATATCGGTAGGAGCCTGTCTGTTCTCTACTGGGGCCTGTTGAAGTATCAGAAGCTGCAGACAGGCGCAAGGCTAGCACGTAGGCCAATACAAGAATGAATGAGACAGGGCAGAGAGCCCACATTATTATCTGTTTGATGAAAACAAAAATGTTTCTTTAATTCAATTAATATTATTCCTTTCTTTTTTACTTTATACAATTCTTTCAACCTGTTAGTCTCTCTTAATTATAAATAAGTATATCCTGTAACTAGAATCAGGTATGTAACTGTCTTTATATAGGGGAGTATATAATATTTGATATATTGTACAACAATTGTTTGAAAATAAGTTAATTTTGTATCTTGTACCCACTATTATATAACATTGTTCTTGTGGAATCCATGACCTTTCCTCTTATGTCTTACCAAGCAGACCATTAAAATAAAATGCTATAGAGGTCAAGAATATAAAGATCTAGTCATCTTAAAAATCTTACTAAATAAGTGCTTTTAATTTGTTCATCACTACAGTCTAACAAATAGAGAATAGGTACAGCTTATTACATTAGAAAGGCAAACTCTAATTTACCTGTTGTATCTCAAGCCTGTCTTTGTAAGTCATTAGGCTTATTCCAGTAGTAGAAGGGAGGTTAGTGGCTGAATATGAACAGCTGTGGGGGGAAAAACAAATTAAATGAAAATAGTTTCAAAATCTTATTTCAAAGGTCTATTTAAAACTATATTGTTGTCACTGATACATAACAATGATAATATAAACTATAAATAGTACTTTTTCTTTATGAATATGTATCTATGTTTAAATAATGATGATATAATATAAATTGTATGCCTAAAATGTTTTAAATGCATATGTATTGTTATTACCTTTGATTGTACACTTGTTGCATTGAATCACACCATAACATGTAATGAACTGTAAACATACTGCTACCAAATGTTAGGACTGTGCCAAATATCAACATCAGCAGCAGATTGCAATAAATGATACTTAACAGAGGAAAACAAAAAGTCAGTTGAATCAATCGTTTTCAAATATAAACAAAAATTAAATAAAACAAAATTTAAACGTTTTTTAGGAAAAAAATGTTTAAATAAAATTTTTAGAAAGAAATATATATTTTTAACACATGAACAGTAATGAGTTTAGTGCTAAACTGAATGTAAAACCACCCCAAAATATTTAAATGACTTAGAAAGAAATATGTCCAGAAAAAATAGCCAACAACAGAAATACCCATGCCATAGATTGGAACCCACTGGGGACAAGACCCAGAGGAAAACACAGTTTTCTCAGATGAAGCTGAGAGGGCAGAAAACAGCCAGGAAAGACTGTGTCAAATGGCATGTTTTTATGCAGGAAGTCATGACAGATGATGCTCAATGTATTAATACATGAAATATAATAGTATGTAAAGATAGTATTACACATGAATAACTTGCAATCAACATGTACAACTAGATAAACACTTAGATATTGGTTTGTTGTGTTAATATAAGAAAAGATACTTCTGCTTCACCTGAAATTAAAGGACTGAATTCATGCACTGATATTAATAAAGCTGAGTAGTAAAAAGTAAAGTTCCCCTTTCAGATCTAGTGGTCTATAGGGCAGATGATGTAAAGGTCATCTGATTCAATGGCCTACGGTTAATGAGGGTGTCATGTGGCCAGCACAACGACCAACCGCCTTTACTTTTCCCCAACTAATGTCAGGTACCCATTAGAGCTGGGTGGAATCAAGGGCGCCTGAAAATCTTGATATAAAAATCCCAGTCTTCACCAGGATTTGAACCCGGGACCTTCAGTACGGAAGCCAAGTGCTTTACCGCTCAGCCACCGCGCCCACCAATAAAGCTGAGTAATCTTTCACAAAATGCTAGTTAAATTTTTAACATTACAAATCTTTAATAACTCTAATTGAAATATATGAATTATTCATTAAAAATGTCAAAGCATGCTTAGGACTATTTTAACCACATCACATGACACAAAATAAACTTACCAAGTGTGAATCCAGCGTATATTAACAGTTACACACATCAGTAAGTTGATCAGAGAAATGCCACTCAAACCAAACACAACAAAGTCGCAAACAGTTGGAAGACTATTGTTCTATTGGATAAAACACCAATCATTGTTTTATTGACAAAAGATTGACAATTTAAAAATAAATCTTAAAGAAAAACATATAGTAAAACACTGTAATTATGAATTGGTTACAGTAGAAGTTTACTTATTTAAAAAAATTAATTAGAAAATTTTAAAGAGAAAGTTATTAAACATTTTCATTTTCTTTTGACAATGTGAATTAGTAGTATTTAAGCATTTAGATTAAACTTTTATTTATGCTTTATCCCCACTAAATCATGTAAGTAAGGGAATTTAATTTAAAAAATTAATTTAATCTTGTATTTTATTTGTGTTTCTAGAATTAAATAAAAACTTTTTTTTGTTCAACTTAAACAATGTACTTAAGTATTATACTATCTTCATCAAATAAAAAACAACAACATTCATTTGCTATACTAGTATTTCATTATTAAACTTAATATAAACTTAAAATAATAATTTACACTTAACCTACATAATTAATCAGAAACAATGAAATGAATGACTCACAAAAATAATTCGACTTTGGTCCCTATTAAAAAGCTGTGGCAGACACTGATACACAGAATCCCAGCCAATGATAGAATAGATGCACAGAAATCCTGCAGCTCCAGCCATGACCAAATGAAGCAAAGTCAGAAATGAGCGAAGGCAACAGTAAGCCATCTTCTTGTCTTCCTCTTTCCTGCTGGTTGGTCTGGACGACTGAGTGTACCAATCACAGGGAATGTACCCACTTGGGGTGTAGGTCTTGAGTTGAACAACAGTATCTGAACCTGGGACTAGAGAGGATTTTTGTTCATCGTAACCAGATGGCCACTCAATGGTTGATATGCTGGACCTTATTCTGGAGAATAAAAATAAAATGGTAAAAGCAGTGGATGACAACAGACCTATCAATAGGAACAGCCGCAATCTTTCATTTAGACAATATGGTCATACACAATATTATAATATTGATGCACTGTGTGTGTGTCCATGGGGGATATATGATGAAACATATATAATTAATTTTCTATACATTTAGACCAATTATTTGTTAATAGCCACTCTGGTTGAAGGGAAGCACAGTGGCCGAGTGGGTAAGCACTTTACATCCAAACTGGAATTTTTAAATTTCCGGATCTTTGAGCACATCTGAGCCTACCCAGGTCTAATCGGTACCTGACATTAGTTGGGGAAAAGTAGAGGTAGTTGGTCATTGTGCTGGTCACAGGACACCCTCATTAACTATGGGCCACAGAAATTGATGATGACTTTTACATCATCTTCCCCAAATCGCCAGGTCTGTATAGGGGAAACTTTAATTAATTAGATCCATAACGATGAGATATAGAGTATTTTTTAAAATCCAGACATTACATGAATTCAAACACTAGATTTTTTTTTGATCATTACATAACTTTCTTTAATATTTAATATGAAACTAGTGCGCTGTATAATGTGTTTGTCCATTTTCCAATGATCCTAACCCAATTTTCTTCCATTTAGGTACCTTTTTATGTAAGAAAAAAGAATTTCAAGTTTTTAAGTCAGGCTGTTGTTTTTTTTCCTTGAGGGCGCGGTGGCTGAGCGGTAAAGCACTTGGCTTCCGCACTGGAGGTCCTGAGTTCGAATCCTGGTGAAGACTGGGATTTTTATTTCGGGATTTTCGGGCACCCTTGAGTCCACCCAGCTCTAATGGGTACCTGACATTAGTTGGGGAAAAGTAAAGGCGGTTGGTCGTTGTGCTGGCCACATGACACCTTCGTTAACCGTGGGCCACAGAATCAGATGACCTTTACATCATCTGCCCTATAGACCACAAGGTTTGTGCACTATGGGGCATGGAACAAAAGAAATATTATTTAGTGCGACGTTTTCAAAGACGCGTTCTGTAAACGTCATTGCATCTTGTGTTTTGGCTTCGTTGGCTCGTTCTTTGTAGAAGCCTTTCTTGTACCCCACACCAGTATTGGGTACGTTGAATTAGTTTAGCTTTTATCTTGATATCTTTGCTCTATTATCAGTTTGCTATCTTAATTCAGTGGGTCAGCGATTATCGAAATTCATCTTTGTCTTGATTAGGGACTCGGAGGTAATCAAGCTTGATGTGAGCGTAGGCTGTTGGCTTTGTAAGGGCTGTATTTGACTGTGGGCAGCGTAGCCCAGATTGTGTCACTGACATTGTGACCAGGGTGTGCCTTAATGTTACGCCACTAATCTATTTGTAAATGTTCACTGAACTTGTACTTAATATGTAACGTTAACTATTTGCTTCTATAATTCATATCATGTCATTAAACATTTGTTAAATTAAAGCTTGTTATTAAATACGGTACGTTAGCCCATTGACATTAAGATAAGATAAGATAATTTTATTGATCCAATCTAATGAAAATTCAGTTTGATTACAACTTGACAACGTCAGCGTAACTACTATAGGCCTACAAAAACAATGTTAATGAAAAATTCGAACAACATTCACATACAAACACACATGCACATTCACAACCAGCGCTTTATGAATTTGACTTCTATGTACTTCTCGATGACAGCTGATCTCGTAACACTCTGATCGAAAGTGGGACAAAGGAGTTTTTAAATCTTTCAGTTTTAGTCTTGATGGAAAGGAGACGACCACTTCGTTCAGATCTTATGTAACATTGGTTTAATGGGTGAAGGTTGTCTTTAAGAATTACTTATTTGATTTAATTAACGTGCTAAGTTGATAGACTGACAGGGGTGCCCGGTCAAACGAGTGAAGGCAAACATTAAGCCCTGACATCAAAGTCAATCCAAGACTTATAAATAATGTGAAAAAAAAGCTAAATCTTTGTATATGCTAATGTTCTTGCTTCAGTTGGCTACGGAGTCCATGTTGAGATCTCTTTTCTGAATCAGTAAAACGTATAAATACTATCAAAATTATATTCTATACAGAAATCAGGTAGTCACGATAATCCACGCCGTTAGATAGACTCAGTAATAGACTTGCAGACTGATGTGTTAAGTTTGTATAGAGCCAAGGACAATGGCACAATCTTCGAAGGCTCAGATGAAATAGGCCAAAGTTATAGTACTGGTCTGGTAAACTACTTGTTATTAAACAATGTGGTAACATAGTAAACATACATGACCAGCATCCGTAGGGTTTATACTAAGGGTTTTCAAAAAAGCTATCCTTAACTTAAATTAAATGATTATCACAATGGCAAAAAAAAAAAGACTGAACCGTTATTATTATATTTTCAAGACTGTTGTTTATTAAATTCCCCGTCATGTATTTAAGTGCACCAAATTTCTCTAGTGTTTGATAAGCTATTTAGATTAGGAGATTTTTTTTCTCTTGGTCCAAGAAAATATATGCATATTCATGATATTCAAATTCATTTACATATGCAAACTAAACTAACATATTGATGAGTAGATTTTAGAAATATAGCAAACGAGTGAGGACCAGCCAACGATTATATATAGCAAAACAATATTGCTACAAGTACTGGTGAGTAACTTATTAAACACGACATTTATATCTATAAATCTGTAAAAATGTTTTCTTTTAGCGTTACATCTTGATGTATACAGTCTATAAATCAAGTCAGTAGATGTTAAGTCACCAAAACAATATACGGGGTATTACAAGCAAACTTCCTAAACAAAAATGTAACCAGTACGGCCACATCTCTGACGTTTACGATTTGGCATCCAATAAGTTCATTTAGAAATGTTTATTTCCTGACTCAGGTTAGACTAAATCCTTTATTGGATTCGGAGTAAACAATGAGCTTTTGTATAGCTAAAGTAAAGGTTTTAATTTGCTTGGATCAACCTCTATCAGCTATTAAACATATAAATTATTGAACTATTATGACTTACCGCTTGAACGACTTCATATTTGTTATTGCTCAAGATTCTGATGAATATTTAAGTAGGCTCTGTTACTAAATACTGCCAATGTGTATGATCCATAACATGATCATCTTATAGACTTTAGTGAACACACCACCCAAGTTATATCATGCTAATAACTTGCTATTAGCGACCACTTGGGCTATATCACCTTAATGGATTGAGTTTAAGAAATACATGCGGTATTTCGTCCAAATAATAGGCATTCATGTGCGTCCTACTGTCCTAACAACTTGCTGTTAGTGGTCACTGGCAATGTACTGTCACCACTTCCTACTTCAACCTATATGTTTACTTAACGTGAATTGTAGTGGTCAAGATAACAAGAGTATAGAACACTAAATTGTAGTCCTCGAAAACAAGAAATACTAGATCCAGTTCAATCTATCGACAGAGTTAAAGTAAACCAAGATTAAATCACGAATTAGTGCGTGTAGTGTTTAGAAGGGTATCGCTAAACATGGTGCACACATTATGAAAATAGTCAAACAGAACACAAAAGGTTGGCGGAAGTTTTAGGAGACTTAACACACGCCAGTACACCAAGAAACACACACGCACATCTTTCTACGACTGAGTGTGTTAGGTCAACTTGCACCTTTTTTTTTTACCTGGCGTATTTTCTTAAACACTATTACAAAGTAAAAAAGACCGGGCTTTTGATTGTCGCCCCTTGCACATGACACCGCTATAGTGACGCGTGCAGTGTGTGTCATACTGCGGGCGGGGGGAATAGGTAAACAAATTACATTGTGCAAAATAATTTTAGCAAAATGAAAAAGAAAAAGTTATTTTAAAACTTAAATGTTAAACTTTTACTTAGTAAATTTCATATTCTCGAAACACTAGGAATGTTTATAACAATGGAAATATTTTACTTTATGTATTTGTATGTCAAAACATGTGGACCTATTTAGCTGTTAGTAAAACGACTGTACATAAAAAAAAAAACAAAAAAAAAAAACATTGAGAGATTATAGCAAGTGCAATTGTATCAATTAGTTTGAATCAGTCACATGCAACTAAATTTGTAATAAATCTGTGCGATTAGAACTATTTTACCAATATTGTTAAGCGCAATTTCATGCTTTTAGCTTTCTGAATGCGCTATAATCCTATCTGGACCACGTGGGAAGGGGGAGAAAGAAGAGGGTATCTGGGTGAATGTTAACTCTTTCTCTCCGTAATTATTTACCACATTTTGGTGGAATCAACGTTGGTATCGTCGATTCGGAGAGAAAGAGTTAAGGTCATCACTTTTTAAATGCATTACAACAAAAAAAAAAGTTGTAAGAAGACTTGAATTCGAGCTTGAGGGCCTCATCAAGGGACCAATTCACCTTATAGCACAACATCTGTCAAGTACAATCACTTTCCCTTGTCAGATACAACCACAACCCACTCACTGATCAAGTTAAAATGTTGCATTATTATTCATGGATAAAAATAAGGCTATACTCAATTAATGCTGTTTTATATAAAAGAAAGGGAGCTAAACACGGTGATTTTCAGATTAATGGTAGAAATTAGCGGTTCTTTCCCTTAAATAAGATTTGGTTATAAATAAGTATTATTTTTTTCTATTGCTTGTTTCCCATAAGGACGTCGAACAAACCTGTGACGTGGCTACGATCTATTGGTCTAGACTGCCCACAGGTTGTGACGTTGCAGGTCAGTGCTCATAATTAGTCTCGTTTCAACTCAGGCGCCGCTGGGGGAGATTTAGCTTTTTAAGTGGGTTACGAACATATTTTGTTTTTGTGGTCATTGGGATGGGGTGGGGGGGGCGTCATAAGTTAAAGTTAGAGAAACACTGGAGAATAAAATAAGATTTGAAGCCAAAAAGCTCGCTGGCTCAAAAATTTGAGTCTAAATTTAGGTGTCTTACTAAAATTGAGGAAAAGAAAATTCAAACTATGCAAGACAATGAAAGTTTAGAAATTATCTAACAGATTTTCATGAGTAAATGGCTAAAATTATTTGAAATCATACCATCACACATAGTTACTGTTTCCTTTGTTCATTAGAAAGTGTGATTGATGAAAAGATGTGTTAATTGCAATATAGAAGTATTGAAGGTTAAAGACTGAAAGATAGTTTTTAGAAACAATCTTAAAAATCACATTATTTGGTAAAAAAAAAAAATCTGAAAATTTAAAACATTTTCTTTGTTACCAAAATTTATACATTGAACTTTATTATTAATAAATACAAAATTGAATGTTTATTGCTTTATAGTAAGAATTTTTCTATCCAGGTTAACAATTCGATATGGGTAAAAAAAAAGTAAGCCCGCAAAGAAGAACCAAAGCAAAACTGAGGTATAAAAAAAAACAAAATCATGCCAAATAGAGTTTAGCAGTTGTGATGGTAAATAAGGCAGTCCGCTTTTTGGAGTATTTCTATACACGAGCATAGCGAGATATGGGTCTTTACCACTTCTGTAGGCTTAGTTGAATATCTGCTTTACGTTACCAACATACACCACACTTTGACTATTTGATTGAGGGGGGGCTTGATGTTGTTATCTCCAAACCCAATTCTGAAGCAAACTCTGCATACTTATATTGATACCTGTTGAATGGCATATCATCGCTCACTATTTCTTATGGTATGCCATTTCTAGCAAAAATACCTTTCAGTGCCCTGATAACACATTCAGCTGTTTTGCTCTCAAGTCTTTTTATTTCAGGTTATTTGGAGAAATAGTCCACAACTAGCAAGTAGTCATTGTTTCGTCATTCAAACCAATCTGTAGCAACCCTTTTCCATGGTCTGTTTGGTACAGCAGGAGGTAGCAATTTTTCTTTGAACTTTTTGAAAATACAAAGTTTAACAAGAACAATATACAATATAATCTGGTGTTTCTGGTGGTAATTACCTCAGAAGACAAATTGGAGCAGATGGTATTAGTCCAGATCCAGCTACAATCAAAGCAATAATGGAGATGCCAGCACCAACAGATGGCACAGGAATTCTTCAAAGACTGCTAGGGATGCTGAACAGTTTCATTCCAAGCATGTCAACAATCACAAGTCCGTTACGTGAATACCTAAAGAAAGATGTATTGTGGACATTTGTGGCAGTGGAATGCATAGCAAAAACAAAATGCTTTCCAACTAATATAGAAAACACACAGTGAAGCTCCAGTTCTGCAACAGTTTGGCTCTGAAAAACCAGTTACTATTCAGTGTGACGCACCTTCTAAAAAGGGTTAATGCAAGAAGACAAACCATTTGCGTAGAAGTCAAGATCATTGACAGAAACAGAGTTCAGGTAGGCACAAATAGAAAAAGAAATACTAGCTATAGTGTTTGCAGCTGAACATTTAAAGCTCTATATTTTCGGACGAACCGTGACTGTACTATATGATCACAAACCTTTGAAAGCTATTGTGACGACTCCTTCACTCAAGATTTCACAAAGACTTCAGTTGATGATGTTAAGACTGTTGAGATATCAATTAACAATATCTTTCACTCCAGGTTAAGGAAAATGCTACTAGCTGATACGTTATCGGGTGTGTACATCAGTGGTTAAGAACAATCTAATTCAGATGACATGGTTATGAGAATTCCTAGCGCAACGGCACAGTTACCAGGAAGTGATCAGAAGATCGTTGACAACTGAATCTGATGCTAAATTGAAACACTTAATTAATGATGCCAGAGAAGGTTGGCCAAAGTTAAAAACTCTAGTTAATGAAACAGTCAAAGTGTATTGACCACTAAAAGACAGTATTCGTGAAGAGAATGGAATATTATTTTATGAGAACAAAACTATAATTCCATCAAGTGCGAGAAATGAAATTCTCAACTAGTTGCACTCAGGTCGTTTGGTTTTAAGAAAACCAGATCGAAAGCAAGACAAAGTGTGTTTTTGCCAGGATTGTCCAAAGATATTTTTTCGACAATAATTAAATGCTCGCCTGGTGAAACGTTCAAAAGAAATAATGTGACAAGAACTTTGACAAGAACTTTAAAGGGAAGAATGTGCTTATAAGTTTAGCGTTATTGTTTGTTGTCGATGTTTTTGCCAGAAAGTACTTGAAAGGATTTGACTTAGTAAAATGATAGTCTCAATGTCTACGTATAGCAACACAAAGTCTCGGTTAATTAATTATAATGTTAAATTGTCTACAGTAATTTATTTATTCTCTGCGAAAACAGAAAACACCACTTATAGTTTAAACAAATTTTTTTTTCAAATATTTGTAGGAAATGTTCAACGTTCTGTTTCGTTCAATAACATGATTGGTGAGTGTCCTCTTTGGGGAACAAAACAACAAGACACAAAGTACACTGTACTCAAGACAAAACATCGATAATGCTAAAAATGAAACATCAATAATGTTGTACTCAAGACAAAACATCAATAATGTTGTACTCAAGACAAAACATAAATAATGTTGTATTCAAAACATAACATTAATTATGCCCAAAAGTACGCAAGACAAATAATGTGCCCTCGAGACACATACGGACTATTGTCATTGTGGACATGAATAGATTATCTTTGGACAAATTGTTTGCATTGATATCATCAATTCTATTATCTCTATACTCTATACAGTCTATACTAAAAGCAAACTTTTGTTGCATTCATTTCCTTCTTTTTAACTGTTGTGAAAATAAGGTCCTCTTTGCACTCCGTGATCATTTTTCATTGTTTTTTGTTTTTACAATAACTCCAGGCGTTAGAACTTCATGGAGCCTTGGACCAGTAGCCTGGAGCGTTGGTATAAAAAAAACGGCTCTAAAGATTTTCCTGGAAATGTAACAGTTGATGTAAATCGCTGAGGAATGAATTATAAGCTCGTAGGACACACAGGAAAAACTTTCGATTGATCGTTAAAATTTTTCAAAGTAAAAAAAAGAAAAATTTAAATTTGGCTAGAGAACTAAGCCTAGATCTAATTCCAACATCAGTGTCAATAGGACTATAATGCATTCTGGAAAGGATTAGCGCTTTTGGGAATTTCCAAATGTAAGGCATTATTAAAGATTCAAGAGTTTAATAAAATTAAAAATGTTCCATTGTTGTGTTTTTTTTTATCTAACATTAACTAGTTAGAAAAAAACGTAATAAAAAAACAACAGCATAGTCAGACATTGTGTACTGATAACTGAGGTTTTTTTATTATATCTAAAGCTGCTTAATGTTTATTGATAGATAATCTGAGCTTTGCTTATATTTTTACGTAAATCTTATATGGATTACATCTAGATTTTAGATGTAGAAGTAGATGTAGACTAGATAAAGGCAAAAATAATGATCTTGTTTCTAAATAGATGTCTATATAATGAAAGTACCAATAAATAATTAATCCATACTAAAATTCCCGCTGGTCTAATGAGTAGCGTTGTTAGCACTAGGAGCTGACGGTGTCAAAATCATGAGTTCGATACCCGGCTTGAGCTAAAAATGTTTTGTAATTAATTTCTCTTTAATCTGTGCTATCTAAAGTTGTATAATGGAGGCATTGTCTTTTTTTTTTACAATTTATTTATAAATATGTTTCTTGTTATAATACTGACAGATCTTTCAAAAGATTTTTTTAAATAGTGTGCTACATAGAAATTAGCGAAACTCACAATCGTGCTTCTTCAGAACTGGGAGATCAAAAGCTTATGAAGTAATTTTAAGCGGTTGTTGCTAATAAATAGGGCATAGAAATACATATCACGCGAAGAGCTGTTAATAGCACGAGAAAGCTGTAGTGTAGAAACAAACGATAAAATTACATGATAAATGTCTAGTTGTTCTTCATTAGCCAGAGAACAACTAAACCATGGGCGTAGCTGGGGGGGGGGGGGGCTTTGAAAATATGTGAATTTTAATGAGTAAAATAACAATCAACTACTGCTTTTTTTAAAATAGAAAAGTTAAAAAACTGGAATAAAGAGAATACAAGACGAAAAATATGAAACAAAATTAGATCATGTCTGAAATGGTAAAAAATGAGTACACATACAATGTATTATGTAATATTAAAAAAGCCTTTTCTGATAATACACGTAGATCAACATCTACTTATATACATGTTGCTCTGTTACCTATCCCTTAGTCTGGTGGACCGTTGGGGCACCAAGCAAGACTTGTAGACCGTCCTTCTCCATTCCTCTCTATCCTTTGCCCTGATTAGAACTTCTTTCATTCGTAGGCCCGTCCATCGTCCATCCTTTTATACATGTACTGTACTGCAAAAAGGCACACATCAGGGCCGACCCTACGCTTAGGCAAACAAAGCAGCCATATAGGGCCTCGGTTTGGTGAGGGCTTATGTTTTAATTTTCTATAGAAGAAATAGCGAAACTTGTTCCCAATGATATTGTTAGAGTACAATAGTTCTTAAATATCATGCATAATTTTATTTGTATATTTCATTCGTGGCCACTAAATTCATTTTGCCTAGGCCCTCCAGTTCCCTGATGCAACGAAAGTAAACCGTACTTATATGTTTTTGTACTATTATAGTGTAGACAATACTACTTGTTATTAATCATTTCATATATCTGTTGCGCCATGCTAATCTAGTTCCAGAGCATCGAGTCTTTTTATTATTAAGGGTACAGAAAATTGCAGTACATTGTATGTAAAAAAAAAAAGGGGGAAAAAATAAAAAGAAAAGAATTGAGTTCGCTAAGCAAATATTGATGTACTTACCGTGCGAGCTCAGTGTGAGTAGAAATGTGTACAACTGACCTGTAGTCAGGTGTAAATTCAATGTCATATCTAAAATACCTTAGCGAAACAAATAGTTTCCAAGAAAAGAAAACTGAAAACAAAGAGCTCACACACACACATTAAGGCCCAGGTGTACGAAACTATAAATATAATTGAACACGATACGTTATCAATATACACAAGCACAGTTTTCTATCAAATCACAACACACCAATAACAGATCTAGCTAACCCTATACATGTACCTGTCAAACAATATCTCTCGTGAACTAACAACACATTGGAACCGTGTTGTGACCTAGTTAGATAAGTGCCACTATCAGTTAGATTTCACAATGATGCACGGTGTGTCCCTCTTTAGTCTTGTGATAACAACGTGGAGTCATATCGATTGGATTGGATTGAAATGTGTTTGCATTTAACGGACCCAGAATATATTTTTTGAACCTGTCTCAAAATATGATTTTCTGTGTAATAATATAATAAATGGATTAAAAAAAACTATTACCATTAACTATGCTAGATAAAAATTAAGCTTCAGATTACAACACTTATCTTTTATCTTTAATTCCAAACTGACAACTTTATTATTGTAAAACGAGCAAATTGTAATCAATTGAAGTGAGGCACCCCTAAAGAAAGAGAAAGGTAGATGACGGATGCTTATATATAATGAAGAATGATGTTGAGATTTTCACTGACACTAGTACAATACAAAACAAAGACCGTAAAGTCTTTTTTATCATATCTATGACTAGATACTGATTCGAGTGTTCTAGTATAGACTATTGTTTTATTTTTTCTGTTTTTAAGTCTGGATCTCTATCACCAAACCAGAATTGTGTACACTCTTGAGTAGGTTAATCATTGTCACAGCAAACATTTGTTTTTGGTAAATGGGGAATCGATGCAAGGTATACATTTTTAAAAAATAAAATTATTCATGTATCTTTCATATTTTAATTTTTAAAAGCGAAGTAACTACCCCTCTATAACATGTCATCGAAAAATTAACTTAAAAAATCTTTTTTTTTTTTTTTTGTTACTTCTTAATAGTCAAATGATATGTTTTGTTTTAAATTATAGTATTGAAACTCAGCACACTTTAGTACACAACCTTTTATTTGAGTTTTGGGGCCCCTTGTAATCAACATCAGGTTAATAATATTGACTGATTTTAAATTATTTTTGTTTGGCCCCTAAGCAAGGGTGGGTTGGAGCTAACTAATATCTACACTGTATGTAGGTAAATTCAGCACTGCTCGTGGGCTTCTAATTGTTGATTCTTACATAACCAATTCTTGCGAATGAAAATAAGATAATGATACTGGTTGTTATTGAGTGTAATATGTGTGTAGTATGACTAGGATGCTATTTTTAGAGTAAGGCTGCGTATCTTCAATAGGAAGTCTGACGGCTGATTGAAAGAAAACTTGTGTGCAGGCTAGATGCCGAAGACAAATATTTTTGAACGATGTGTAGGATGTAGAGATTGTTGACAATCTTTTAACACCTTGTGATACCATTGTATTTTGTATAACGTTACTTGGACACTGACAGTCTGTAGATAATTGTTAATAAAAAAAATGAAGATTCTGTAAAGTAAAAATGTCGTTGGAAAAGTTATTACTACAGAGACCATGAGTAGAAAACTAAGAGCTATAGCTTGAAGTAGATTGGGGTCTGTTTCTTGCTCAGCTGTAAAGTTGAAGTCAGACAGTCCAATGATGGATACTAGGCATCCTCCCTGACATTATAACACCAACATGAAATTGAAAAAAATTTGTTAGCAAAATAAAAGAGAGGCATTTTCTATACAGAATATACATACTGGCTTCAGGCTTGCTAAGAGTGTTAAATACATGTGATCTGTACATTGATAAGCTTGTCATATTTGTGCCTTACTTTTTAACAATCAAAATGTGAAATTTAAAATAAGAGACCATAATTCTGCCACATTTTTTGGAATACTAAATTATATTTTGTTTTTTTTAGTTGTGAAAAGAGGTATATCAGAGCAAACTACATTTTGCAGATTACTGGCTCGTCACTGGGCCAGACAGGAGCAGCAACAGTCACGAGGGTATACTAGACTGGCGGTAATTTAACTCTTTCTCTCCTAATTGATGATAACATTGACCCCATTAATATAACTTCTTTTTTTGGGATTAATAAACTTTTATTGATGTTATATAAAAAGGGCACTGATCTATCCCATTTAAACATTTTCTGATTAAAAGAAAAACTTTATTGACGTTTAACCCTAACAGGCTAGAGAAATACAAATGGGAAAATGAATAATTCCTTCTGAACGTTGAAAATAATTACGGAGAGAGTTAAAAGATGTACAAAAATAAACCGCTAGGTTACTTCTCAAGGGACTCGAATTTGAATTCCAACTTGAGCAGAGTTGTATTGGCTGATCGCCTTAAGCCATCACGGAAATCTCCTCATAGATAGCGCCCCGCCCCCCGCTTCATAGGTCACAAAAAGGGTTAGGACCATAGTGCCCAGAGCATTAGCATGAAACATGTGCTATAGAAAACAAAATGTTTATTCAATTAAATTAATTTGAAGTATTAGATCTTGATAGGGCAAGAGGGCGGCAAAAATATCCACGACATTAAAAGACATCTATTTGGTAGTAACTGTAGCTTGTGATCGGTAACAAAAATATTACCGAAAAATGTTACTAATACATAGTCTGATAAATGAATAAGACAGGCATTTAACGATAGAACTTAAGAGTGTTGTGACATATACACACATTCTAGCATGTAGCTCCTAATGTTCGAAGATCCAGTATCGAAACCATAATCTATTAAGACAAACGTTGCCACTGCCAAGACACTGGTGAGTCTAGAGAGAGGATCGTGTTGAAACATGTACTCTGAAAGTTATACGACACTTGTAGTTAATATGAAGAGAAAGTATGGTCGTAAATTAAGACAAAATTAAAAACTGGTCTAGAAATATTTTTTATGGAAATTCCTGGGAACAATTTGAGAGTTTAATTAACTTCTAACCGTTAAATTCTAATCTCTAACCCTACCTAAGATAAGACATGGTGGTTTTTATAATAACTTAAAAACAAATTGAAGCTATTTCGTCTAATTTTTTTTTACTTACCAGAATCTGAAAGTACTTGACAATTGGACTCATTTAAACCTGTTTTGTTATCTTTAGATTCGACATTTTGATTCTGGCAGGTCCGATTCCACGCTAACAGACTGGAATGGCTATTGTCATAGTTGTGTAAGACCAGCAATTGGACGAGACACTCAACAAACATGCAGCATGCTCCGAAGAAGATGCAACAGCCGCTGCCAATCACCAGAAGAAACTTCCTTCTCAATCGATTGGCTTTATCTCCGAATCTGCCCATCACCGGGATTGAAAGGAAACTAATTGTTGCAGAAATGACCCCCGACAGTGGAACCCCAAGAAGCCTCTCCCACGTGACCATGTAATGGCCACCTCTTGAGCGAAAAGAGCTGCACAGATAATGAGAAAATGCCAGGGTCGAAGTTGGTAGATATCGCTATCAGCGGCCTGTGACGCTTGAGTGGACGATACACTTCCATGTCATTTTTTTTGGTCTTTCTTCAGACTTTTAATCTAAAAAAATAGTTTAAAAAAAAAGTGGTCAAATGGTCGTTGTGCTAGCCACATGACAGGGGCAATCACCCTTGTTAACCGTCGACCATAGAAACACATGAGAGTAATTCTAAACAAGAAAAAAAAAATTAAAAAGCTTATACAAAGTGAAATTATATTAATTAGTTGGTCACTTCCATAAGTCATTTTTTTTGGTCTTTCTTCAGACTTTAAATCTAAAAAAATAGTTTAAAGAATGTTTAGTAAAATGGTCGTTGTGCTAGCCACATGACAGTGGCAATCACCCTTGATAACCGTTGGCCATTGAAACAGATTTAAACCATTTACCATATTTTTAATATATTAATGCAAACGGTTTTAGATTTTTGTAAACATTATGATGTCGGATTAAAATTAATGTTTTCTAGTTTCATTGTCTGCATTATAGATCGCTAGATCTGAAAAAGAAAAACTTTTAGCCTAATAAGTCATAGAGAAAACAAAACTTTTCAACATGTTGATTAAATGACAAACATCATGAATCAACATTGCCTATTACTGAATCAATCATAATATTGAAATATATTTAATAATAATAATCTTCATAATGAATTGAAGGGCATTTTCTTAGACCGTCATAATTAAGAGTTCTTTTCATTTTGGTTACCAGTAATGTTTTTTGCCAGTTCATATTTTGTATTTATTTTCAAAACATTGACAATCCTCATGGAGACATTTTTTTTTATTCGTTTTCGGTCTGGTCTAACAATGTACAAAAATGCCTACGAGCAATGCTTCAATGGACTTCACATCGCTTACAATATTAATATGCAATAATATCTCATACCTGGTGATTACATGTGCCCAAGCTGCTGTGTATCAAGGAATAGCCTCTTGAGTCACACAAGAAGTTGCATAAGAAAAGGGAAAAAGATCGTCTCTCGATTTTTCCTTTTTCCAATACTACAAGTGCCAACATGATGTTTTCAGTTGAACTCCTCAAACAAGACTGAAATGTCTCTATATTTTCAATGCTTTTTGTTTGAGAATAAAACTACCTGAGAAGTTCATGTTGAAATGAGTACCTAAAATTTTTTTTTATTATTTTTCGAAGATTTTTGAAGTTTAAAAAAATATTTTATTTGTGTTTTTTTTCTGAATTTTAAATTTGTGACGTCACAAAATCGCTACCCCCCTTTACCTCCTTGTCACAAAGTGTTACATTTTCTCAACCCCCCCCCTCACCTTCTAGAGCGTGACGTCATTTACTAACGATCCCAAGCTGTTTTGGGTGTATGGCACTACAGTTTGCGTGATAGTATGAAAAACTACTTATTAATTGTTGTTTTAAACTATGTCCAACTTATATGCATATTAAATAGATTTTTTCTCTTTTAAAAAAAGTAACATTTTTTTGTGTGTAAAAGTAGTAAATAGTATAGTAGAAGTTATTTATCATTGCAGTAGAATTGTTAAAAAAATGTTTACAAAAATCTAAAACCGTTTGCATGAGTGTGTAAAAAATATGTTAAATTACAATGACCATTTACCATATTTTTAATATATTAATGCAAACGGTTTTAGATTTTTGTAAACATTATGATGTCGGATTAAAATTAATGTTTTCTAGTTTACAAAATCTTATACACACATAGGCCTATATATATATGGCTCAATCATTAGTGATCGTGCACTGCAAATGGAGCGTTGGGTGGAGCACTATGCAGAACTTTATCAGATTGAAAATGTCATCTCGCCAACTGCTTTATCTAACTTCCAACCACTTCCAGTTTTGTGCGAATTAGACGAAACACCCTCTGTAAAAGAACTGAGCACAGCCATTGACATGCTTGCACACGGGAAAGCACCCGGAGGAGATGGTATTCCTGCTGAAGTCATTCAGGCTGGGAAGCATGCCCTAATCAAGCCACTCCATGATCTGCTAAGTTTGTGCTGGGAGCAAGGAATGGTCCCCCAAGAATTGAAGGATGCCAACATTGTCACAATTTACAAAAATAAGGGCGACCGCACCGACTGTAACAGTTATAGAGGCATCTCACTCCTTAGCATAGTTGGGAAGGCTTATGCCAGAGTAATACTGAAGCGGCTGCAGATCTTGGCAGAACGAGTTTACCCAGAATCGCAGTGTGGCTTCAGAGCTGGTAGATCCACAACAG
>JADKLZ010000003.1:24962235-24979361 GCA_021533235.1 Biomphalaria straminea
TTAATTTACGCGATTTTAAGAATATAGCTGCACTCATGTAACAATGCTTTAGAAAAACAAATTTGAATGTTAATTTGATTAAATGGACTATAATTGGTATGTTCATGTGCTAAAGCATAAAACTATATCTGCGAAGAGAAGTTCTATAATCGAGCCATGGGACCTTCCCATTAACTTGTTATAAGTGAATTCATGAATAAAAAAAATACAACAACATATGCGACCACAGTGGGTCCCGAACTTTCTTTGGACCCGTGCTAGTTTTTAGGTGTATAAATTATTAAATTGAACCATTTTATAACATGATATAACAGATTTCCCGCTCTAAAGTCAAACCTGAGAGTAGTATCTATCTGTGTATTGTCGTTCTAGATTCAAGAGTCTTACGACACAATATAATCTCTTCCGGCTTCCACTTTTTTAACCTCCCTTCCATTCGCTACACAAATTCATAAGAGAGTTTTATGAAACAAAAATTTGTGCATTACAATTGTGTGTACTTTATTTTATGTCTACAAATTGTGTTTAATCTCTAAGACTGAGGATCATGCAATTTTTATTTTTTTCAGAATTTAGAAATCATAATTCGATAGTAGATATAAATACATGTGTTTTCAAGTTACACGAAGTTACTTCCTTTTTCCAGTCTATATTTATTTATGTCTATGCTATTTTGTGAATGAAATAGTGCGGATTGGGTCCATGCACACCGCGTGCGTGCGCCATGGGATCTTCCCTATTTACTTGCCGCTTGCATGTTGTTGTTGTTTGACCTCTTACTTAGAGGAATATATATATAGATACAACAACATATGCGACCACAGTGGGTCCCGAACTTTCTTTGGACCCGTGCTAATTTTTAGGTGTATAAATTATTAAATTGAACCATTTTATAACATGATATAACAGATTTCTCGCGCTAAAGTCAAACCTGAGAGTAGTATCTATCTGTGTATTGTCGTTCTAGATTCAAGAGTCTTACGACACAATATAATCTCTTCCGGCTTCCACTTTTTTAACCTCCCTTCCATTCGCTACACAAATTCATAAGAGAGTTTTATGAAATAAAAATGTGTGCATTACAATTGTGTGTACTTTATTTTATGTCTATAAATTGTGTTTAATCTCTAAGACTGAGGATCATGCAATTTTTATTTTTTTCATAATTTAGAAATCATAATTCAATAGTAGATATATATACATGTGTTTTCAAGTTACACGAAGTTACTTCCTTTTTCCAGTCTATATTTATTTTATGTCTATGCTATTTTGTGAATGAAATAGTGCGGATTGGGTCCATTCACATCGCGTGCGTGCGCCATGGGATCTTTCCAATTACTTGTTGCGTGTTGCTCATTTGAACTCTTACTTTGAGGAATATATATATAGATATTGGAATGTTTAAAAAAAAAGCAGTGTTTCTCAACCTTTGGCGAAAAAAAATACACAAAAAAACAGCCATGTTGAGGCCTTTCTCTTGACAGCTAGGGGGCCTGGGGGAGCGGTGCAAGCTCCCCCAGTGAGGATCGGGGCAAAGCCCCGACGCCAAATGCGTTTCCTTTCATTGTTCACAGCAGAAACGCATTCTCCTGACATCTACAAAAATGTTTAACTTGAAAAAATATTCAAATATAATTTATAGGCCCTTACTACATTACAAATACAAATGATTTGTTCCTTGAAAGATAACATTCTCCACATTTTTAGATTAAGGCTTTGAGGATCACTGCCGAAAAAAAATATTTGAAAAAAAAAAAACAAAAAAAAAAAAACGCCCATCTTGATGCCTTTCTCTTGACAGCTAGTGGGGTCTTGGGGAGCGCTGTAAGCTCCCTCAATGGGGATCAGGGCGAAGCCCTGACACCAAATGCGTTTTCTTTCATTCTTCACAGCAGAAACGCATTGTCCTGATGTCTACCCAAAATATTTAGATTAAGACTTTAGGATCGCCACCGAAAAAAAGAAATGTAATCCAAAAAAACATATATTTAAAAAAAAAAGCTCATTTGTAAGTGATATATATTGTGTTCAATTGGCATGTTTCTACAAAGAAATTGGACCGCCCGTCCCCAATCGAAAGTTTATGGTGGGGGGGGGGGAGGCGGGATTGATGTCATCACCACCTCCCTATCCACCAAATCGGCCAACATAGGGGGGGGGCGAAATAATCTAATAATAGGTTTAAATATTAAAAATTAGTTTAAATTATTAACTAATAAAATCGTATACAAATTGTGTGATTTCTTTACTAAAATTCTTCCTTCCCCCCCCCCCTGGTTCAAACCCTGTCTGCTACCATCGCTCTGAAGGAACATTCGTAACATGTAAACCATTTTACATTTTATACACCAAAAATGTTGCATTTCGCCAAAAAAAAAAAAGAAAAAGAAAAGAAAAACAAAATTTCGAGGTAATCTGTTGAAAAAAAAGTTTTCAGTCATGTTATCAGAGGACACCATTAGAGGTGTTACTTTCCTTAAAAAAAAAAAGCTAAAATACTTCTATATGTTCAGTTACACAAGATACAAGGCATACAGATCTAGGCCAAAAATGCTCTGGTTGAAACTCTGAATCATCGTGTGAAACATACTTCAATGGCTAGGAAAGTGGAAAAGAAAAATTCCATCTGCTACAATGGGATTTCAGAGAGTTTTATTAATTTTTATCCATTTGGATAGAGTGGAATGGTTACAATGGAAAGGAGCTATTATTGGAAGCAAAAAAAAAAGTGTATTAATTTCAAATAGTATGCAAAACAGAAGCCCTCCTTGTGTGCTTAAGTTAAAAAAAAAATATTCTTAGGCCAGGAGAATGATAAAAATAACTTAATCATTGACATAACAAATAAATTTAGTTTCCTTTAGAAACAACCTTGTATGATTGCATGATGACAGAGAGTCAGGGTTTAAACATGGGACTATTGACGTGGCATCGATGAATACTCACCACATGACTATCCAATCATTACAATTGTAATCACATTTCAAGTACATTTTAGAGCTAGAATTACAGACTCATCGATATTGAAAGAAACATTCTTAGGTACTGGTAGAGCTCATCTTTTAAGATTATTAACAATTTTGAACTGAAAATCCCCCTGCTACTAGAAATAAAAAAAATATCTTTGTTATTTTTTTTTTATGTCAGTAAGACTACTGATTAGAAGTGTGACAATCCAGACAGAATCTTTAATGATGTGAATAAACAAAAAAATCATTGTATTTATATTTTCTTTGTTGTATATATATATATATGTTGTTTTTCATTATTTTTGTTGCTTTCTATTTTATTGTTCCTAGTTGATATCTCCCAAATAAAAGATGACGAGGAATCACAAATTGTCTTAAAATGTCGTGAGTCTTCTATCATCCTATTTCAAGAGTTTTGCAAGATTGAAAGAGATGATTTCTTCAGGCTGTACTTGAATGTTGTTTGCAATATATCACAGGAATTGGTGTAATGATTTGTCATTTTTTTTATACATTTAATGTGAAGAAGAATATATGATGAATCGTGTTGTCTCAATAAGTACAATGTAACAATTCGAAGGAGGCACGGTGGCTAAATGGTAAAGCAATTGGCTTCAGATCTGAGGGGTTCTGGGCTTAAAACCTAACTGAGATTTTTAATTTAGGGTTCTTTAGAGTCCACCCAGGTCTAATGGGAAAAGTAAAGACGGTTGTTCATTGTACTGGCCACATGATACACTCTTTAACCATTGGCTACAAAAACAGGTGACCTTTACATCATCTTCCCTATATTACAGTATAAAAGGTTAACTTAAACAAGTCAAACAATTATGATATCCTTATCTAAACTTTATAGTAGAAACATAAAAAAAAATTAATTTAATTTTTTTTATTCATTTAACTTTTATCTCTTCATCATATGTTTATATTGAAATTTTTATTTATATTACAATTACGAAAATAAAAAATTATCAAAATATTAAATGATAAAAAAGGTGAAATATAAAAAAGTAATCTATGTTGTATGTGGCAAAATATATAAGCCACAACCAGGTCTGGTTTGCAATGTTAGAATATATTTCAATCTTCATTAATCATGAAAGAATACAAACAATAAAATATTTTCTATAACTATCTAATTTTAATGTAAAATGAATTAAAATTTTTAATTTGATATAACTTGTGATGTTAGCCGCACAC
Organism: Biomphalaria straminea; assembly: GCA_021533235.1. Lineage (NCBI taxonomy): Eukaryota > Metazoa > Mollusca > Gastropoda > Planorbidae > Biomphalaria > Biomphalaria straminea. The sequence continues at coordinate 24,966,405 of JADKLZ010000003.1, forward strand.
TTTTCTGAAAATTAAAAAAAAAACTAATTATGGTAAATTAGTAGGCCTATAATGTAATCATAATGTAAACACTTTCTGTAGAAAGTAACAAATATTTTAAGTTATATATATATAGATAAGAGTTTCTACATGAAATTAAGATAATTGGCACTGACATTGGTTGTCTAGATCTCACCATTTCATTAATGAATATGCATTAATTTTAAGAAAATAAGCTGCTTTAACAGCCTTCACAATTTAATTAATTTACAGTCATAATATTTCATTGAAACTATATTATACCATACCTAACCCTAACCCTTGCATATCTGACAAAATTATTAGTATTTTTTAAAATTGTTCTTATTTTTTTTTGTCTTTTAGCCTGATTGGAGGCTTTGTGATCTTTATAAATCAATCCTTTTGCAATGAGTCAAGGTTGTTCCTATGTAAACTATTGTTTTCCTGTTGGTGTGATTTTCACTAATTAACTTTTTGATTAGTTATGTCAGGCACTATAAGAATGTTTTGCTACACCTATGCTCAAACAAATAAACTCTATAAATACAGGACTTGAAATTGACTAGCATTTTACTTTGAATCTCAATTGGAATTAAGTAAGAAATAATAATAACAAAGGTTACTTAAAAAGAATAGTTACATTAGCTTAACCATTTTACATTAATACATTATTAATTATATTAATAGATTACTTTTTGTTCAGACTTATTCATAGACCTACGTTCAAACCCTACCAGCTCCCATCCCCTGGACTAGGAAGTAAATATCTTTAACTCTAAAAGAACATCTAAAACATCTAAAACACGAACAAAATGTATAGACCATAAACTTTATATTATAGCATAGTTTGACAGCATCTGTTGCTTCTACTACTGTTGCAGTCATTTAGAATTGTACATTTTTAAAAAGGTTTTCATCCACTTGATATGCCATTGAAAAAACAAATCATCTTTATTTCCCGAAATTCACATCATCTAATTTGTTGCATTAATTATCCAACTAAAAATACTAGATGTTACTCACCTGATTTATCTACCCAGTCCTTGTGGTCCACCTGGAAGTAGAAAAATTTGTTTAGTATATTGTCTTCAAACTCTTCAATGTGTAAGATTTTTCTTTTTTCTTAGGGGAGGGGGGTATAACACCTCTCCTCTCTAAGCTTTAGGCCATATTGCTTCATTTAATAACATTTTTTAAAATAATTTAAAATAAGACATTAATAATATTTATTATCATAAAAATGCAGTTTGAATGTGTCTCAATACTGCTGTGTAGTGGAGAGCAGACCTATCTCATCCACAATAATATAACTTTAGGGCCTATATATCTTTTCAAAGTAAACAATATGCAATCTAGTGATTTAAGTAACATACTTTTTTTTAGCGACTAGATCTCAGAAAGAAGAAGAGAAAATGAAAATCAGACATCACAGTATTTTAGATCATTCAAAGTTTTGATGTAATGTCTACTTTTTTTCTTTTCTAAAAGCTCAAAATCTAATTTTTAAAAATCACTTATGCAAGCAGATTTTTAAAGAGAAAAAACCTAATTAGTATGCAATATAAATGAGACCTAATTTAAGACAATAATGTTATAAACTGCATTTTATTTCACGTTTTATTTTGTTCCAACACAAGTATCTTTACTATCTAAATAACTAACTCATAAAAGAGGTGTGGCAGTTGCGTAGAGCATCGGCTTTACAAGGCAACCTTGAGAGATCAAAGCACGGAAGACCGCTGGGGCACTACATAAAATCTGTCTACCTTCTTTCTACTTCTACATTCTTATCTGTCATTTATTTTAGATATAATTTCATTCGGATGTTCTTTCTGAAAATATTGAAACTTGCTTGGGTGGACCACTTCAGGGGCCGATTTTAAGTTTATGTTTCCACACAAACTGTCTTTGTAACCTTGTTTTTAATAATCTGTAAGGAAGAATACACGATCCACAGCAGAACACCAGCTCGAAGTTTTCACTCTTTCAGAGCACAAGAATATAGGTCAGAGGCGTAGTGATTAAGATATGTTATTGGCGCCCCCTCCCCATCTTCCATGAAGAAATATTTGTGACGTCCCCCTGAGAGTGGCGCCCGAGGAATCGTGCCCCCCCCCCTCACTACGCCTCTGATATGTGGTGACTGCTTAAGTCTGACTACCCAATACAATTTTAGTCAATCTGTTGATCGAAAGGAACCGCATCAACTTTTTACACGGCCTATCCGCCTATGCTGTGCTCTCTATTGTAAGGTTACCTATAAGGAGAATTAATACTTGCCTTACGTGAAGAGGGCTGCACACCCTTTCAAAACCAAACTAAAACAGATGGCATTAAGCTCGTCAAAATCCTACCCATCAGACGCCATCTCTCTGTGGCATTTTACGTATCGAGAGACGATCTTTTCCCTTTGCAACTTCTTGTGTGGCTAAAGAGCCATCTACTGCTATACTTATGGGTCGGTCATGAAGAACCCGGATAGAACTGGGTATTAGTACCGTACCCCAATACAGTACCCAAACCAGCGGTTTCTCAGCATGTAAGCTGAATTACCAATGATGACTAAAGCATTCTAGGCCATTAGGACACAAGGGATTAAAGAAACAAGTGCGACTCACAGACTCTAGTGCTAGTCTTCTAGTCCTGGGTGCGCACAAAAAGAGGTGGGAGAGTAACCCGTAATAAAAGTGGCACTCTGCAAGGCAGATAACATATGCTTATTTATAGGAGTTAAGGTTATTATGATGGGGATTCCCTTGCACTGCGGCGTGATGGTAAATTGAGGCTGCACACGAACTTCCAAGAGAGGACGCGCTGGCCACAGTAAATCTCGAAGCACCAAGCACGTTTCTACAAGCTACGTCCGAAATCCGATAATTCATAAAGGAGAAGTGATATAAATCCTCTGTAGACTCCGACAAGGCCCGAGCTGTCAGGCAGCATATGCTTCACACTTCACACGGATAGCGAGGATTCACGTTGGCGGCTATAGAGTGCGAGTGAATAACGAAAGATAATTACGCAGTGTGGGGCAGTCCTAGGCCTATTTGTGCATACTTTTTACTCCCGATGCCGTCACTGTGAAGAGTCCGTGGAAACAGTGTCATATATCTTGCACAAACAACCTCGATTCCAATAGTCAAGGGGGGGAGAATCTGGAAGGTCAATAGATGTGTATGGAGGCTGCAAGGCACTACTCTGTACTGGCCAGTTTCTCGACAATAGATCTTCTGCAATGTTCTGCAGGGCCGGTCCTAGGCCAGTCCCACCTATGCGGTCGCAGTGTGCCCCGCGCTTTCATAGGGCCAGCGCTAATTCAAAGTGTAATTATTAAATTGCAAAATATATAGGCGTACGAAAAATTTCTGGAAATCTCCTGAATTTATTAAAATCTCAAAACTCTTAAAAATATCCAGAAAAATGGTTAAATTGTCATTTGGGGGTGTCATTCATTGTGGTAAACGCCAATACTACGTGCGATAAAAGAAAAAAGACATTGTCGGCTTTCATGTAATAAAATGTAAAAATCAGGCAAATGTTTGTCTAAATCGGAAGTTCGAATACTTTTATTTACTCTTATATTCACTGGCATATAAATATGCCAATGGTTACAAGGTTAGTAAAATACAGATCGCAATTTTTAAATTAGTAAATAATGAATAAAATTCAAAGTCGATTTTTTTAAATACAAAATCTTAATTTTTACTTATTAGCCTTAATCCCACACGGACTAGGCCCCGCGCAATCAGTTTCGCATAGGGCCCAGCTATTGCTAGGACCGGCGCTGCTGCTCTGAACCCAATCGGAGTTCATATCAGGTGAATGACGTTATCTTGTGTTTTTCTTCCTTATCTGAGAAATAACTCACCTTTGTCTCCCTTTTCTCCTTTAATGCCCTGCACGCCTCGTTCACCTGTAACAAAGTGTATGTGAGGACTTATATGTGAGGTAGGAGGCATGTTTTAATACCATATGAGTGATTCATTGGTTTGGTGGGATTTAGCTAATTTCCTCAAACTGCCTGCATTCTCACACAATCTCACACAAACATTAATGTATTGTAAATAATATGCATCTAATATGGCATTCAAACATATTAATTCATGCATATGACATATAAAGGCCAAAGAAACATTTTTAATCATGCAATCGTGGGTGTATACCTGTAACCTATCCCTTAGTCTGTGGATCGTTGGGGCACCAAGCAAGACTTGTAGACTGTCTTTCTCCATTCCTCTCTATCCTTTGCCCTATTTAGAACTTCTTTCAATGGTAGGCCCGTCCATTCTTTTATGTTTTCTTCCCACCGCTTTCTCTTTCTACCTCTTCTTCTTTTTCCTGGTACTGTTCCCTGGAGGAAGGTCTTTGCGAGCCCCGAAGATCTTATTATATGACCATAGATTTTAAGCTTGCATTGTTTCATAGTACTTAGCAGGTCATCATGGGGTCCGATCGCTGCAGTAACCCTGTCTCAAATCTCTTGGTTTGTGATGCGGTCTTTAAATGTGATGCCTAGGATCCTTCTGTAGCATCTCAATTCCATTGATAGGATCCTCCTCTCTAGCTCTGCAGCCAGCGTCATAGACTTACAAGCATATAGAAATGTTGCTATGACCAGGGAACGCATCAGTCTGATTTTGGTGCCGAGGGCTAAGCCTTTGTCTTTCCATCAGAGCAAATCCTAAACCTCAGAATACTCTATGAAAAATATCTCCAACACCAAGACAACGCTCCATATCTTTATTGATTGATTTCAAGAAAGCTTTCGATCGAGTATGGCACGGTACACTCCGGGCGACAATGGAAAAATACAACATTAATTAAAACATAACCAAATTTATCCAGAACCTATACAAGGATGCCACCTGTGCGGTGTACTTCAACAATAATATTGGGGAATGGTTCAAAACCACAGTTGGAATAAGACAAGGCTGCCTACTTTTACCAACACTCTTTATTATCTTCCTTGATAGGATAATGGAAGATGCTCTCGAGGGATTTGAAGGCACTGTAAGCATTGGAGGAAGAAAAGTTACAAACTTGCGCTTCGCAGATGACATTGATGGCCAAGCAGGGACAGAAGACGAACTAGCCGACCTAGTGAGGCGCATTGACAAGACTTCCGCATCATATGGCATGCATCAGTGTTGGAGGTGAAAAGCTAACTAGCGTTAGCAGCTTCAAATACCTTGGAGCTATTGTCTCGATGAGGGAACAAAACCCGAACTACTGGTCCGAATAGCACAGTCAACATCAGCACTTTCTAAACGTGGGTGTATGTGTAGGCTAAAAATATAACTTACCCTTATCTCCTCGTTCTCCTTTATCTCCGGGATTTCCTGGGGCACCTTTAGAAATAAAAATGTTCCATCTATTGTACAACTTGTAGCATGCGGTTATATTTGCAGGAAAGTCATTCACTTATATACATTTAAAAAAAAAAAACTATTTTTATTTAAAGATAGAAAATTACCAGGTGTTCCATTCACGCCAGCTACACCTGTGCAAGATAATTAGAATAAAAATATTTTAACATTAACTGTATGAAAGAACTTATTTTAGTTATATAAGTTATTGATAGACATTTTTTGTTGTTGAAATAAACGTATAAAGGCAAAAAATAAATTCTTAAAACTTTACTTTGTAACTATTACTTTACAAGCTTTAGTGTTGTTTTTTTTTCAACATATAAGAACTACACATGTACGTGGGATTGCTTTATATATGATATCGTCTTTAATTATTTAGTAATAAAAATATTAATTTATTTCTAAGTTTAAAAAAGCAATTAAAAGAAATCACTTGCCTTGTGAACCCGCTGGACCCTGGGTTCCTGCAGAACCTTTCAAATAAACATCAGACAAAATCAATTATTATTTTGTAAAGTACCGGTATTTAATATACAATTCATTACTATCGACGTGTATTTGTAAAGGTGTACGCTATTTTTCCTGACAAAATGAGTCCCAAAATGTTTTCCATTTATTGCTTCAAAGCTTTTTCAATCTGTCAAACAAGTTAATTAAACATAAAGAATACTGTTTAAAGCCTCGCTTATATTTAGTGAAATTGCAACAATCACCTTGATGAATGGTACCATGCATCATGTTTTCATATGAATACACCTGTGTATTATGCTTTAGGCAACAAAGAGGCATCGTGGCACTGTGTACCATGTGGGTTACCTCAGTTTACATCAGGACTGTTTGATTCCTTTGATGCGGACACTTCTAACTCATACAACATCCTAAACACCATCCCAAACCAAACTCACCAACCACTAGCCAGCTCCACTCCTATTAAATCTACTAGAACTAATACAACACCCTCATTAAACAAAACTAACAAAGAAGTAATACCAAAATACCTTAAAACCTTAGTTATAAATTTTCAAAGCATTAGAAACAAAACAGCAGACTAACCTAGGGTTAGATCAAATCATTAAAAAGCCAACTAGATTAAACAACACATTAGATCTCTTCTTAACCAACAGACCTGGACTAGTAGTTAATTATGACATTATCCCTGGACTATCAGACCATGAGATCATAAAAATAAACAGATTTAAACAGTAGCCAATATAAAGCCTAAAAGAAAGTTAACTTGGAACAAATGTAACCTAACACAACTACACCAAGCTGCATTAAACTTTCAACAAACATTCTTATCCGAAAAAGACATTAACCAACCAGTTGATGACCTCTGGAATTTCAAAAAAACGATCTTAAAAACATTATAGAAAATCATATACCAACTAAATACATCTCCAACACATAATATGTAGCAACATCATAAACCACTTAGACAAACATAATGTCCTTACTCCATACCAACATGGCTTTAGGAAATATAGATCTTGTGAAACACAACTAATTGGACTTATTGATGATTTTTCAAAAGGCTTAGACAACAGAGAGCAAATAGATGCTATCTTACAAGATTTTTCTAAAGCTTTTGACGAAGTTCACCACCATAGTTTGCTAAAAAAATTAAAATATTTTGGCATTGATGGTCCACTGCATCAGTGGATTAAAGATTTTCAGATAGGGAGAGAACAAACTGTAATAATAAATGGCTCTAAATCAACAACAATAACAGTAAACTCAGGCGTACTTCAAGGAACAGTCTTAGGACCACTACTATTTTTAATTTACATAAACGATTTACCAAATTGAATTAGTTCAGGAACAAATGTCAGATTATTCGCACACGATTGCATAATATACAGAACAAAAAAACAACACAAGATACAGAAATTTTACAAAGAGAATTAGATGAATTACAAAAATGGTAATCAAATCGGAGCATGTCTTTCCATCCAGAAAAATGTCAGTTATTAAGAGCAACAAAAAAAAACTAAAACAAATTAATTCCACTTATTTTATTCATGGTAAGCCAGTGACACAGACTAAAAACGCAAAATACCTAGGTGTTATAATAAATGAAAAACTGTCATGGAATCCCCATATTGATGAAACAATAAAAAAATCAAACAAAGCATTAGGGTTTATTAAAAGAAATTTCTATAAATCAAATAAGAACATAAAACTAAAATGCTATTTAACCTTGGTTAGGCCAATAATAGAATATGCATCCTCTGTTTGGGACCCCTCAACTCAAGAAAACATTAAGAAACTAGAACAGACACAAAATAGAGCAGTGGGATTCATAACAAATCAATATTCACATTTGACTAGAGTAACAGCTTTGGTAAAATCACTAAATTTAGAAAGCCTTCAGGACAGAAGACTCAAAAGTAAAGTAGCAATTAAACATAAAACACTTAACCATAATCTTCAAATTCAAAAACAAAATTTAATAAAATACTCAGAAAGACACAAAGAAAAAGGCATATTCCTCGTCCCATATGCTAGGACAAATTTGTACAAAAGCTCCTTCTACCCTAGTGCTATTAGAGCATGGAATGGATTGCCTGAGCTAGCCAGGAAAACCAGTGACTTGGCAGAATTTAAATCATTGGTTAATATGCATGACTGAATGCATGACGCGTAGGATGTAATCATCTTCTTTTTTGAAGTAACGTCTGTATTGTATAAGATAAGAAGAATCAATCATGTAACTAATTTTTAATGACTCAAAATTTAACCATATACTTGCAATACCATATTGCTTTGCTGTCCCATAAAGTTAATTGAACAAACCATTTTGGTTTGTCAGCGGACCTTACCTTTTTGAGTGCCATCCGAGAGCACTATTAGAATTCGTCAATTCAGTGCATGTGTTTGTCATCTTATTGATAATTTAGGTTGACCTTTATTTTGGACGGAACTTGTTGACATAGGTATACTGATACTATCAATAATTGCGTAAGTCACTTAGTTGATCTCCTGGTCTTACGACCTTTACGCGTTTGCTATAATTATAGTTTGCTTTGTAAACGGAGGTATCATTATCTTTAAAAAAAAACAACTGTTTTTGTTGTTAACATTTAAATTTAATATTTTAAATGAACTCAGTTAATTAGCAATGGGCATTATCACAGAATGACCTTTTAGATTACAATGTATCTTTTGGAAATCTTGTATCAAATGTGTTGCTGATATTGGTAAAGCAACCTTCATTGCTTAAGTATGAATATTAGTGGAAATCGTTGTACACTAGTACATTGTGCGCAATGTGACCTAGGACTCCTCTTATAAGTGCAACCTAATTAATTTGCTATATTCCAAGTCTTGCTTTGAAAACTTTAGCCATATAGTTTTGATTTCATAGACTGTTTAGAAATATGAAAGTTTTCAACACTGCTAGATCGTATTGTACGAATACGGACTGTCGTCAATGTAATATTACTGTTAAAATGGATGTGTAAGCAAAATAAGAAAAGATTTGTAATGGAGCTGATTTTGCTAGTGCATCAAATGGTAAACGTCATAACCAAAGACACTGTTGATACAAGTTGTATAAAAAAACTAGATTTACAGTATAAGTACACGCTTTCTTATTGGCCTATACAACTAATATTACCTGGATCTCCTGTTAAACCTCTATCTCCTGCAAAGAAATATAATCAGCAAAATTGAAGACTTGTGTTTTAATAATTGCATTGCGTTACAATAATTTTATTAAGGAATGTGTTATAAAAGGTTATTATCGTAACTATTTCACATGTGCTTTGAGCGTGTTTACTCACAATTAAAAACATAGAAAGAACAAGAAAATGGCTTACATCTTCTAAGTACATGGTAAGGAATAGCTGACTCAATTATTTATATTTATTTAGTCGTCCCGAAGTTAAAGAAATAGTTCAGAGCCAGCGAGATAAACTGAAAAAACCTTTTTTGTTGACAACTAAGTTTTCTTTTGTGTGTGTGTGTCAAAATGTACTCACCTTTGTCACCTGGCTCTCCCTTTGGTCCAATTCCTCCAGGTGCACCTTGAGAAGAATTGACAAAGTAAATTGATTTTCAAGTAGTTAGTGGTTGTGTGTATACAAATATACATTTTTAAAATCATTTATTTATTAAGAATATCTTCAATAGGTAGCACAATAGGGCCTTACCATTTTCTCCATTCAAACCAGACGGACCTGTCAAACAATTAAAACATTGAAAAAATAGTTGAAATAAAATGTTGAAATATTTTCTTTTAGATTTGTTTTACTATACATGTCTACAATAAATAGATAGCTAACAAGATCTAGTCTAGGTTTCCGGTAGAGAAACTATTGTTGTTTTTTAAATATCCTAATAGAAGACTTTTCTTTATTATTTAAATATAAGTTCCACAGAAATTGAATGTAACATTTAAAAACGAATCTAATTAAGGAAGCAACAGAAAAGAGAACAAAACTTACCCGCTGGACCTGGTGGACCAGCTTGACCAGGTGAACCTTCAAAAACAAAAACAAAAATTATATGGATGTGGCATTTTTTTAAGCACTAATATAAAGAAATATCTGAAGGACGTCTTTAGAGAAGGCAAGGCAAGGTAAACTACGATTGCACCAGAGACCTACTATTCACAGATGACTGTGCCATAAATGCCGCAAACGAAGAGATTTTCAAAAGAGCCTGTCCCTCTTCGCTAATGTCTGCAAAAATTTTGGCCTCACCGTAAATGTAAAAAAGACAGAAGTGTTGTACCAATCTCCTCCAAATAAATCTGAACCGAATCAGACATTCTCATATATGGCCAGAAATTAGCAAACGTCAAAAAGTTTGTATCTGGAAAGCACCAATATCACCAAACGCAAACCTAGATAATGAGGTTGACTTCCGTGTTGCTCGTGCCAGTGCTGCTTTTGGCAGACTTCAAGAACAAGTGTGACAACGGAGAGCACTCAGCATATCCACAAAACTGAAAGCTTATGCATCAGAGTCTTGGACCCTATACATCCGCCACACCAAAAAGCTAAACTCCTTCCATGTACGCTGTCTAAGGATTATCCATAAGGTGCGTTGGTCCAACCACATACCAGACACATAAATCTTATATCTGTCCAACATGAATAGTATCAATGCGACGGTAAAAAGGTCCCAACCTGAATGGGTGAGACATGTAGTCGCATGCCAGACAATCGCCTTCCCAAAAGACTTCTGTTCGGGGATTTGTGTGCAAGAATGCGCTCCCATGTATGCCAAAATAAGCGCTACAAAACACTCAAGAGCTTCTTCAAAGAATGCGATATAGATATTCACGTCTGGGAAGCACTATCTCTCCATCGCTCCTCATGAAGCTGTGAGTCTCGAAGTCTCAAAATATAAAGCAAGGAGAGTGGCCAGGGCGATAGAGCGCCAAACCAACAATAAAAAAAAGCTTAGAGAACAAGCAGGCCTATCTGCAACTGACCACCCATGCCACGTATGCGTCTGGCTTTTTAAAGCGAGGATTGGACTTCACAGTGATCTTCGACCACGAAGGAGGGGCTATATATAGATAGATAGATGAGTGTATGGTACCTTGTTATAACAAGAAACCGAAAGTTTGAAATGTGCACTTATAGAAGGAAACATGTGAGATGTTCACTGCTGAGATAGCGATTTACATCAACTTAATGAAAGTAGATAAAGTAGATATGAAAAGTAGTATGAAAATCCTGCTGATAATGTACACAAAGAGCAGTCAGATTCTTAGTTGAAGTATATAGAAATGGCTGTGCCAAAAATTTTTGTTATTTATCTGAAAGGTACGTTGAATTTCGGAAATTTGCAGACAGAATTCTTGATACTTTCTCTGTTAGCGTTTTTTTTCCATAATGAAAGCTACAAAATTTTATCATTAGTGAGGAAAGTGCCAGTGGCCTATCAAACTTTAACCTGACATTAGTAAACTTAATTCCCCCCAAAAAATGACAAGAAACAGGACAATGAAAATAATGCGTAATCATAGCAATTTTCAATAGACAAAATAGTAACAATAACCAAGGGACAGGTATATCATTAATTATTATATTCTATTGTATTGTTTCTAATTTACATAAAACGAGTAGGCTATGTTTTTCAAATAATCCTTCAGGTCATTGCAAGTTTTTATGCGGCCTATACACCTTAATGAGTTTGACATGCCTGCCTTAGTACACAGAAATTTCATCAAAGCCTAGATAGGCATGTTGACAAATTTAATTCCGATATTTCCCATAGAGTCTGAAATCCTTTCTCTCTAAAATTGTTTTAAAATGAACTTTAATGAAAGCTACTGAAAGTTGGTCTAGGCATTTTGGAATATAATTTAAGTTAAATTTAATCTTATTTCTTTCATTCCTACTCAATTAGTAAGTGGAAAGTACGCATGTAATTCTAAAGACTAAAACATGCCCAATTTTCCTTAATGCCCATTTTTGCAACTATTTACTACATACCTATTCTGCTTCAGAAAAACTAATTTACATATTATTTTCATTTTCATATTATTCGTACAAAAGCAGCACACATTTTCCCCCTACCGATTGCAAAATACACAATTGCTAATAAAGGTGAAGTGAACTGATGCGAAAATATATAACCATACATAATGATTTCATAACAGACTAAACACAGACACATTCACATGAAGTCAACTTATCTAATAATACCTGGATTCCCTGGTGAACCATTTGGTCCTGCGAAAAAAAAATAACATTCGTATAATATATTAACATTACGTCTGAATTATTACAAAGCTTATATCATATCTGTCTGTCTGTCTGTAACAATTTGTGTACACGTAATTTCTCACACACCCAATGTCTGGTTAAGCTGGACATCTTTCAACCCTCACCACTCCAGCTCTCTTCCTTACCAAAGAAGGACTATTGTATTTTACACTAGTTTTCTGTTTTATAGTTCTTTTTGGAAATAATTTATGTAATTTTCCACGGCCCCCTACCACACATAAACACATTTTATTGGCCAGGGCTTCAAACATCATCAATTATGTTTTTAAAATTAAGTGTTAAAATCCTTTATATGTACTATGATAATTTGTTGCATTTTTTTGTTTTAGATCTATAATAATGACCATTTAAGGTCTATTGTTTAATTGTAAATTTAAAAAAAAAACTTTTATCTGAAATTAGTCGTAATAAAATGATACTTCAGATATCAAAAACATCTTGTCTAGATTTAAATGCGTAGAATTGCCCCCAGTAAACTGCAATGAACAGGCAATGCTCATTTTGTATTAGGTTGTCTTTAAAAAAAAACAATATTGTATCAAAATTGCGAAAAAAGAATCTTTTTGGGGTAAATTTAACCGCTGACGTTTCGATAGTGAAAGGTGCTTAACGTTGTGATCGCCACCGACAAGAAGCGATTTTTCCAAAATGGCGCTGCACTGTGGCGACATGCAATTTGTGCATTCAAATTGATTTCTAAAGATGATTATGACGATTATATAAAAAAATAATTTATTCTTATTTATTCTCAACATGGGCTATAAAACGTGGTCTTATTGTGACTAGAGCCACATTCGTATCTGGTGTGTTTAGAAATAAATTGAATGTGTATGTCCTGTAACGTC
>JADKLZ010000003.1:24984583-24999871 GCA_021533235.1 Biomphalaria straminea
AAAATTTTGAAAAGTTCAATGAACTAAACAATCTAGTTTCTGTTCTGTCAGTGCCTTCAATTCCATTAAATTTTTGTGACATTTGCTTTTCTTTTCCTAAAAAAAAATGATTTTTTTTAGCCCCACAATTATTGGTTCTGAAATTAGAAATACATTAAAAAAAACTGGCGTCTAATGAAAGTAGATTTAGATTTGATATTAAGCAGATTTTTCGATAGTCTAATAACAAACTGTTATAAAATATTTTTGTATTCAACCTCCAATGTTTTATGTAAATGTCCAGCTAAAGCACCAGTTTCAAAGAGTGTTCTGATGTCCCTAAGGTCTACAGCATATTCCAGTTCTATTCCAGGCAGGTAAGAATATAAAAGACATAAAAACTTTGAGCCATCTGAAATAAATAAATGGCACTACATATAGTTGTGTATATTTTTTAAAAAATCATTATTTAAAAGAAAGTGAAAAATAATTAGGACCTATTAATAATTATGTAGGCTTATGTATGTGTGTAAAAAGTAAAGTATTAAGTTCCCCTTTCAGACCTTGTAATTGTCTTCCATTAAGATAATGTTTGTAATTTATGAGATAGATTTATGATACCCTAAAATTGTTTGTCATGCACATGAAAATGAAACAAAATTAATATGAACTGGACTGAACTGCAATGGAGTCAACATCAGAATAATGAAGTGTTTAAATTTTCAAAAAGAATTTGTTTACATTCTGTAAAATTTGTTTAAGTAGGGCCTATAAAGATGTATAGGAGGCGCGGTGGCTGAGTGGTAAAGCGCTTAAAATTTGGCTACTGAACCGGGGGTCCCAGGTTCGAATCCTGGTGAAGACTGGGTTTTTTATTTCGGGATCCTTGGGCACCTCTGAGTTCACCCAGCTCTATTGGGTACCTGACATTAATTGGGGAAAAGTAAAGGCAGTTGGTCGTTGTGCTGGCTACATGACACCCTTGATATCCGTAGGCCACAGAATCAGATGACCTTTACATCATCTGCCCTATAGACCACAAGGTCTGAAAGGGGAACTTTACTTTTTTTTTTAAATAAAGATGTATGTTTGAATTACCTTTTTCAAATGACTGTGTATAATTACCATCTTTTCCTTTTAAAAACTCAGAACATATGAAGCCTTGTTGAAGCAGAAATTTAACAGCAGTAATCCTTTTAGCCAAAGTTTCTTCATCTTTTTTAAAGAGCAGAATTTTAAAGATGTATTTTTCTCCTTCCTTGAATGGGTGAAGCTCTTGTACCAGTAGAACTTTGTCTTCGTGGGATTTAAACTGCTTTATAACACACACTTGTTTATTGTAGGCGTTTAAAATGAAATCAGAAATATCTGATAAAGAAAAATGGACTGTTTCCATTTTTAATTTCAATTGGATACAAAGTCTAGAATCTCGATATTGTATTTAGATCTTGTACACATGTGAGATCATATAGATCTACATGCAGCCTAGTCTCTATACAGTATGACTAGTATGAGTATAGCCTACAATATATAGGCCTAATTAAACACTAATACTAATCTAATACACTGTTATACATAATACAGGCAATACAGCCTAATACAGGTCTACAATGACTACAATGAAGATTCAAAATTGGCTAGCATTTGCAAATGAAATGCAGATCTTTGGGCCAAAATTATCGAACTAGATCTAATAATTTTCTTGTCATTACTGTCATTACTTTCATGATCATAATTTATTCGTTACCGCCCGCATTAAATGTGAATTATAGAACTAGATCTATCTAGAATTTATACCATAGACAGAAAGAACAGTAGTTCTTCTTTTTGTTTTTGTTATGCTTTGTATTGCACCACGATGATCACCTTTGTACTTTGACCTAGATATACAGATCTATGTCACATCCTAAGTTGCCAATATTGCAAATTTTTCACCATCGTAGATTTCGAGTTATGATATACGATTCTGAGAAGAATTCAGGGCATGCTTCTTGCAAAGCGGCAAGTGAGATTGGTTTTCCAAGTTTAGGCCACGCCAAAAAAAAATTTAGTTGTTGTTTTGTTATAAAAGTGCGAAATCTAGGCTTTTATATAATTCAGGTATAATTGGTCCCGGGTATGCTATATGATTCTGCCTCAACGTGGCACCCGGGTGGAAACAATTATTTGAGGAAGCGATTAGGCTAAATGAATAGCAAAACAAAACTTCTGTGGGAGTGTCCAAGTACAATAAATAATGGCGAGTCCTGCACAGTTAGCTTGGTACACATGGGAAAATTGCGGAGATTCCCGGTGTACTCGGCTTTTAGCTATGCATTCTAGTCCATGCGCTCGGAGTACAAGATATACCGGAAATAACAATGCTTTACATAGGCATTGACTTGGATCTCTTCCAGACAGAACGGTTGTTCAAGCTGGCTTACACACCTAGAGCTCGAAGAGACTTCGGCTCTGTTCTTTGAAACAAAACTTTTCCCAATTTTAATAGTGTGTAGGCCTTCAATTTTTATAATAACATGAGAAATATATATTTTTTGCAGATTCATTAATTGAAATAGCTAAATTAAAATTATTAAATATCTTTATAATGAATATGTCAGTGAAATATTATATCTTCTTATCCTTATTAAGATCCTTCTTTATACTTCTTTTAAATAAAGCAAACCAAAAAAAAGTGTGTACAAATCGTCGAATGCATATATATTTATTCACTTTAGATGATACATCAAACAAAAACTTCAAAAGCTACAGTAAGTAGGCCTACAACTTTCAGATCAAAATACAAACAATATAAGACTGATATTATTTTTACCTTTGTATATAAAGTGTAACCATAAACATATTAAACACAATCGTAACAATACAATCGTAGCTAGTGGAATTTTGTTATTCTACTATAGATATTCATACCTGTGTACAGTAATTCACTATCATATTTTTCTTTGTTTAGCATTTTGATTTTTTAATTTTATTTTACTGTCCATTAAATGCATAAAAATTATTATATATTTTTTGGTGAACCATAATTTTTAAAATGTTTAGCTTAACAATACTTCCGTTTTCTGTTCACGGGATACACCAAAAAGCGTGTTATCATAGATATAAATAAATATAGACTGGAAAAAGGAAGTAACTTCATGTAACTTGAAAACATGTATATCTATTGAATTCGGATTTCCGAATTATGAAGAATTTAAAAATTGCATGATCTTTAGTCTTAGAGATTAAACAAAATTTATAGACATAAAATAAAGTACACACAATTGTAATTCACAAATTTTCATCTCATAAAATAGTCTTATTGGCCAGTGTGTCTATGCTTGTTATTTAAGGATTATCCCCCATTTTATGCAATTCTGCTACAGTAGTAGTTTTGTATTATAGAATAAAAGTAAAACACTCATATAATTTAGGCAACATCTACTAGCAAGTAAATTGCACTTTTTTTTTTACTTTTTTGACTTTACTTTTTAAAAACTAAAATGATAATTTGTCTATTAACTCTAATTAATGGCTTGTTGGTAATGCGAGCTAAGAAACTAAAAGCTAGTCTTCAACTGAAGGACAAAGATTCCGAAGTTGTCTAAAGTTCTGTTCTTACAATTTCTTA
Organism: Biomphalaria straminea; assembly: GCA_021533235.1. Lineage (NCBI taxonomy): Eukaryota > Metazoa > Mollusca > Gastropoda > Planorbidae > Biomphalaria > Biomphalaria straminea. Next base: position 24,988,173 of record JADKLZ010000003.1, read on the forward strand.
TGATCATCCACAGCTGTTTGTTGTTTTTTGTTTTTTTTTAACATTGCACTACACTTCATGTACTAAGACCTCATTAATCATCATCTTCAATTAGATGGCCATATTTGAAACATGCTTCGTCTATCTCTTGCTCGTGCGTGTAGTATTTATTGTCTATATCCGACTTCGTCAGTGGTTTCTAGAAAATGTATAAAAGTATATATATACTAGAATCTCATTTTAGACATCAAAGGAAATGACAAAGAAAAGACGAGCTGTTTGTTAAATTAAAACGTTTTAGACTAGGATACGCCTAATTTTGTGTTCGTTGTGTGCAACTACATATATATAATTGTTGACAACTTGAAAATAGTCTAAGCAAAGAGAGTCAATATGAATACTCACGTCTTCGTCTAATGATATCGGAGCTTTACTCAGGATAAAACACAATGGACTAAAGAGAATGTTCAGAATAGCCATGCCTCGCATCAGCCTTAAAGTTTAAAATCATTATGAAAAATTACTAAATATGCGCGTTTATTATATTCTAAAGAGAGAATTTATACAACTTTAAACTAAATTTAGGTAAGGTATTATCTTTGTGAACCAATTTATTTTTCTACTGTAGAATACTTATAGTCATCAAAAATGTATTTATTGAAAAGTAATGGTCCATTACTTCTAAAATTGTCAACAGCTTTTAGATCAATTGAAATTAGTGTAATGTACATCAGTAGTCATCAAAACAAGCAAATTTAATGTTTAAAGAAAACCACACTGTACACCGATTTAATAATAATTTAACTTAATAAAAACGGAGAAGACTACGCATGCCAGATGGAGGAAAGTCAATACTAACTACTTTTTCGTCACTTTCTTAGATATAGCAACACAGTTTGAAGATAGTTTGAATATCTTTTACCATTCCATAACTTTATTAATTGAAATAATAGATTATATGGACAAATTAAATGACTAAATGGACTCATTTATATGTAATATATATATATATATATATATATATATATATATATATATATATATGTAATAACATTCTAATCAAACGAAGCATATCGATGCAGGCCTACTAACAAGCTTACTAACAATGTGTAGTGATAAAATAGTATAAATGCAAATGCTAGGACATACCAAGGAAATCCTACTTCTTTTATTATCATACCAGCGGCAAAAGGTCCTGAAATTTCAAGTTACAGTATTGGGGGTTAATATATTTTTTTATTTCACAATATTAAAAAAAGGTTTATTTCGGGCTCGACTAGATCACCTTACCCACAGAATATGCCAAACATACAGCCAGCTGTGCGACGGCGTAGACACAGCCGTAGAAAGACTCATTTTTGACATCCACAAGAAGAGCAAGAAGTGGCATGATTGCTGCGTCAGTTATTCCTGTCATAGTGAACATTGACTTATTTTGGTAAGTGACAAAGACACCACTAACTCAATGTTGTAGTTTTGTATATTTATATATATATATATTTTATTTAACGGAAACACTTCTACTGAAAAAGGGTTTTTTTCAAAAGTATTAAATTATCTTCGTCTGCTTCAGATGTTACAAATGTAGCCTACATGTGGATATTTACAACTAGGTGAAACACCGCACGTTCCCCAATCACGTGATTAGATGAAAATCTCATTATTTATCTATCTGGTTTCGTAAGGTTTCTATTACCGGAATTTGTAATGGATATTATCACTCCGCTACCTATGCTTCAATGGCATGCGTCTCTGACAACAAGTGTACCTCCTGGCCTTCACGTGTGGCTAGGATATTGGGTTATCACTATCAGGACAAGGGGCAAAGGTGAACAACTGGCGCCTAAACAAGTAAGTTTCGGGCATGAGGGGCTCGTTAGCATTGGCTTGCTACCCACCTAGGAGAATGACAACTCTAAATTCAAACCTCTGCTGCCTTGCAGCTTTACCCAAAGAAAGGTTTTGAGAGTCAACTCTGGGGGACGAACCTGGGTCAGCCTGTAGCACACAGTGCTACACTCAGGCAGAGCCTGTGACGACGCTGATCCCAACAAACTGTATCAGCTGTTGCCTTTTTTTTTTGGCTGCGTGGAGAGGGTGGGACAGCTAATAACTGGGCATTCATCTCATTTCCATGAGAAGATCAGAAGTCGCTTCGCTACTGAAGCAGGTAATAGAATAATTAACTTTCTCGTATTTTATTAAAGCAAGGAGCCTTAATAAAATAGATTTTAGATAGAATGTTTAGTTAAATTAATATTGCTGTTTCATTTAACGTTTAGTTATAAACAATTTAAAAAAGCATGTATCCATTATTAAATTTACATTGTATGATGTTATTGATACACTTACCTAATCCCAACCCTAGACCAAAGTGTGGTAGAATCAGTTGTGGGATTGAAGTAGCAAAAGGCAACTGACAATAAAATATGGAAAAAATTAGATTAATGTAGAAATGCTAGCTAATTCTTGGATACAAATCATTTTTGAACTTCAAATTTTTGAATAATGGGTCGTTGAGGTCAGACCTACGATTTAAATCCGAATGAATATCTGAAACACCGAAAGTTTAATTCTTTGGGAAGTTTTTGAAGTTCGAGTCTTTAACCAATTTTGTATTTTTGAAAAAAATATTTTATATTAGAATTCATTTAAATGTATATTAAATGTATTCGCTACATGTCTTTTTATTGAGATTTTTTAGATAATGTAAGATGTTACTGTGACATGCCGGGGATTCTGTCAATATATCTCTAGATCTAAATAAGTCTTAGAGATTCAATAAATGAAGATCCTTTTAATTCAAATACAGAACTTGAATTCAATAACTAGGAATCACTGTATGTACAGAATATACAAAATAGTATGAAATAAAAATCTTTTTTCAAAGCTCAATAATAAAATATATTCCGCTCTAATAAATTATAAGACTTGTCACTGCAAGTTACAAGTCAAAACTAAAATACGTCCTAACTCTATGAAATTTTCTCCTCAACTAAAGTCTCAAGATCCAGCGTTTTTTAAAACTCCTTCCAAATCATCTTCTTTACTCCACCCTTAACGCTTGCTTTAGCCAATCCAAATACTCCGCGCCAGATGTCAAGATGTCACTGGATGTTATGACGTTATGGGTAATTCTTGACACTTGCACGTGCGGAACCTCCATACTGGACATAAATATGTTAGTTCTTTGTATCAAAAACACTTGTGTAACAAACTCACTTTTTTGGTATAATTTGAACATTAAAAATACAAATTTAATAGAAAAACATTTTGGGAGCCATATTGGTGCATTTACGACGCTCAAACCGCGACGATCCATGGTGGAGGCTAAAAGGGTCGGAGCAGTCCATAATTGCGCAGTGCAGAACGGGAAACTGTCCTATTGGTGCATATTTTGCCCGGCTACGGCCCAATTTTGATGCCCGTTGCCGACACTGTGGAGAGTCGGTGGAGACGGTCGAGCATATCTTGCAAGAGTGTCCGTAGCTCCGAGAGCTGCGGGAATCCTTGTCTGCAGATTCACTGAACCTGTATGGAGGCTTAAAGGCACTACGCCAAACAGCTAAGTTTCTCAGCAGGGCTCTACGGGAGGACTGATCCTTCCAGCCCTGGTTTTCATTTTGGAGTTCATCTCAGATGATGTAAAGGTCATCTGATTCTGTGGCCTACGATTAACGAGGTTGTCATGTGGCCAGCACAACGACCAACCGCCTTTACTTTTCCCCAACTAATGTCAGGTACCCATTAGAGCTGGGTGGACTCAAGGGCGCCAGAAAATCCCGAAATAAAAAGCACAGTCTTCACCAGGATTCGAACCCGGGACGTCCAGCACGGAAGCCAAGCGCTTTACCGCTCAGCCACCGCACCCTTTAATTCTTGATATACTTACTTAATATAAAAATTGATGTTTTGGCAACGCTTCAAAAAGTTGACCATCCTAATCCTATTAGTTTTTAAAATTCTTTAAATACACAACAATTTTTGTTTAAAAAAAATATATCTTTTTTTTTTTCAAGGTTGTGTATCCAAGTAAGGTCTGCAATTAAATACGAGTTGGCAACAGATCGAAAGAGAAGGAGATGTGAGTTTATTTTCTATGTTATTGTGTGAATGGAATAATAGAATCATAAATGTTTATGTGCTTCATAAGCTGTGAAATCATTTGGTTTTTTAATTACTTGTAAAAATAGAACTATCTAAAAAAAAACATTACTTACACAGATCTGACAAAGTGCGATCAACAAAATGCAAAATACACAACAATACCATCTGAAATGAAAAGAAATAGCGAGACTAAAATCTTTATTAAATGTCTATTTAAAATCAAAGTCAGTATGACATCAGCTCTCTAAGTTTACCTTCCAATTCGATGAGATACTTCCCCAAAACAGTTGGTTCCAATGAAATAGCCGATAGAATCAGGAAGAAATATCAGCCCTGAATTTAAAAAAATGTGTATTTGAAATGTAAAACACAGAAAAAAGTTTTTCTTTATTACAAAGCTTATATTAACCCATTCTCTTTGTCTGTCTTTCTGTAGGCCTACCTTACACGCCATGAATCAATTAAAAAAAAACTAACTAATTAGTTAATTAATTATTGGTGATTAATTTTGTTTGAAATTAAAATAAGGGTAATATAGACTACTTAATGATAAATGTTGATATATATATATATATATCTAGCCTATATATGGATCTAATTGACTAATTCCCTTATTACATTTTGATTCTTTTTTTTTCTCTTATTTCCAATTCTCGGATCAAGTTGAAATTTTGCATAATTTGGCTATTTATAGTCGATGACAATACACGAATCAATAAAAAAATTAACCAATTTATATATCGATTAGTACTAATTAATTAATTTTGTTTTATATAGCAGAAAAGGAGATACATGTAACACCTTTTAAGATAAATAGTGATTTTTAAAAGTTATATTTTCTTCTATTGCTTGTTAGGCTACAAGACTTCTATCAACTCATTTTGTCTTTCCAGTGGCGTAGCTATGGTGGGGGGAGGAGGGGGGGGCAGAATTTGAAAATGAGTGTTATTTTACATTAAAATTATATATACGAAAAATGCAGGGGCCCCCCAGAGAGGTCAAGACTCCCGGGCCCCCGAAGGATGGGAAATTCCTAGCTACGCCCCTGTGTCTGTCTCTCTGGTACACGTCAAATTTAAGCAGTAGAAGTTTCATAATTTTAAAATTATCAACATCTGTAAGAACTCCAGGCTCAATTCCAGTCGTCTGTGATGGATGAAGATGCAGTAGCCTACTTGGTCTTTAGTATGAAGATAGAAACCTTAAGTTTGGTTGTAGTTTTTAAGCTTTAGAGAACAAAGAGAGGAAAGGCTGTGTCTTGTTCCTCAATTTTTTCTTTGGGTCAACGAAATGGACAAATTTTATGGTTTAATAAGAGGTATTCAATATCTTCGTGTTTCAAAACAATAATAGGCCTACCAACAGCTGTTTCGCTACACTTGATCTACTTAAGCCTTTACCTTTCTGAACCCCCAGAAAATGCAAATAAGCATAACGTATATTGTTTGTCTTTTCAAGTTTATAAATGTCATGTTGTGAGAATCATAATTGCGAGCTATCTAAAGATGTCATTTATTATCCGTAATTTATTTATCTTTACTGATTATGAAAAGTTTTGTTTCATTAACTGTATTGTGTTGACTCACCTAACTCCCAGTTTTTAACTTTCATAAAACTCATTGCCCACAAAGGTACTGTAGGTTCTAACACCGACATTGACATCGTTGTCAAACAAATGACACCTATAAAGAAATAGAGTTATTTTATATTACGTTTTGACAAAGCAGAAAACGCCCAAATCCTGTGGGGGAAAGGAGGACAAAGAAATAAAGAGGTGCAGAATTGGTAACACTCAATCAAAACATGACAACGACAGAGATAGATTGGAACCTCCCAGAGCACGACGCAGAGAAACATCCGAAAGAACGTTATGGCGCAAAGTAGCAGAAGAAGCTGAGTGGACTGGGCAAAGTGGGAAATGTAGAGGTTGGCGTCCTTTGACTTAACTCTTTCTCTCCGTAATTATTTTTCCATGTTTTGAATGAATTATTCAATTTGATTATTACTATTTCATTTTCCTCTTATGATTTGACTTCAATAGCTTTGTTATTTTTTATTAGTAAATATTCCATTTGGTATTGATTTGAAGGGAAATGCATGCTCTTTTTATATAAGTCAAAGTCAAGTACAAAAAAATAAACATTATTTAAATTAATGAGGTCAAAATCAACCATCAGGATCAGGAGACAAAGAGTTAAGTCTTGTATTTCATGAATGTCACATAGAGGGATGACGATCTTAGGAAGAGGGCCTGCTATTTCTTCCCATTAAAGATTAATAGTTGGTTAATCCAAAATGAACAGCTATAAAAACTGTACATTCTCTAAACGACAAAGTGCGTCTTTTTAAGTGCTACAATTTCAAGTAGTAGGCCTATAAAATACACGCTTAAATTTTTCATTATTCATTTGTACCAGTGAATGATGTTATAAATAAATAAAGATACTCAATTCAATGTTGTATTGTATTATAATGGAAATGTATATCTTAATCAATGGTAAATATTTGTTTCTGAGGTGAGTGATAGCTGCCAATTTGTCATTGTTTGTTGAATGTAAATGTGTAAATCTTATATTTTTAAGTATATTTTTTAAGTATTTTTAAGTATGTATCTTATGTCATCGTTTCATATTATATTGTAAAAATAACACTTTTTATTTGAATATTTTGCAAGAGACTCATTTTAAATGACACTGTTTGAATTATTATTACTGCAGAATAAAAGATATATTTGAAAGTGCATTATATGGTTAAGGAAATATGCGAGTTGCATGTGATGTATCGTGCTAGACGTAGTTTTGGTTATTCGGGTAGTTCAGTGACAGTTCAAATTCAATTCATCATATAAATTTAATAAAATAAGAAGCCAATAGTAACATTAGGTTAGTTACCCTTGCCTTCCACCTGTTACAACAAGCTAACAAAAAAAAACCGTTTAGAATGGAAACATTGTTTATCTCACCTGTTGCAATGAGTATGTGTTTATCTCGTAGGAGTACGTAGACAGGTGTCACCTTGCTGTAAGTCTGGGAAACATACGATGTAATACATGACATTAGTATTTAAAATTGTAAATCTTTGTCAACAAATATATGTTGTAAAACGGAGTTTTATACTTTAAATAACTAAAAACACAAAAAAAACTATTTTAAAAAAAACACAAACCTTCGTTCAATTTTCTTTTCTTTGTAAAATTTTAAATAAAACATAAAAGTAACTTTTTTTTTCTTCAACTATCAGTACGACTTACTTCAATGTGTACATTTAAACCAAACACAAACCACTGTAAACCTGGTGTAAGAAGTGAAAACAGGCAGTTGAATGCAATGTTACCATTACTAACAAATTATGTTTTTGACAATCAAGTCCAAGTCTCAGGGAAAAAAAATGACACCCCCACAGTATAAGTGTTGTATTTATGTTTTACTAAAACAAAATGTGTCTCAGAAATTTAAATGGAAAAGCATGATGCTTTGCACTATGATCAATTCTTTAATACTAAAATATTTCATCAAACGAAAAGACTTTGGCGTTTCATTTACTTTGACCACCATAATCGATACATTATTCCAATACAAAAACATAAAATCGCTAATTAAGTACAACTATACAAGAACACAGTAAATCCTTCACTTTCACCTGAACCTGACACTTAGTCTGTTGACCGTCTTTCTTCTTTACTCTTTTTATTTTACCTTTGATAGTATCTCCCTCTAGGCCCTAACCCTTCTTTTAAATCGTCTTCACACCACTTTCTGACCCTTCTTCTTTTTCCTGGTTCTGTTCCTTGAAGGATGGTCTTTGCGAGCCCCGAGGACCTTGTGATATGGCAATAGTTTTATTTTGCGAAAGAGTAGTTAGCAGGTCATCAACAAAGTAGACAATAGTATATTTTACATTACTGTTGGATGGTGACAACCATGACATTATAGGCAATGGCCCGATTCCATTATCGGACCTTCTATTTAGGACAAGGGAGGAAATTGGACACTATTGGTAGAAAAATAATCAACTTAATAAACTAATTTTACATAGTTTTTTATTTTGCATTTTCGTTCCACCTCTTCCCTAACCTAAATATCTATCACAAGGAGCAGGCCTACGACAGGTTATGAATATTAAAAATATGTAAGAATTTTTTTCAGTGTGTACATCTTTATTTTGCAACATTATAAAGATCAATAATATAATGCTAAAGCCATGGGCACAGTGAAAAAAAAATGGAGCTCAATTGTTGGCTAACAATGTCTGATATATTTAATGGATGTTATAGAAAGATTCTAAGTATCATATACAAAGACCGCTTCACGAACGAAGTAATTAGAGAAGGACAAGTACAGTGATTGGATCCCACGATGACCTACTGTCGAAAAACGCAAACTAAAATTCTATGGCCATATTACAAGGTCCTAAGGACTTGCAAAGACCTTCCTTCAGGGAACAATAACAGGAAAAAGAAGAAGAGGCAGACAGAGAAATCGTTGTGAAAAAAAACAACAGAAAAGAATGGAAGGGAGAAGGTGACTTTGTCCAATGTCAAAAGATATATGGATAAGGACTGTCAACAGATCTTGTGTTGTACCCCAACGATCCAACAGACTAAGGGATAGGTGAATATAAACCATATCTAATACAAGTAAGTTAGTCTTGTTAATTAGTTGCATTGTTTCATATTAAATATTTGTTTTTAAGTTACTTACCCAAGTCAATAAAAATAAACCCTCCGAGCACTAGAAAGACGACCGTCTTACCAATGAAGGAATAAATAATACCACCAAACGGGTAACCAACTAGGAAGAGAACAGACATTTTCATTAGATACGGTAGATTAGATACATTAGAAAGCCCTCAGCCCACTGGATGACAAAGTGGTCATCATCGAACCACGATGGACGAAACTATATGCATCTAAACAAATAACATTTTAAAATCTATGGGAACTTCCTGTCAATAACACTTAGACAAATATTGCAATGAATGTATGCATTATATCAGGGTCTTACTCAAGATTCCCAAAGCTGCTCCTCCCAACGCAATGCCCATAGCACGACTTCGACTTTTATCCTCGGGGTAACGTTTGGCAACAATGCTCATGCCTAAATGAAACAAGGGAAGTGAATACAATGAAATGTTTGAGATACAAGGAAATAACAAGACCAATTTTTTTAAGAATATTATTTGGAAAAAAATCGTATATAAGTAGAAGAAGCCACATGTACAGTGACAATCTCAATACTGTTAGATGTATTACCTTTTTTTTAATTTCAAACAAAAGTAATTTTATACCCACTACTTTGTTAATTAATTGTGTCAATTATATTAGTTAATCTTGTTCAAGTACAATGCGACAAAAAACTACACTCCTAATTTATATCAGACAGACAAGAGTTAATATAAACTTTGTAAAAGAAGAAAACCTCTCACCAGATATAACTGCAGCCGCTGATCCAAGACCTTGAATTGCACGTGCAATAAACAATGGTACATAACTCTCGGCTATTGCAAATACTGTAAAAAATATCATTGACTCCGTAGAGAAAACAATAGTTTCATGATTTTGGTTGAATACAAAAAGAAAATATGACTGTGATTTTTCAGTGTACATTTGGTAATTCTACAAGTTTAACACAAAATGGAATTTGAAACTTTACTCCTGTCCATGAACTTGGTGATCTCAGGGCCAGATCTGAAATTATTTTATTTGTATGTACGCTCTCCCGTAAAGGAATCATAAAGAGGCCAAGAGAGAGACGACATTTAGAGAATAAAATTACATAATAGCCGTATTACTGTCCTGAATCTTCTAATAGAAGTGACAGACTGTACACATACAAACTCCTTTCACCAAAAAAAAAATATTATGTCACATACATCTGACCTAAGTTAGGGTACATATATCAAACGTAAGATAGGGGACATGAATCTGACTTATGGCATACCTATCCGACTTAGGATAGAGCACATACAAGACATAATATTAAAACACCATGATTTATTGCCTTTTTATAACTCATCCTTATCCTATGCTGAAGCATTTCACTACATCAGAGAGATCTACGAGTATGAAGATTAATGAGGAATACAGTATTTCCCATGGCTACTCAGCCACAGATGTGATCTACATATTTTGTCACATCCAGGGCAAGCATAACCTTTGTCCGCCAGTGGTCGATTAAGATTTTCTTCGTCTGCCAGCGGATTTCCTTTTGGTCTCAAATGTGTATCCTGTGGCCATTGTGAGTGACCTCCAGCTATCTCGTTCTGAGACCGCATGCAACCAGTTGCTTTCTTCTATGTCAGCTAAGGCAAATTGGCGCATAAGTTGGTCTTAAAAGCGTTTGCATTGGGCACCTCTCTTATGTGGACCATCTTTTTGCTCACCAGAAGAGACTGCCTTTGGCATATGTTCGTCTCCTATAGCGCTCATACCATGGACACATCCCATCTCTTTTGTAATTGCAGACGTGTTTTGTGTGGTAGCTGAGATCCTCTCTTGCTGCCTTTAGGTGTTCGGCAAAAACTACTCAGTTCCAATCTGGATTCGAACACACACACACACAGATTAAACTTCAAATAGGAGACACGTTTTACTGTATAAGACACACATACATCAGGCTTTAGGTAAGTTACGCACATTAGGACACACACATTTAAGATAGGACACACTCATCAGGCTTAAGATAGAACGCATATCGAATTTAAGATAGGACACACATTAGTCTTATCATGGGGCATACCGTCAGACCTAAGACTTAGCGAATGCTTTTAAACCGAAAAGGAAGGAAACTCCATAGCTTAAAGGGCTTTAGTTTTGACCTTCCTCTGTAGCATATATATCTACTTTCAATGCAGAAAAACAAAACAAAAGAGAGCTAATGATACAATTTTGAATGCTTTATTTTTATAGCGTAGCCATTGAAAAGAAATAGAGAGAGATAAGAGCGTACAAATATGGTGTCACGGTATGGTAACATTTTTAAAACTGTTTTCATTGCGCGACATTGCCTGTGCAGTGCCCGCATGCCAGGAACTATAAACAATGTTTTGTTACTTTTATTTTTGTTTTAAGCAACATACCTATGGAGGACATCAATAAAATTACCGTTCCACTAAAAAGGAAGATGGAGTACCCAAACCTGCGGGAAAAAAAACGACAAAAATTTACCAGTTTCAAATTAAGTATTATATTTGAAGGTTATAGGGCTCGTATAAAATAAAATGAAGATATAGGTCTACCATTTATTTCTATGTGTTAGACCAATTAGACTTATAACTTGGATGTCAAAATATTGATATAGGAGAGAGGGAGAGACAGAGAGAGAGAGAGAGAGATGGCACAAGAGAAAGACAGAGAGGAAGACCGACATAGAGAAAAAGAGAGACAGAGAGAGACAGACACAGAGACAGATACAGAGAGAGATACAGAGAGACAGAGAGAGAGAGAAGAATAAGATAGAATAAGTAAAAGTAATGACAGAAATGATTAAAGTGTTAGATTCAAGAAGGTAAGAATGCCATAGAAAAACATTTGATACAATTATTGAAGATTTAAATTTAAACTTGGAGACTATCGAAATATATATTTAATGTATGATTTTATAATGTGCCCAAGG
>JADKLZ010000003.1:25006997-25027519 GCA_021533235.1 Biomphalaria straminea
CTAGAATAAGCTTAATTAGAAAACTAGAACACAGATAATATTATTAATAATAAATATGATAGATTAGAATTAGATATCATAGATCTACGACTACACTACTTAACTTAGTAGTACTACTAGTACTACTACTCACTACTAGATCTAGATCTACTACTCAGTCTACTCATACTGTACTACTATTAGTATTAGACATTAGATTAGTACTAGATACTGATAGTGACATACTCACATAGTCATTAGACTTGACTAGACTAGCTGTCACTGTCTAGACCAGTGTTCTTCAACGGGGGCGATATCGCCCCCTTGGGGGCGTTTTTGAGATTTTGGGGGGCGCTGGGAGCCAAAGGGGCGGTACGGGGGCGCTGGGCACAAAAAGGGGCGGTAAGGGGGCGCTGGGCGTATATAGGGAAAGAGGAAACTAAAGTTCCACAAAAAACAAAAAAATCTTCAACATTAAAAAGTAAATGTAGACTAATTTAATTATAGTTAGCATGCTTCTAATTTAAGAACGAAAACAACGTTAGAAATTGCGTTCGGGAATCCCATTTTCTATTTTTAAATTCTTACCCTTTTTTTCAGCAATAGGAGGGTATAAGTGTACTTAGATCTTGAGCGCATAAACGTTTATGTTTTGATAAACAAACTACGTTTTATATTTTATTTTAGTCTATTTATCTACATATGTTAATATATTGATATATAAATGTTAATTTAAAAAAAAGGTTAATGCTAACATTCAAATCGAGTAATTTGACCTTTTTTAACAAAAAGCATTAAAAAAGTGTTATTACGAAAACTCACTGGTATGTAATGGAATACTGCTTAGAGTTGTGAATTGTCACTAGATATTTTAATGCTCTACTTTAAATGACGGCATCTTCAGATGAGGTTATAGACCCAAAACCGTGTCGGCTTCACGAACATATAGCAATATCCAAAAATTTTTTATGAATATTCATCAACAATTATACAAAATCCACTATTAAAAAATATTAAAAACAAAAAACGGCAAAGCCGAATATGTTTAGTGGCCTCTTAGAAAAATGTCTCGTTTTTTAAAGTCTAATGATAGTGTTTAAAAATTGATTAAAACAATAAAAAAAAATTAAACATATGTAACACAAAAAGACATTTTGTTATGTTCTGGGAGAAATATTATTTTAAAATTGTCTAGTTTTGTAGGTTATTACGACATATAGGGAATCATCAGTGGTTGGGCGCTACAATAACTTCAAGAGCAATATAGAATGAAGAACAGATCTATCCACTCTTCAACTTGTGAGTTATGATACACAGGCAACATCTAAGAAAATTTTAGCCCTCAATTTCATTTCTATTTAAATCTAATTTTTAAAAAATTGAAATAAAATACAAATCAATGCCGAAAATGATCTACTTTTTCAACTGTTTTGTGAAACAAATGATGAAAAAGATGTTAGATTCTTATAAACTTAATTTCGTTGGATTTTGAAATGGGTTTGTGATAGCTGGTTTTGTTAAGCTCCTAGGACTAAATATAATTTCATTTTTAAAAAACAGGACGATTCAATGGATGGCGATGACTTAAAGCAGGCTAAAAAATTGTTTCACCTGGTAGGCATCTAATGCAAATAAATAAAACCAACCTACGACTGCTTGGAAAAAAATGTACTTTCATTGATTATTTTCTCTTTTATTAAGATACAATTTCGCATAACTTGTTTGTTGACAAATTAATTGCTGCATAAAGACACCGATATCTATGCAATTCACATAAGAATGTTCTATTAATAAATTACGATTATTTTCTGAAATAAAAAAAAAATATATATATAAATGACAATTATTAAACAACTATTACGTATGTTCAAATTGAGTTGCAGGAAAAAAATAGATTTACAAAATTATGTCATCATTGAAAAGAATGTTAACATAGGAGGCACACGGTGGCTTACACAGGGTGGGGGAGGAGGGAGGACAATTTGAAAATCCCCCGAGCTCCCACTTGAGGAGGACCCAAACGATGGTTTTTTAATTGATTAAATATCACGCAAAATGCAGGGCCCCCCCTCTGGCCCCTAAACGATGGAAAATTCCTAGCTACGCCCCTGGAGGCACAACAGAGATGTGGCTGAATTTGAATGTTTCAGTAAAATTCCAAAACAGTGCTCGAAAATGAAATTATGTTTTAGCTTTTCCATCAACATACATAGTTAAACTAGATTTAGTGCGTAACAAACTTAATGTATAAGCAAAGAAATAGACTGGATGTAGCCACTAGAGGAGACCATCGCCTTGCTTTGGCTACTTTAAAAATGAAATTTCTTATATTGTCAGACTGCAGGAGGCACAAGATTCTCATTAGCTTTATTTCATTATGTAGTGAATTCAGCAATAGTAATTTTTATTGTAAAAAAAAACACTATATTTACAATTAAAGCTTAAACAATAGGGCCCTAATATTCAATAGTTTTAAAGCAGTCTATTCGTAGGATTTGAAAGAAAGTCATGACTATGAGATTAATTTTTGTGTAATCACAGTAAATCATTTAACAATTTTATTTGTAGAGTGATAATATTGGCTGTTTTTGCCTTCGATTCCGAAGATTACGACTGAGTGCAGTGTTTCACACAACTACACAAACCCAGTTGCGAATTGCATATTTTCCCGAATTTCGTGCAAACAAAGCCGTTGTCTGCTGGCAGTCTATTTAAGTTTTCTTTCCGTCTTTTGCGCCTGTCTTCAATAGTGGCTTTTCTTTGAGTCTCAAATGTTTGTCCAGCAGCTTTTGTGAGAACTCTCCAACTGTCCTCTCTTAGGGGTCATCTGCTACTAGAGAATGCTGCCAGGTACTTTACTCTTTCCAGTGAGGGCGAAATGCCCCTGAGTTGATCTTTATAGCGCTTATGGGGGGACCTCTGTAACTCCATCCTTCTCTGAGCTCAACAAAGAAAATAACCTTTTCATGTAGTCTTCTCCCATACGGGATAAGTGTTATTGACAAAATAAAAATTAATAAATAGATAAATTAACAAATAAATGACATTTTGTTCAAATTTGCCTTCTCACGCTATTTATAAGTGTTTTTTTTAGAGGGGGGCGCTGGCAGATTTTTTAAAAGAAAAAATACGAAAAGGGGGCGGTAGGCCAAAAAAGGTTGAAGACCACTGGTCTAGACTCTTACTCTAGACTCTATCTAATCTACTAATATAATAATAATATAATATATAGTATTCTAGAATCTATTCTAGATGAGTGATGATGAGTCATTCTTCGATGTCGATTATAATTATATATAAATATAGGCCTGCTAATATTGTTTGATCCTGACATAATGTCACATAACAATGAATAATCCATAACAATAACTTGAATTAATATAGCATTATTTATTAGAATTTACTAGATAATAGATCTAGATTAATTATTATTATTTATTTTAAACAAATTCTTATTCTCTATATTTCTAGTAATCTTACAATTATCTATAGAATTCTAGTTATTAAATTCTGTTATAGAGTTGGAACATAATTTACTTTATTTAGGCCTACAATATTATGACATTATGTTACATCATATGTTGTAATTGTATGATATATCTTCATTGTAAATGTGTTTAAAAACATTTTAAACAAAAAATCATATTACATCAAATGTTTTAAAATATTTATTTAGATATGTACAGGATGCTCCTTACAAAGCTCTGGTTGGGGTAGTTATTGATGCTAAAAGTCCAGAAAAGGTATTTTATTTAGATCATCTGTGTGTGTGTGTAGATCTTTATTATTTTTTAAAAATTCATCCATCCATCCTATAGGCATTACTGTCATTAAAAGGGCTCTGCATGGATGCCTCAGCACATTCCTCTAATCAGATCTCCTCTAGATCTACATACCTAAACCCAAACTTGTTCTTGATCTGCATCCATTTCAGCAATCCATATATTCATATTTTGGGTTTCACATTGGTCACTTACCTGCAAATTAATTCCTTATGAAGTCACAAAGGTCAATAATATTTCTTGCTATCATTTTTTTCAAAAATAAATTCCATAGAATCATGGGGATGAAGGAGATGAACACGTATAGGAGTTGTTGTTTTTTATTACCTCTATTTAACCCATACTTTCAGGGTGGGTAGGTATATAAGAACCTGGTGGATACGGATCTTGAAAAAGTCTCCAACGATTTTCTAGAAATTTGACAGTTGCATGTGCAGTATCTTCTTTTTTGAAGTAACGTCTGTATTATATAAAATAAGATAAGATATATCTTTGAGAAAAGAATTTCTAGTTTAAATTGTTGTTTGACATTGAAAAAAACTCCAGTTTGACTATTATAATTTTTCAAAGTGAAAAAAAAGAAAGAAATTTTAATTTGGCTACAGAAGAAAAAAATATTTATCCTGTATGGATAAACTATACCTACATATAATAAGCCTTATTCATTCAAAAGTTTAATAAATTAATATGTTCAAAAACATTTTTTCACCTAGTCTTCACTAGATCTAAAGGGGAGGGGGAGGAATTGGTGGGGTAAAAAAATTTCCATTTTTAAAAATCTAACATTCATTATTCAGTCAAAGAAAAATAATCGATCTATGTATTCTATAAAAAAAGGAGGTATTGTCTTTTTTATATATAATTTTTTTTTATTTTGTCATACATTAATGATTATAGTTTGATGAACAAAGAAAAACATAAAATAACATCTAATAGCAGCACTAAATCTTCAATTCATAATCTTTCATTAATAGGAGCTGTTAACATTATTATTATGCTGGTATTAGCATTACCCACCTTCTATGCCCATTGATTTTTTCCCAGGCTATATTTTGCCATGGACCTCTCCCTTTTTTTTTTTTTACTTATAACTTGGTCTGGCCTGTTAATTATTTTTCTCATTACAGTTCCAGGTTTTACCTCGGCACAGAATGCGATCTCAAACAGGTGTTACAAACCGCTGGCGTTTTCCAGATTCTTTGTACAGCGACATGCTGGGAACAAAGCAAGCTTTGAAATCTGTGAACATGCCATTCAATCACAGCCTGGCCAATTACATCACTGGTATGTACCCTACCTGTAACCCACATTTACATAGCTGTAAAGACTTTGGCTTTGCCAGTGAGCATCACTGGAGTCTGCTGAGAAAGACGGCGAAAACTGCAATGAAAACAGAAGAGGAGAACCTTCAAATCAGTAGTATGACTGTAAAACAAAACTAGCATTTTGGAAAGATGATAAAATTCATGCAAAGACTATTGAAAGAAAATAGCACATATCTGTGATAATTAAACTATTAATATGACATTTTTTAACATTTATAATATTGGATCAACTAACAATCTAACTTTTTTTTAGGTAGATAGTTTCTCAAGTTAGGATTCATTAAAGTTTTGAATCTTTGTTTACATTTAGTTGAATTTAATTGTTCATTTTCAATTCAAAAGCTTTTTTTTTCTTTTTTTACTAGAAAAAAATTTTTACTTCAAAAGTTTTGTTCAGTATTTTCAAGACATTTTGTATTGTTTAATTTTCTTTTTATTAAAAAAAAATATATATTTAAAAAGGCATATTTGAAATGTTAACACATATTCTCAATGATGAATGAAACTATATATATGATGTTAAATATTCTGTTTTGTTGACCAAACTAAATGTGTATGTATTTTATTACTGACCCTCACACATGTTTTTATATAATTCTATTGCACTTATTACTAAATTTACCATAGTCAAACAGAATGACTTACTATATAAATTGTATTTGTAAAACACCATGTTCAGTTATTCCAACTAACAGTTTAATAAAAGTGCATATTAACTCAAATGGAATGACTTCCTTTGTTGTCTCTATTTAGTCTACACATATTTTTTGTTTTGTTTTGTTTTTGTTGCTGTGCATACATTTACAATACTTTTGAAGAGTTTCATACGAAAATGGTTATGGAAACATGTCAACGAGAACATTGAAATGGTATGTATAATTTTAAATCATCCATAATACTTTTATTTGCTCACTAAATATTCATATTGGATTTTTTGTTTTCAATATTTCTTTGATGTAACTATAATTAATTTTGTATGTCCTCAACTCTATAGGCTGTTAAAAATCTTGTAGGTACTGTAAATTAAACATTTTTAAATATATTTCTGAACAATTATAAGTAAAGTTATCTGTATCCTATAAAATACTTATGCTATATGTATATGCACTATGCATTTCTTCTTGCAATATATAACCTAGGTTTCATTTCATATAATATATATATATTTAATATATATTTACATGCTAACAGAGAAATGAAGGATAGTGTAATTACTTTGTAATTTCCTCTTTTTTAACTACATGCAATTAATTTTTTTTTAACACTATATATATGTATTATGATAATAGTTTGTAGTTAATGTGAAATACAGAATGATTTTGGTTTTCAAAAAAATATTTTCTGAAATATATTTGTTAAGCTATCTTTTTAATTCTCTTATTAAATTTACTTCATAATTGGTTTAGTTATTGTTTTCTGTTCACTGAAATTTTTTAAGTTTTTTTTTTTTTTTTTTGTTTATATTTGTTGTATCTTTTTTTTTTCACATTTAATGCAACTTTGTTAAAGTGATCATTTGTTGAATTATACATTTGTAAATTTAGGCCTACTTGAAACTGCGAGTTGAACATTCTTAAAAATTTAAAATGCTAATGAAATGAAATATTATTATTCCAACAAGTTTGTTCAAACAGGCCAATTTTCTGAAACACAGTGTGAGATGTGTGACTGAATGGCATAAACTACTTGGCTACCTTTCAAGGGGGCTGGAGTTCAAATCCCAACTCGAGCTGTATTTTCTGAGGACCTAAAGACAGCACAGAAACTTTCTCCCTCTCCTAGTCACATGTCCACTTAAAACATTGGAACATAACTGCCCTGAGAATGCATTAGCATGATCGATGCATTATTCATAAGCAAATTATTTTTTAAAAAAAACAACCACTAGACAAAAAAATTGTGAAATATTTTTGCAGATGTTTGTAGACACTATAGTTTTTTTCTTTTTTTTAGAAATAACCCTAGAGACTACTAGTAACAGTTTTTCTCACTTAACTTAGTAGTAATTGGAAATAGTTGTCACTCTAAAAATTAATATTCTTTTATTCTTGATATTTTCTTCACAAATCATAACTGTTTCTATGTAATGTATCATCTATTGTTAACAATTATCAAGTCTAGTATTTTCTCTTCTATCATTGCAGTTTAAATGTTAAAACAACTAAACCTTATTATTAGGAAACAAATTAAAGTTTATATAGATAACAACACTATAACTTTTTCTTTTTTTTCATGACATATCACCTTCTTTGTATTTTACGATATTTGCATGTCTCCGTTGATTAAAGTCCATGACTATTTGTATTTTAAAAACAAATAAGGCATCAATAAATTAGCCAGAGAGGAATTGTATATTTTCAAGAAACAGTATAACATTTAACATTATTTTTTTCAATTGTGTAGAATCATCTGGGAGTTGCTTGTCACCTTCAAGATGTACAACGCTTACAAGAGCGACCAAGTCAGCCAACACTATTCAAGCAGCAAAAGTTCAAAGTCGTGAGAAAAAACAAAATTATGTTTTTCAAAATAAATTATGCTCAGGTCAATCGTAAGTATTTTCTACACTACTGCTAAATTAATAGATACAACTAAATATATGTTACATAGTTACAAACAATCTACTTTCCAATGGATTAATTCTAAATTGTTATCTAAATTTTTATTTTATTTATTAATGAGTTTCTTTATTTTCACACAGTAAATGAGTAGAAATATATTTTTTTGTTCAATTACATGCACATGTTGGTTTCTAAATCTATTAACAGCAATACTGTTGAGACTTGTGAGCATAAAAGAGATTCTGTTTAATACTATTGTTGGTTTTGAGTGTAGTTTTTCTCAGTTTTATCTTTAGCTTGGTAGCAGTATATAGTTAAAAGATAATATTGACATTTTATTCAATTTTTAAATAATACTTCACACATTTGAAAAGCAATAAGATTAAAAAGCAATGTAATAATTACACATATAGAATTAAAATTTAAATTTAATTAGTGTTATATATAGACACATGCAAGTGCTCTTCTTTTATTTCAAAGTGTAAGTCCTTCCTTTAATAAAAAGTCATGAAAGTCCTACTGTTATAACTAAATTGGCAACACTGGTAAAGGTAGCTGTGTGACCAGATAACACAAGTCAGTTTACAATAAGCAGCCAAGCTTGATTAGGAACTGTTATTTCAAAACAGAGTTCTAAACAATTAGCATGCAAATCATTCATGAAAAGGTCATGTTCAAGAATGTTTTTGGCAACCTTATATATAGATAAAGAGTGGGCTGTCAAGTACAGTTGAGTCCAGTTTAGGATGAGAGCTTCCAGTACGAGTTCAGTACATCAGTTAGACATTTTGTGTTGCCAATGGTACATTATTTATTAGACTCATTAGAAAATCATACTATTGGAATCATGTTGTCCAGTGTTGGCAGAGAGTCTGATAAAAATACATAAAATCTATTGTTTGTTAAATGTTTTACATCTTTTGGATGTTCCTTCAGATTGGAGGATAATCTCATCTTAGCCCAAACCTCAAGGATGACGGGGATCGGCAACAGGCAGGGTATGAGACTAGTATCGTCAAGACCATCTGATTGACAGTCAATTATCAATGTGCCTCTCAAGTTAATGTATATTTTAAAATCTTGGATCATTTTGTTTCAGAACTAGGTCAGTGTTATCCCTGGGTAGTAAAAAGCACCAAGAACCTTTGTTTAATGATGCAGTAAGAAGACAAAATTTCCTGAGACCAGGTATTTAAATTTAAACATGTTCATTTGTCCTAATAATGTTTTCACATATAGTAGCATTTAAAAATTATGGCATTCTGTTTAATTATTAAACAAATTAGTTCTGAGAAGAATATTTTACTTTATTTTTATTTTTAGGAAAAGCTCACAAAAAGCATGGTAAGAATTCTTGTAGATTAAATCATATATTGTACAACTGAAACTAGCTATATGTTGTTATTAAATCTTATTTATCAACTAAATTATATTTAGTCATTATTTACTTAGCCTCTCTTTATGATAAAAATAAATATCTAAGAATAACAAAGAACACTGTAACAATAAATAGTGTTATGTAAATCTGTATTTTGTATTAAAACATTAATTTGAAACATCTGTATTATTATTGAAATATCTTTTTTTTTTCCTGACAGACATTGTTTTAAAAGCCCTTGGATTAGACTGGGAACTATACAGTCTGTTTCTCCACAAGTCTGAAGTGTTAGCTCATCTTCTGCGCACTGTGAAAGAAGATTCCAATCTTTTGAGCTACAGTACAAATCCTTTGGCTCAGCTTCAATCTGATTCATCAAGATTTAGTTAGTAAGTCATACAAATACAATTTGCTTTTCATTAAATCAAAGAAATAAATTATCTTAATATCACATGCCCTCAAGATTGCAAGGTCTGAAAGGGAAACTACTTTTTGAAATGTAATTTGTGACTTATTAAAATGATAATTATTCTTAAACGTTTTGTTCCCAGTATAACACTAGATGATGCAACATCAGATCAGTGTAGCACCTACCTAGACTTGCCTCACTCATCTGTTGAAGGATCCCAAGTGATAGAAATTTCTTTGGATATTGATGATCCACTTGTATCTCAACGAGGTAAAAAAAAGCACAATATTTTTTATTATTTAATTCTAAAAATATAAATAGTATGAAATTATTAAATTTCTAAAATCTAAGAGCAAGATTTAAAATTGATTTTAAAGTCACTAGTATTGATATCTTGTACTGAGTTTTTAAAAAGAATGAAAACTAGTTCTGAAGCATCCACTAAAGGTATAACTGCGCCAAGTGTTTTCTAAGTTGTAGAATTTTGTATCAGTTCTTACTTTGATAAGCTTTAAAATGTTAAATAAAATATTTACAGGTTTAGGGATAGCTCTAAGCTTTTTGTATGCAGATGATTTGCCTATTAGTGCTGAAGATCTGGCTTCTGTTTTAGCTGCTGCAGCTGTTTTGAAATTTGATGAACTTGTTAAACGGTAAAATTCTTATATATTCTTTTGACTCATCTTCTTAAATTGTTCCTGTTAGATCTCTCAGTTAAATTGTTCCTGTTAGATCTCTCAGTCTTATAAACTATATTGAAGAAATAAAGAACTATTTGAATTATAGGTGTGAACGAATGATGTTGACCTCCATTACATATAAAACAGTTTGCCAGTTCCATAAGGCAGCGTCTAAGGTACAAACATGTCCATATTATATTGTTTAATTTTGCTTGTACTTTTCATTAAAACGCTGTTTCTTTTTTTTTTGTATTTATTTACTTTAACATCCTTCAGTACAATCTCGAAGCTGTTGCCTTGGCTTGTGAATGCTGGTTAGAATTGAATCTTATTCCCAAGGTAATATATTTAGTTTTTTATTTGAATGTATTTGTTAGCACATAAGAAATTGAGTATATATTCCCCCACTAATTTTTTTTATAGTATTAACAAAATATCTCCATTTTTCTACACACTGTAAATAAAATATAATGTATTCCCATAAACTAATTAATTCTATTTTAAACATTGTGACCAATGTCAGGGGAGGTAATACTATTAAGGAAATTGTATATTATAAGTATCAAAATGAGTCGTCCAGATAATTAGAACTTGCATAAATTGAAATTCTGCTTTATTTGAATTGTCTTTGTTTTTGCCAACAAAAAACACTGTCCACGAAAAAACTTACTATTGAAGAGAGATTGTTTTTTAAAACAAACACTTTGTTAAAGATATTGAAGCTCATCTTTGGGAACTTTACACCTACAAGGAAAAAATATTCAGGATATGCATAATTTTTATTTTTTCCATTGCACCTTAAAATCTTTTGATTTGAAATCACTCCCTGTGTGTCTTGACTAAAGTGGATCCCTCTGTATTTAGAATAACATGAATTAATTGACAGCAACTTTTAATTCTTTTTATGACCTGTTTTAAAAAAACATTGTATTCTTATTTTAACACTTTTCAATTTAATACTTTTACAATGTGATCCATGTGCTATCTACTAATAATTTTTATTTTTTGATTTCATTAAAGTTATCCAAGCATATTGAGCTAGCTGATTTGGATAGTCAATTACTGGAAAAGATTCTCAATTCAAACAGGTAAGGGATCAAGGAGTTATATGAATGATTTTCTTCAATCTACAACTATTTCAAATTTAATAATATAGAATGTGACTTAAAAATCATGTATTTTTTAAATAGTTGGTTGTCATAAAATGCTATTTGCAGATTATTTGTCGTCAATGAATTGAGTGTGTTTAAAACTCTGTGTACATGGCTCTTTCTGGATTTGAATCCTCAAGTTCAAATGATGCCACCATATACCACAGTGATAACATATTTTAACAGGTAAATTAACTCTTTCTCTCCTTAATTTTCTTTTCATGTTTTGAGGGAATTCTTCATGTTGTTCAATACTATTTCACTCCACTGTTATGATTAAGCCTTAATAACTTTTTCGATTGTTATCTGAAAATGTTTTATTTGGTATAGAATTAACGGTCAATGCATGCTCTTTTTGTATAACAAAAAATAAACTTTATAAAATTAAACATTAATTTAATGTAATGAGTTAAAGTCAACGATTGTATCATCAATTAGGACAGAAAGAGTTAAGAACTTCAAAGAAAGTTATACATAGGCCTTCATATTGAAAAAGTAGGCCTACCTTCAAAATTATATGTGTGTAAGATATTCATGACACATTATTTTAGAAATCATATTTCTTAACAAGAAAAATATAAATTAAATTAACAAAAGATATATTGCTCAACATTTCATTTTTCAGGTCTGTAACAATAAAAAAAAAATTTTCAGTTAAACTTATTTTTTTTATGTTTCATTTATCAATCCCAGTTTACCCAAGCAGTGCCCATTTCTAGAAGCTGAGGATGGAATATTGTATCAACCTCTTTTTGTATCTTTACGTTTGCATGGGATTATGGAAAGTAAGTGGCCCCCCTTTTTTTTTTGTTTTCTAGTTTGTTTCTTCTTACTCCATAAATATATTATGTCTTGTTAATTTGTACATAGGCATACTTGAACATAAAGCTTTCCAACATTGAATATAATTGCTTTCCAGGCAATGACATTCAGGATATGCTTCTGATGAACATCTTACCGTATCGATGGATAGTTGATATGCTGTCACAGCAGCACAAATCTGTAAGTCATTTAACTCTTTCTCTCCTGATTGATGATACCATCGTTGATTTGGCCCCATTGAATTAGCTTAAATTTTGGTATATAATGAAATACAAATGAGAAAAATTAGTAATTTCTTTTGAGTGCGTAAAATGTTTTCGGAAAGATAGAGCTAATGTTCTTTCAAAACAGATTTGATGGATACACTTATTGCTATGATATTACAGATTGAATGTTTCCAATAGTATTTAAATATTTCATTTATCATAGTTAGCATTTTTTTTTATTTAGCATTCTGGAATTTCAATTAGTGTTCTCAAACATATGTTATAGAAAAATTTTAAAAATTGATGATTTCTTTTAAGCTTTGCAGTGGAGGAGATATGATGGGTTTGAGAGCTTTTCATAAAACTGCCATCAGACAAGGAATAGTTGTTGAAGGGGTGAGTTTACTGTTAAGTACTTAAAAATACTTCCTGTACTTTTTATTTTTAAATTGTTATCTTTTTACTCTTAGTTAAGAAAAATTGAAAGTCACTTGCCTATGTTATTGTAAGAATGTTTCTGTTTGTATTACTAGGACACCAAAAGCTACTCTGAAATTTTGTCATTATATGGTTTCTTCTTTGAGCTGAAAGTAATGAAACAAGATGTAGAGACTCCAGGCTATGTCATTTATTTTCAAGTTAGTACAACATGAATGTTTGGTTTTATTTGTTTTTTTTTTTAGTGAAGATGAGATTCCTGGAACACCTATTTTATTTTGTAGTCTAATTTGAATTGTTCAAGCTCTTCTTCACTGAAAAGGAAATTGTTGTTACTGATTTTAATTGCTACTACTAACTAGCCTGTGTATGACAACATGCTTTTTAAAAGTGTCATAACCACTGCTGTTATCATTCACAAAGCACCTCAAATTACTATTACCATGTTAATACTCCCATATTTTACAGCCATTAAGCTATTTTTAGGTAAACTTATTTTCATTTAATTTCTATCTACTATTTAGCCTTACTTTTAGACCCTAACAGAGCAGATTAAATGTAGGCCTTTTTTTCCAATTTAAATATATTGATGAGAAAGTAAAAATTCTCAAATTAAAAAAAAAAGAAAATTAATGCCAAATGGATCTTATTTCCTATAGAAAATAAATACATTCACGTTTTTAATTTGCCATTGTATTTTTCCATTTCTGTTTTGCTTTACATATTATTTCATTCGACCCCAAATCTCCTGCATGATGGGAGGAGGAAATGGTTGAGTTCAAACCCAGGACCATTGAGGAAACAGTCCAGAGTACATTGTACACACCCAAGCAGCCATCTCAGCCAGACAATCATCCAATTGCCCTACTCGTCCAAATTTAGCATAGTTTTGCCTTCCTTTCTACTTCTCTATGTTGGGTCAAAGCTGCAGAAGCCAATCTTGTAAATTTTAATTTACAGAAACCTGTTTCATCAACAAGCTCAACATTTTTTAGCTTCTATATATATTTTTCTTAACTGATTGTCTGTATATATACCATTTTCATTATTATGCTGTTAACACTATTTTAAATTAATTTAAATGCAAAATTCTTATTTGTATGACATTTTGAATTTTAGCACTTATCCTTAGATTTAGCAGATATCATTTTATGTATCACGCTGGGAACTATAGTACTCCTATCATACTCTTGTATGCCATTCTGGACACATGCTGCAAGATATCCTTGCTGGCAGGCTTTTGTCTCTCCACCATTTTAATTTGAATCTATTAATTCTTTTTAAAAAATATCATTTTTTGTAAAGCTTTTATCAACTTACTCTGCCTGGTAAGAAGTTTGTAAAAGGTTATTTCTCTGAGATTCAATCTTGGATCAAGCTGAAATTTTGCACTATTATTTCTTTTACTTGTCAAAGCAAGAATCCATTTTAAAAATGAACTAAAAAGTTAATTAACTATTGGTAATTAATTTTTTTGGTATCTTGAAAGAAATTTTACTTGGCTGAAGTGGAGGTATAAGTTGAATTAGTCCCCTTTATAGGTCGCCGCTTTAAAATAAGTTTTGAACAAACAACAGATATAATCTTCTATTTTCATAGGCCCCCTCACTAACAGAGTGGTATGTCTGCTTGAGGAGGCTTGAGCAATGAGTTTGTTTGAATTCAGGTCTTCCCCCCCCCCCCCTTTTGTTTTTTTAAGTACTTTTAAAAAGCGAATACAGTAAAAATTCAATCATTATCCGTTTCTTTCTTTCTTTCTCTCCTCCCCCCTCCCCCCATTTTCCCAACTGGTCCAGACAAGTGAGATCACAGTGCCTTGAGAAAGCTAAAAGCATGAAGTAGCACTAAACAAAAACAATTGGTCAAAATATTTCTAATTGTAGATTTATATTGCTCAAATTTATTGTTGTTGGTCTAGGTCTATTACAATTCCAAACTAATTGGTACAATTATACTTTGTATAAGCTTTGTTTATTTGTTTTACTTTTTTATTTTCTATTTCTTGTTAAAAATATTTTTGAAGGAAGCTGTAGGTCTATGTTCTACTTACCAGTCAAACTACTTTTTTTTTTCTTCTAGAGACTCAAGCCTAGTGACTCAGCAGTGGGCCTGAAGAACTTTGACAGAAGTACATTCTCCATGCGCTCTGAGAGAGTAGTGAAATACTCTATCACTGTACAGTACCTCTTGGACTCTGTGCAGCATATTCACTCTTCTGGAGTCCATGCCATGAGCTTTGGGCTCTTAGAAAAGACTTGCAGAAGTCAGGTAAGCTGCATTATTTTTAATGTGTAATGCACAATTGTAAGACACATTTTCTCAAGGATAATAAACATCATTATTATTATTATTACAATTGTCAATAGTTCCCCTTTCAGACCTTGCAAACTACAGGGCAGATGATGTAAAGGTCATCTGTTTCTGTGCCTCATGGTTAACGAGGGATTAATGAGGCCAGCATAACGTCCAACCACATTTACTTTTCCTTAATAATGTCAGGTACCCATTAGATTTGGGTGGAATCTGAGGTGGCCAAAGGTCCCAAAAAAAAATCTTCACCAGGATTAAAACCTGGGACTTCCTGTTCATAAGCCAAGCACTTTACCGTTCAGTCACCATGCTTCCAATAATTGTCACTCTTCTAAATTATTTTTTTTCATATTGTCATGCCTCGTATTTTCGTATTGTCAAGTGCACATGCCAGGCGGGTTTATTGTGTCACAATGTGTAAATGTTAGACAAAATTTTTTTTTTGTTAGACCAGATTTTCTGAAGACTTTGAATAGATGTAAATAAATGTCATTTAGAAAGACTAAGAGAATGATGAAGGTTAAGAAGTTTGAAGAAAAAGAATTATATAAATAATCCAGAAAGTCTTTGTACAAGGCTATTTGGAGCATTTATCATTTAGATCTTGTGTGCTTCTTGCACAACAGTTAATGTTTTGTTTTTTATTCAATCAGACAATTGGTTAGGATGTTTTTGTTTTTCTTAGTATTGTGTTTTAAGCAATCTGAGGGCACTTTTTGTGATCATTTTTTTTTGACCTTTTTAAACTGGTCTTCATTTTTTTTTTTATTATTATTAAGTCATTCCTTTTTTTAAATCACCAAAATATTTTTTTAAACAATAATATTCAAGATAGAACGTTTAGAATTCCTTCACTGTTTTTATTAGTGTACTAATACTCTTTGTTCTTTCCCGTTTTCCCATAGAGTTTCTCCCCAGCTACAAATTTTTTTTTTCTCCGTTCAGTTCTAAATGTCTTAGTTTGAATTGTAATAAAATTAATTTTTGTTTGATGTTAATTTCCAGGTGCTGTCTGTGGATATGCCTCCTGATACTCCTATGTTTGTCACCTTTGCAGTTCTCTTACCACCGACTTAAATCTCATCCTAACATTGGACTAGTGTTCTGTGATTATGTCTAGATGTTTTACATTCAAAATAACTGTAATTTATATTGTAACTTGTAAACAAATTTTTTTAGTAATTATGATCATTTGTCAGGTCATTATTTATATTTAGTAACAGATTCTTTTTTATATTTATTCTATTGAATATGTAGCCAGAAAAATGATTGGCTTATTGAATACAAAAATGTTATATTGGTAATTTAATCTGAAAATAAGATATAAGGTACAAAATGATGACTGTGATATTTTATGATCTATTTGCAATGCTTCAAGGTAATGAGTCCTGCAAATATATTGATTTTCTTCCTGTGTTTTGTAATTCAATTTTTAAGAGCTTCACTCTTTGAGTACTCTTTAATCCCTATGCATTCAGAAATAAACATAAAGATTAATCTTGCACATAAGATCATTGATCATTAATTATCATAAGTCAACAGTGTACAAACTTGAGCATGTAGTTGCAGAATACTGAACTAGATTTCTATTTGCGATGGATTATTATACATAAGTTTTGTGTTATTTTTTGTAGGTAAATGTATTGTTCACTGGTAAGGTTATAGGAGCAATGTTTATCGTTTATTAATGCTAAGAGATAATTTGACTTGTTGAACACATTAAATAAGCACAACATTATTGTATAAATTTGTGAACATTTATTTACAATACCAAATCATACATTCATTAATACACAACATACTTCAACATTCAATAAAAATCCAATACTTAAAATTAAAGCATATTTCCTTACAAAATATCTACACACATATATATATATGTACTATGTTACAAAAATAATTCTTCAACATGTATTTTAAATTATAAAAAGTATAAAGAACTTTTGACTTCAATTCTCATTTTTAAGAAATTTTAAGAAAGTACAAAAATATAAAATTATAAATTATACAAACTTTTTTTTTTTTATTTTTTTTTTATAATAGCAAAATAGTTGAAGAAAAGTGTGACAATGGCTGTATGTTTTATGTATATTAAACATACGTCTATTTCATACAATGGACAGAAAATGACAGTGGGAGACAATATTTCATAATATAGTGAATTTAGTATATATAAAAAATTCAGAATCGTTCTCAGCTACCTGTTAGTGGACCAGTAAAAATTGTGAGATATTAAACTTGGTTAGAGAAAAATATACTTGTCTTATTAAACAGTATACAACTTTAAACATTTGTAAATTTTAATCTAACAAACCTGATTGATAGATCTAGTTCATTATGAGAAAAAAAAGTGTTCTAAAATCAAGTATAAAAAATAATTTAATGCCATATATGCCTACCTCAAAGAAATTAACTATCTTGCTTAGATAGCAATAGCATAATAATTGTCTTGTGACAATTTGTATAAAAAAAAAATAAGTTGTGAACCATTGCTTGTAACTAAGAAATGTATCAATGGTCATTCACAGTAAATGAAAGGAATATGGAACTATGAAATAAACAATCTAAATATATATAAGACTTTAAAACAGTGTCTACATAGAAGACATCCTGCACTACAAAATCATTGAAAAGAAAAAAGGTAACTCCCTTTTTATTAGCTATCATTGCAATATTTATTTGTTTTCTAGCAACCCTTCAAAATGGAATAAGTTTCACATCTGTAGCTGTTCAAAGATGCAAGTTAGCTTTATGTCAAGGAAGCACTCTTTGAAAGCAAAGGTCATTCAATATTTTAAGAGCTGCATTTGTTATTTATACATTTTCCTCAGTATTGTGATTAGCATAAGGCATCTGATAAGTGGCACTGCATTTTAAGTAAGATGTGATCATTGATAAGAATGTCATTCTACTAAGGTTAGGCACTGTAACTAGTTTACAACTAAATACTTAGGAATACACTTATAAATATACTTATCAATTAAGTTTGTAACTAGATTTTTATGAATTCTTTCTAAGAAGCTTAGCTTTTAAACCCAGGGTGACAACACTGTATCCCACTATAAAAACTGGAATTTCGGGTCTACCTAATTCTTACTTGATATTATTTAAAGAAAGTGAAAAACCGTTTCATTGTCCTGACCACATGACACCCTTGTGAACCATTGGCATCACCTGCCCTATGGATGGCAAGATCAGAAAGGAAAAATTTAGATATTTTTGTAAATGCAGCTTTCAGAGTTAGCGTTGCTTTCAACTTTTGCCTTTTCACTGAAGCGACGCAGCATAAATGTTTTATACTATTCTTATCCACTGACAGAATGTAAAGTCCACAACAAGTAATCTTTTCCTAAAACAAAATTCTTCACTCAAAGTTATGAGTTACATTTAAAGCATCCTTCATTTTTATATCAGGGGTACATTTTTTTTTCTTTTTTTTTTTTAAATGTTTTCTTTAAGATATTATAAACATGGAACTTTTCAAATCAACAAAATGCTTAAAAACAACAATCACAGAAAAACTAAACAAAAAAACAAATTGTTTAGATGTTCTCAGCCATTTGAGAACAAAACAAAAGAAAATATTTTTCAGAGATCAAAATATTCATTTGTGCTGAATGTCTAATACAAACCCGTTAAGCTTGTACAGGTTCATACAAAATAACAGTCTAATCACATAGTGAAAACAAAATGTGTCAGTGTATCACACTATTGGAAATCTCTTCGCCTCAATACCCTCTTCTAGCCAGACTTTTTTTGTTTGTTATTGTCAACCAAACCAAACAGTGTGAACAGGCAGACATGAAACATGTTCATCTAAACACATTTATTTGTATTATTTTACTTCAAATTAATCTTAAAAACAACAACAAAAGCATTAATTCCTGACTGCCTGGTTGTGTGGTTGATCTACAGACTTTGTCCTGACTTTTTCCATCCCCTGCCCTTCTTTTGAAAGGTTTGGACTAGGGCATAATCTAAACAATGCCTTAAATGTATCAAATAAAACTAAGTACAAAATGAAGAACCTGGTTTAAAAAAAAAAAAAAAAAAGATGCATTGTATATTCAATATTCCTCAATCATCCATTACACATTGCTTTCACTGTTACACTGCACAGAATTACTTAAGTTGGCAACTAAAACATGTGATTTAGTTATTAAAAACAAAAAAACTTCAATCAAGGAAAACCAATTTATCAAAATATTTTCTCTGTAATACTGTTTCAAATACCGTATGGCTAGTGTTTGCAAGAAAAAGACCATAATTTCACTCAGATAAAATGCATTTCTTCAGCTGCCTCAGTCAAATGTTGTGTATCAACCAATCTGTTTAAGTGTCTTTTACATTCCTTTCTTTAGGAGGCTTCCTTCCAAACTGTAGTTTACGTCGGACACGGCAAAGTGCGGCTGTAATAAACAGATACAAAGTGATCCAACTCATACAGTGTAGATAACAGAGTGAGGCACTTCTAGTCAATGTGACAATTTGGAATAATAATGAGTACATTAATTATTCATCTGAAAGGACTTTTTTTTTATCCTCATTCATGGGAAATGGACTAAATCACAATGTAAGAAGCAGAGAAAAAGTCATACTATGTACATGATTTTCATTATTTCAGACCAACTATAAGGAACACTAGACCAAACTTTAATTTCATCTGACTAACCAACAAGAGTATAAATATAAATTAAAAATGATACAATTAATAGATTGAAAAGTGGTTGGTAGGAATGTCACTTAAGTTTTTTTTTGCAGGAGGGGAATAATTTGAAAAAGGTGTGGGAGGGGGGGGGTAATATTTAATTTAAAAAAATCAAGGTGTGATATTCACTACATCATTTTTTTTCTTTCAAAATTTACAAAACTGATTGTTGGAAGTTCTATTTGCACACTATATCTACCCCACCACCCAATGATGTATCTGGTGATGACTCACTGAGCATCAGACCACAAGATTACAAGTCCTATGATGATCTATGTCTCTAAATATTAGTCTTTTCACTTGGCAATGTGTTTCTTAAGTGGCAGGTGACTTACCTTCTCCAATCACGACTGCTGATGTAGCTGCCAGTGAGGAAGGGAAGAGATGTCCATTTCTAACACAGGCCTCTGTGTGTCTGGTCATGTATCTAGTGGGGGACAGACACACTAAAGGTTTTCTTGACTTGGTAGGTGTCACTGTCAGGGAAACAAAAGTGAAGGCATTTGTTCATTGAAATGGTTTTCATGGCCTAGTGGAAAGGGGTCATTTCAAATAGGGTAGCTTTTTTGTGCTTCAAGTGTACTGAAGTAAAGGTAAGCTATGTATTAATAACAAAAATTAACATTTGTGCACTTTCATCTGAATCAAATTTTGCAACTCCAGTTAATAGCAACACTTTTGATTGATTCAAGACAGCAATCTTGCCTTTGTCTTATCTTCCCTCATGTTCTTATTTCTTTATGTTCCATTATATCCATGTACCCACAAACACA
>JADKLZ010000003.1:25027529-25042698 GCA_021533235.1 Biomphalaria straminea
GTTCTTATTTCTTTATGTTCCATTATATCCATGTACCCACAAACACAGTTCTCCAGAGTCCTTTTATTTTGCTAACTGTACTTTATTGCTTAAATACTCTAGAATGTCAACCAGATCTCAATAAATACAATTATAAACACTAAGCTGATGACTATGATTAACTTAATGAATTAGGAAAATTCTTATTTAAAAAAACGTACTAAAACTGTATAATATCCATGCAGATATATTAGGGGAGGTTCCTTTTCAGAGACAATTTTTTTTTTAGGTTATGAGATTTTTCTTAAAGACTAACGAGGTAATAAACTGAGTCAAATCAAATCAGAGAAGAACAGCGTTTTGAATTTTAAATACTAGATACATCTTGGGCCACAAATCATGTTAAAGCTGACTTCCTACTTAATAGGCCTACTACTAGAACCTAGCAGCCATTTTGAAAAGAAAGCTAATAACAGTTTCCAAGGTAATGCACAGACTAATTTCAATCAGTTGAAGAGTGTATTTTTTTTTATAATCTTTGGTCGGTGCCAACCACGCAATGCAGGTGCCAACCACCGATTCATGAATAACATACGTAAATGTAAATGTCTTATTTCTACGGCGGACTTAATCATCTTCCAGATCTCCAGCGAATCGATCAGTACAGCAGTGTTTAACAATCAGCTAATCCAGGTAGAGCCCTGTAGCTCACGTCACGGTGAATGGAATTAGGAACTTTTATGATGTAGGGTATTCAATAAAGTGTTTTAAAACCCAGACCAGCTAGTGAGGTATAAACACGCAGGGCCACAGAGCCATCAGCAAGAAACATGCACACTGGCTGAAAGAGGTGTTAAGTGTGTGTGTTTGTGTGTGTGGGGTAACATGGGCAGAAAGGGAATGGGGTGGTGGATCAATGTAATAATCAAATGTAACAGTGTAAGTTCTTTTGATTCTTCTTATTGTATAGCTTGTACCCACAATTATTAACATTGTGAACTCTTCACTGACTTCAGGCATTGTACCACAGCAATTTAAGCATGCACTTGTCAGGCCCTTATTGAAGAAATCCAGTCTTGACCCGGAATGTCTAAAAAACTATCGCCAGGTATCAAGTCTACCCTTTCTGTCAAAGCTTCTGGAGCGCATCGTGTTGGCGCAAATTCTTTCTCATCTTGAACAGTACTGTCTCTTGGAAGAATTTCAATCTGCATATAGGAAGTGCCGTAGCACAGAGACAGCAGTGGTCAGGGTACTAAACGACTTACTTCACAATTCCGACATAGGTCACATATCAATTCTTTCCATGCTGGACTTGTCCGCAGCTTTTGATACGCTTGACCGTGACATTATGATGGCCAGATTCTCTGCCACTTTTGGTTTAGCAGGAATCGTCCTAAAGTGGCTTGAATCCTACCTGACTGAACGCACCCAAAGTGTCTTTGTTAATGGGACAGAATCAACAAGCTTACTCTTGAAGTACGGAGTACCCCAAGGATCAGTTCTAGGCCCAGTACTGTTCACTATGTATACATATCCGCTCAGCGGTGTCATACGGCCAACAGGCATCTTATACCATTTCTTTGCCGATGACTCACAGTTATACGATTCCTCAGTACCCTCAGAGGTGAAGCATCTGGCAGAGAAAATCAGTGGTACCGTTGCAAGGGTGAGCGATTGGATGGTTGAGAATAAGCTCAAGATGAACGAAGATAAGACAGAAATAATCAAGATTGGCACTCGGAACAACGTCTCAAAAGTGGAGAGCACAGATTCTCTTTTTATTACAAACTGCCAGGTTTCTTATGTCCATGTAGTGCGGAATCTTGGAGTTTTCTTTGACTCAACATTATCTTTCGACTCACACATAAGGCAGCTCTGCAAGGGTCTTTATCTGCAGCTGCGCAGATTAGGCCAGATCCGACCATACCTAACAACGGAGTCAACAAAAACGCTAGCTGTGGCATTCATACTCTCCCGCCTTGACTACTTCAACGCCGTGCTAGCAGGTATACCCGACGACAAAATAGCCAAGCTGCAACGTATTCAGAACAACGCCGCACGAATAGTTCTTAAAAAAACAAGACGAGATTCTGCTACTGCGCTCTTGCGCACGCTCCATTTGTTACCCGTAAAAGCAAGAATCGATTACAAGGTCGCCACACTTTGCCATCAGTGTCTATACAACAATGAGATGCCCTTGTACCTTAGCCAACTGATTACTCCATATGTCCCCCAGAGAGCCCTACGCTCAATTGACTCAACGCTTTTAGTGGTGCCACGTTTTTCCCTCAAAAGCTAC
Organism: Biomphalaria straminea; assembly: GCA_021533235.1. NCBI lineage: Eukaryota > Metazoa > Mollusca > Gastropoda > Planorbidae > Biomphalaria > Biomphalaria straminea. Next base: position 25,029,811 of record JADKLZ010000003.1, read on the forward strand.
GGTCAGCGGGCTTTTTCAGTTCACGGACCAAAGGTTTGGAACTCACTCCCCATTGATCTCAGACAGACAACTTGCTACACCACTTTTAAGAAGAACATCAAGACCTATCTGTTTAGAACTTTTTTAGATTAGTTTGTCATGTCACATGTTTGTGTTTGTAATGTTTTTACAGCGCCTTGAGCCTACATTTTGTTAACAGCGCTTTATAAATAAAATTATTATTAAAATTATTATATAATGCAGACGTTACTTCAAAAAAGAAGATATTATTTCCTACGCGTCATGCACTTAGCCATGCATATTAAACAATGACCTAAATTCTGCGAAGTCACTGGTTTTCCTGGCTAGCTCAGGCAACCAATTCCATGCTCTAATAGCACTGGGGAAGAAGGAGCATTTGTACAAATTTGTCCTAGCATATGAAACAAGAAATGTGCCTTTATCTTCGTGTCTTGAGTATTTATTAGATTTTAGTTTATATTTGAAGATTATGTTTCACTTAGTATGCATAATTTCTTCTTTACTTTGAGACTTCTATCCTGAAGACTTTCTAAATTTAGTGATTTTACTAAAGGTGTTAGTCTAGTCTTATGTGAATATTCATTTGTTATGAATCTCACTGCTCTATTTTGTGAATGTTCCAGTTTCTTAATGTTTTCTTGAGTTGAGGGGTCCCAAACAGAGGATGCATATTGGCTTAACCAAAGTTAAATAACATTTCAATTTTATGTTCTTAACAATATTGGCCAACTAATGACTATCTTTATTCACTATTACACAATGAATGAAACAAGTAGGCCTACGCTTCTTTTTAATGATTAAATAATAATAATCCTGCCCTTTCTTTCCAACATTTGTGTTCCTGTAACTAACACGACTACACATGAAGGCCATGTAAATATCTAGCACGACTACACATAAAGGCCAAGTAAATATCTAGCACGACTACACACGAAGGCCATGTAAATATCTAGCTAGTTGCACTAGGTGGCTCAAAGAAAAGAAATGGCCGCTCTTGCCCACCCTAACAACATAATCCATCAATTGATGTGTTCAAAGTATGGACTAGATGTTTGATGTGTTTAAGTATGGGCTAGATAATTGAGGTGTTTAGGTGAAGACGATGCTTGAGGTGTTTAAGTGTGGACTAGATGTTTGAGGTGTTTAAGTGTGGACTAGATGTTTGATGTGTTTAAGTGTGGACTAGATGATTGATGTGTTTAAGTGTGGACTAGATGTTTGATGTGTTTAAGTGTGGACTAGATATTTGATGTGTTTAAGTGTGGACTAGATATTGGATGTGTTTAAGTGTGGACCAGATATTGGATGTGTTTAAATGTGGACTAGATGTTTGATGTGTTTAAGTTTGGACTTGATGTGTTTAAGTTTGGACTAGATGTTTGATGTGTTTAAGTGTGGACTAGATGTTTGAGGTGTTTAAGTTGGACTAGATGTTTGGTGTGTTTAAGTGTGGACTAGATATTGGATGTGTTTAAATGTGGACTAGATGTTTGATGTGTTTAAGTTTGGAATTGATGTGTTTAAGTGTGGACTAGATGTTTGAGGTGTTTAAGTTGGACTAGATGTTTGTTGTGTTTAAGTGTGGACTAGATATTGGATGTGTTTAAATGTGGACTAGATGTTTGAGGTGTTTAAGTGTGGACTAGATGTTTGATGTGTTTAAGTGTGGACTAGATGATTGATGTGTTTAAGTGTGGACTAGATGTTTGATGTGTTTAAGTGTGGACTAGATGATTGATGTATTAAGTGTGGACTAAATACCAAATGAAAGTTAAAAGAATAAAACCTCGCCTTCATTTAAGGAGAGCTCGCAACGAAAACAAAAACATTTCATAACTGGAGGGGTTCCAAATAAAAACAAAATGTTATTAATCAGTTAACTGTCTTCAACAAAACATTGTTAGCAAATACTGAGTATTATATCGAGATCTGCATTGCTTGAGGTAGATACTGGTATGGCATAGAATAAATACACTGATGGAGAAAATAAACACCTAAACGCACCTAAATACACACTAAAGGATGTAATCTAGTTTCAGTTCTAGTTCTCTACACTAAGTCCAATATCCCAAGAGCTTACAGATTCTTGACAAGCTTATATCAATATCAACTCACTCTGGCGTTGTGTGCGGTAACAAATGTTTGTACACGTTACTTCCTCCACACTCAACCTCGGATCAAGCTGAAAGTTTGCACACTTATTTCTGGTACCTGACAATACAAGAATAACACACAAAAACATAACCAATTAGTTAACTACTAATACATATTTTTATTTTGTATTTAACAAGGGGGAAAAATGTATCTTTTTAAATTAATTTATTTTCTAGTTGATAGTCCACACGAGTCGAGGCATTGATCTTGACACCTAACGACCAATGAAAAGCCCTACACGTGCCTCCATTGGTTCGGGTGAAAGTAGATTCTTGGTCGTAATTTGTCTGAAAGGCTCCCAAAACGAAGCATGTTTACCTAGCGCTCTAACGCCCAACATAACAACAAGGAAATGATTATCGCAAAGTGCAATCACACACTATTTTCAATCCATGAATAACTTACTCACTGCCGGAATGAACGTCCTGCGAAGTTAACGTTACTAGACTCATGCAGTACTTCTTTAAAATAATTTCTAACCACGAAAAATAAAATTAAATGTCAAATAACCAAGAAACCAATACAAGACAGAATGCCTACCCCCTCTCCTACTTTTAATTTGCTTTGTTCGATGCCAATATGTAAGGAAGTACAAAACGTTCCTTCATTCTCTCGTCAGCGTGGACACTTGTCAGATGAGAATTTGAAGAATCAACTAACACTATAAAATTAGGTTATGTTTGTGAGAGATGTCATGTATACAGAACTTGATAGGTGTCGCACTCACCATCTGAGCGTACAACATAACTTAGCTGTGTTCTTATGTAGTATGTTGTTTGTTAGCCGTTCAAAACATAAGCATGAATAGGGTCTCCTTAAATACAGCAGGTTTTGTCTGCATTGGGTGGTACAAAACAATATAGGTTACAGCTGGATCTTCATAACATGAAATACTGCTTTCTTCCATAATCTTCGGTCTCCAATACGGCTCTCTTCCATAATTTTCGGTCTCCAATACTGCTCTCTTCCATAATCTTCGCTCTCCAATACTGCTCTCTTCCATAATCTTTGGTCTCAAATACTGCTCTATTCCATAATCTTCGGACTCAAATACTGCTTTCTTCCATAATCTTCGGTCTCCAATACTGCTTTCTTCCATAATCTTCAGTCTCTCTTCCATAATCTTCGGTCTCAAATACTGCTCTTTCCATAATCTTCAGTCTCCAATACTGCTCTTTTATCTTAATCTTGCTTACTTCTTGTAAAAGTACTAAACATCTGCTAGACCCTAATACAAAAATGAACGTTTGTATTCTTATATTTCGTACTGCATTCTGTCGTAGTCTCAGCGCAACTCATGCAAGACCCACCGCAGACCATTGTTACGTCTCCAGCCCACGGAGCACAGTCAAGCCGCTACGGCGAGAGACGGCTGTCATTTGTGGCGCTACTGCAGTCGATATCAGGTCACCGCACTCAAGTGATCTAATAACACTGCTGACAGCATGGACAACACAAGTAAGTCGTCAATATGTAAGACTGAAAACTTAATTCTTAGTGCAGACAGGAATATAGCAAACATTTTTTCTAAATACTTTTAGTTTACCTAATTAAAAAAGCAAAACGTTTACAAATAATTTTTAACACACATTGACAATCAATGAGTATAATTATGAATGTAGTCAGGTATTTAAAATGTAAAGAGTGTTAGGTGGTTTCAATGAATGTAATTATTGTAGTGAAGTGACCTGGTCGTATGTCTTCGTGCAAGTTGGAAAAGATATTATGACCACTTATGATTTATGTGGCTGGTTAGCGAGATGTCTACTGTACAAGTATGTCGTTGGTACACCCATGTGTTATGGTTGTAGATTCATGTTAGTGTAAGGGCGAGAGTCACATTGGTGATCAAAGTTAGCTACTGAATTGAAGAAACTTTGCTAAGATAGCCTACATTGTTTCCATTAACCTTGTTTCGTGGGGAGACCTGTTTTCTTTTATTTAAACTTCTATTGTTCCGTTTAAAGACAAGTCTTGGAACTACATAGGTGTTTTGTGCTACATACATGCACCGTACCTAAAAACAACCAACTAGCGTGTTCATAGTGTGCGTGCATGTTCCAGGTTGACACATGAAACACTTCCAGGCTGTGTTCAAGATCGCAATATGACCCCACTGCATGGCATATGGCAATTACCTCAGAAAACGCAAAGCTTATGTCAACACAGCTCAATTGTAGTCACTAAATGGCCTGACACAACAACGCTGTTCTAAGCTTTTTTTTTAACGAATGTGTTTCTATACCACGTTTATGTCTGTGTGCGCGAGGGTAGGCTTAGCTTATGTTATTGAATAGACAATACCCTCTGCTCAGAATTAGTTCAATGCCTTTAATCTCCAAGTCCATTTTTTTTCTCTTGTACTGTAGACCGTTTTAATTACCTAAATATTTAAGAATGGGGTGGGAAGGGAAGAATACATTAATTCTAGAGCCAATCAATCAATAGTGTTGTGTCTGACTGACCTTCTTTAATCGAGGTCTGTTTAGAGCAAGTCACCCCTAGCTCATCAACTTTGCAAGGCAAGCGTGACGTCAATGCAGCCCGTCATGAAACGCTAGACACGCTAGGGGAGCTAATCAACGCAGAGACTATCTTTTTCCGGAACATGCATTTAAATGCTTTAAATACCCAGTAGACGTCAAATCTTTAAATTAATGTTTGAATTCGACCTAAGCTTCAAACTCAGAAACACCTATGTAAGAGTAAAGGGAAAAGGAACAAAATTCTCAAATTTAGCTAAATTAGTAAATGATACCTTTCCTGGACCAGTTATCGATCCTTTTTTTTTTTTTTGGAAAAAAAAAGAGGGGGGGCGGGGATTACGCAGAGCGAAAAGAAATATGTTTACTATGAATTGTTTTTATTTAAAACTATGTTCTCAGAAACACGTGTAAATAGCCAAACCTACCAAAACTAACTTTTCCTATTTAAATCCGAACAAAAAAAAAACATAAAAAGCCTAGAAACAAATTAACGGGCGTAGCCGGTGCGTACCGCTAGATGAATTATAAGCCCCAAAACCTTAGCAGACTCAGATCTAGTGCCGTAACTGTAACAGACTTTTTGAACAGAGGTGTGGTCGATGTGAAGCCAAAAGTTAGCTGTGTAACAGGTAGGGTGCAATGTGTCGATCGAACCTGCCACCTATACAAAGTCATTGTTAAATAGCCCTGAGAACATCTGTTTGTTCACTTGAACTAATAAAGTCTTGCTGTTTGATTCAGAAGATTATGAAAAGTGTACAAACCCAGTAGCGAATTTGGTGTCAAATTAAGGTCCCGGCCTTTGCAAGAGTTCTTCGGCTATTCCGGATTTCATTTGTTGATAACTTTTCACCTCTATGCCCGTGAAGGCGATCTGACACCTGAGCTAGACTTGAAAGACTCTTCCGTGAGAAAAAAAAAAGGCAGGGGGAGGGGTTATGTCGCCTTCCTTAAAAAGTACTTCGCTTTATTTAGCACTGCATTCAGACCATTTCGAGTTTTGGTCATAAACCAATTTCGACCCTCTAAGATGTGATATTCTTTCAAAATGGCATCTCCATCGCAGTATTCATTTAGTTCGCTTAAGAGTTTAATCTTTAACCAGTGGCACTGAACTGTTTGATGCACTAGTTCACTAAGGACTTTTTTTTTTTTAATGGATTGTCTCCCCTTTTTCTCTTCCCCCCTTGCAGGAGAGTTTGAAGAGTACGGGGAGGAGAATAGAAACACTAAGAACAACGGTAGGTAACTCCTTTTATGTGGCCTTGTCGTACACAGCAACTGTACCGGTAATGTATATCGAAATTTTATAAAAGTAACTTGTTCAGGTGTTTGAAAGTTAATTTTTTGTTTCACTTTACTTTCAGATGAATTCGACAGAATAAGGACAAAAGGAAGGTATGACTCAACCGAGTAGACATTTGTCTGTTCAAAACAAATATACAAGAAAACCATAGTATAAGAATTTATTATAAATAATTTGTAATAATTTTTAATTTCCCATTATGTAATTATTGCAATAGAAATGATAATATGCATAGAGATTTCTGTGGTCGGCGCATACCACACTCAATGCTATTCTTCAATTTTTATATCATTTGATAATTTAATTTGAAGAATGGATCAGAAACTTAAAATTATATTCTCATCTTTTTCAAGACCTGACTAAATGTTTCGTTCCATTCTTTCATTTTACAAACAAATGTTCATCATTTAAATGGATTCACTTCCAGGTTGTCAACAATTTACTTCCACAATGAGGGACTCTATAAGAATATTTGATATAATTAACAATTTCTTTGTAGTTGTTTAATGAGACAATGGTTTATAGAGTTAAGGATAATATCGAATCAACATATCAGAGGCAAATACTGCGGGGCCATTATAGTGCCACGGAACATGCCAGGGTAGTTTTCAAAATTAAATGGCAATCGCAGAGTACAAGGAAAGTTATGTTGAGAAAAATGGAACATTTGGTGGAAATCTGATAAAAAAATTTAAGCCTAAATTCTTGTACTCTGTTTGCGATTGCCATTTAATTTTGAAAACTACCCTGACCAAAAATTTTTTTATCAGATTTCCACCAAATGTTCCATGACAGAATCAAAACTTGATTCCAAACATAAAATAAAATGTAAAAATCTCAGAGCCCATTAGTTTACTGAGCCTGTTATTCTCCCTTAATAGCTGTCAGGTGGACATACTCAAGAATAAGAGACAGAATAGTAAGAAAGATGATACAAACATTTCTAGATGAAAAGATCTTGAAGAAAAGGAACATTTGTTTTTGTTGAAACAAACTTTTCCCATCATGAATATACATTTTTCAAGACCATATATATCTACAGACTTATTCTGTTCAAGTAACATGTGATAAGATGTTACAGACTACATATATCTACTGAATTATTCTGTTCAAGTAACATGATACAATTTTACATTTCAGAGAAAGATTCAAATATCTTGCCAAACATAAAGAGCCTAAAGTGGAGTGGTATACATGCATTGGGTAAGTTAGTTGAAAGCAGTAATAACTTATATACTACCAACATAAAAAAAACTTCTTTATTGAAGATCATATCTGTCATAATTTTATCACTAGCCCACCCCAGAACTGGGGAACGCAAGAACCTCTGTGGCCTCTTAACAAAGCTACAATCTCTGCCAATGCCAGTCACAGAATTGCTGAGTTGGCAACACCAAAAAAGAATTTTCAGACAGGTGTCTACATCAACAGGTTAAACACTTTAAAATAGTTACAATCCAGAGAATTGATAAGTGCAGTGTGCCTTTTTGTCATAAATAAAAATTTATTGTGTCAATATTGTAACATTTATTTCAGGCCTCTATGGCAATACAGTTGTGGGAGAGCATCAGTGCTTACAACAGTGGATGAGAATGCACTAAATGCCCATGCATCATCTAGAGTGGGGCAACTGGCTAATTCTAAAACCTATCCACAACACATGCCCAATAGGTAAGTCTAGAAAATGAATCTTTATATATGTTTAAAATGATTTCTTTTCCAAAAAGATAGCCATATATCAAAGGGAAAGATGAAAGAATTTATGGTCATAATGCAGAATTTAAGGTCATAATGCTTTACTAGTTTATCGAAATTTCTTATTTTTAAAGAAATGTTCATTATAGAGTAAACATGTATTTAAAAACATTACATTTCCAGGATAGAATTTGTGTACAGCTGTGGACGTTCAAGTCCAATTTGGTCAGTTCCCAACAGTGCTTTGAACAGCACACCCACCCCAAGAGTTTTAAATCTTTCCCAACACAAGCCATATCATCCAAGCTTTCAACCAGAAAAATCCTTGCCTTGGGAGGTGCCTGAGCCAGCTAAGAAAGCTAAAGCAACTGAAAGAGTGGAACAACTGGCATCCCCTAAGGCAAGACCAGAGGGACCATTTCGAGAGCCAACTTGGCAAGTAAGTATTAACAGATTCTTAGGCCATTTCAACGTATGATCACAAAATTCTTCAAATATGTTAATATGCAATTCAGACATTAATGCATCTTGTTATTTCTGAGTTTATATTTGATTGTTCAATAACTAAATGTATTCATCTTTACAAAATAAAATAATTCTTCAATGAGAAATCATGTTAAGTTTGAGCACTCACTATACCCACGGTATATCAAGTAAGAATATATTATATATCATTATAATTCAAATTTAATAATACTCTCTCAAAATCAAGACTTCACATCAATCTTGAAACTTATTGACTCAGAAACTCATCTCTTCTATATACATAGTTTTTCAAACCAAAAGTTCAAGAATATTCCTCTACCAGAAATGAATCAGCTCACTTTCATTAATTTACTCTTCTGTGTAGAAATTGGAAGCTACTTAAATGTTAACAGTTTCCTGTTTACACTATGCCAACTTGGTACGTACCCCAAGTGACTTATCTTTTTTTTGTTATTAGATTCCAGAAAGAGCACTTAAATCTGTGGCCAGTCCCAGGTGCCTAGAGCTAGCTCGATCAAAATCTCTTGCGGAAGGATTTCTGCCAGCCAAGGATATAGAATGGCCAGTCAGCAGAGCAGCTAAACAGGCCTCAGCATCAGAGAGAATAACAGCTTTGTCACAGCCCATTCAGAGAATGAACATGAATATTTTACAATTCAATCCAGAAGCCTTCAAAGTAAAGCCACAAGCACTCAAAGGTCAAATTCCAGCAAGAGTCAATGAACTGGCCCAACCAATCAATAGATAATGTTTCAATAACATAGCTGTATGTCTTAATAGAATACCTAAACTTGTACATTGTTGAGTATCAATACACTTTTTAATGTTTTTTTTTCCATAGAATTGATTGAAAATGTTTTAATTTTGTAATTATTTGAAAAGAATTATCTTCAAGAATTAAATGTGAAATTTTATACAATCACTACCTTCTAACTTTTTTTTAAATTTATAACTTTTATAACCATTGCAACAAGCAGCTAACAGACGGTAATCCCAAACTGTTCTTTTAGTATATGATCTCCCTCCAGTAAAAACTAAGACAAATATCCTTCTACTGAAAGTAAATAAACAAACTACGCTGTTCAGGTTTGCTTCACAAGATTATAACTATTACCTAAAGACTATTACCTAATTACCTAATAACGAAAAACTCCATAACTTTACATGAAGGTTAGCAGTGGAAAAGGTCAAATTTTAATATATAAAAATAAAAAACCTGGACCCTGACTTCACAACTACAGATTGTACTATTACTATATCATGGCCTTCCCTCACAAATGAAGAGAAACCTACTCTAATGATTTCAAGTTTTAGTTATCGCAAATTACTAAAAACAAAAAAACAGGCAACAAAAATTTGAAGCTAAAAGAAATTTATTTTGTTACCAATGCTGCTCATGGAACTAACAATAAAGCAACATTTATTTTTAACATGCTTAAAAAAAAAAACTTTCATTAAAAATGTTACATAGCTTCAAAAAAATAAATTCACTGAAACATTAAAAGCAATCATTTCAACAGCCCTAATAGCTCTCTCATAATTTCTGCCATCCACACAGACAATCACAAGGATGTGTGCACACAAATATTTACAGTGAAAAAAGTAACATTCATAAAGAGACTAGGCTTCATTCACAATGACTTAATGTAATGAGCTAATCAATCAAACTTCTCTGTACAAACATTATGTATCTGTATACATTCTAGGTATCTGTTTAATGACAATCAAGGTCCAGGTTTTTGTTTTATCAGGGCCTCACCTTGTTTGGCCTCGGCATAAACTCTGTACATTTCTGGAATACTTTTAAAACGATTGATTTTTCTTTGAATCTGTTTTGGAGTTTCTTGGTAGTAATTCCTTTCATCTCTGGACATTGCCTGAAAAAACAATTTCAATTGCCATTTAAACTACATAGTTTCTCAGGCTTAAAATAAATATTCTTAGAATCCTGAAAAGGGAAAGTATAAAATAAAACAATAACAGCATTTAAACAAATGTTTACTTACAAGCCAACCAACTGAAGTTTTCGTGTGATTCTAGAAATAATAGATTCAATTACCCTTTTGTTTAAAACGTTCTTTAAAAAATGTCAAGATAAAGTATTAGGTTTCCAAAAATGTACCAAGCAAAAACTGTTATTTAAAAAAAAATTATTTCAATTTCTTCTAAGTTTCTTTTCTCTCCTAAAAAAAAAAGGGATTAAAAACTACAAACCTAAACTTATTCAGCAATATTATGAAAATTAGTTTAATTCAATAGAAATAATTTTCTTTTTTAGAAGAGAAAAGAAACTTTAATTATTTAGAAACAATGATTTTATTTATTTATATGTTCAACAACACTATTGAATATTTGAAATAGCTGAATTGAGACAATTACTGTTTGTGACACTTATGTCTGACTGACAATTATCTGGCTTACAACCTTGGATTAGTAAATTTCATATTGCCTGGGTTTGTAGATTTGTGAAGAAAACCTATTTGATACTTTGTTGATAAAAAAAAAGTACAAAACAAGTAAAGAATAAGACAGATAAATACATTTTAAAATATAAACTAGTCCACATAACTTTTATGACAAACAATGAAGCTTATTTATTTTTAGATCTGGTTATCACATAGCAACTCAAAACAAGAGGAATAACCCTTTTAAATTAAATTTTTTAATTAACAAAGAATTTCATTTTTGCTTGAAGCCAATGACACAGTCTATTAATAACCATAGTCAATGAAAATTACTTATTTCTTCTTTTAAAGCAAACTTATAAAGTAACAATTATTTGTTTTATAACTGAGGAAATAGTTGTCACTGCATAAATCAGATCTTTGCTATGATGATTTTACCTTTTTAAATACAGTTTTAAAGACAAGATAATCTACTTCCATTATTAGTGACATACCACCATATGCGGAGGTTCAAATACAAACAATCAATAGTAAAATAATTAAATAAATTACCTTGTAATCTTCCCCATATTTGTCCATAAGGTAAACACAAAAGCCTGCATCTTCATCAGACATTGACATTTTCTTTGCTACAGGTACTTTTGATTTCTCTTCCAGCTCTTGATTAAAAAGATGAACGCAAAATAAAACAATTGTAGGTGACATCTTAAAAGCATAAGTAAACAAGCACAGTGACATGAATCTAGTCCCAAATATCCATTTACATAGTATGATACAAAATTATAATAACTATCAATGAGTTTCTTTGCCACAATAGCTACCAATTGTAGGAATTGTTAGCCGCTTCCATGCAGATAAGTCAAACAGAGGTAACTCTCAAATAACTAAATCAAATAACATAAGTGAAAGGTCAACAATATTAGTTAGTTGACACTGATAGAGAATTTGAATAAGAAATTTAATAATGACAAAGGGAACCATCAAATGTTGTCAAGCTAAATCTCAACGTTACTAAAAATTTGCATCTATAAAGCCGTCAAAAGTGGTCTGTTTTCATTTTGCTATTCTTCCTAAAATACTTGGCCTGTTTTTTTAAGTCGTTGCCTCATTGTCTCTAAGTCAAAACTTTTTTTTTTATGAAAAAAAAAAATTTTTAATGCTAAATTACTAATTGTGCAAAAGGCTGTCTAATGGTGCTGGATTTCATGCCTCACCATGGCAGGGGGGTGAGCAAATGCTCAAAGAGCAATGACCCTCAAAATGGATGTGCTTAAATGATCATCTAGTTATATTAATATCATAATCAAATCAAACAACAAATCATTTGCACACACAGACATGCCTACCGCCAATACCCAGAATGTGGAACACTCAGATTGAAAATGTGGAATTTTGAGTTACAATGTGGAACATAAACGCATAAACTTATGTTTGGCACACGTATTGCGCGCAATTAAAAAACCTTCAATTAGTACTTAAATAATGCTAGTTTGCTTCTTATACATAAATGTAAATAGTATAATTTAAAAGTAAGAAAATATGTAATTCAATCAATAGTTCTATCTAACTCTAGATCTATATGATGAATAATAATGAATTCATTATTCAATTCATGTATTCTAATGTTTCTATCTATTTTGTATTTGTTGCTACTAGAACTAGATCTAGTTAAATCTAGTAACTAGACTCTACTAAAGATTATTCTTGATCTAGATCTACTTGAATTTGAATAGCTTTTCTAGCTAGACCTCTCCTCAAGTCACTCTAAATTTTGTCTCTAGTTCTAGAATAATTCAGATCTAACAAGTCCTCTAAGATCTTAATATTTATCTCTAGATATACGGACTTATCTGATCTTATATAATACAGACGTTACTTCAAAAAAGAAGATGATTACGTCCTACGCGTCATGCATTCAGTAATGCATATTTACCAGTGACTTAAATTCTGCCAAGTCACTGGTTTTCCTGGCTAGCTCAGGCAAACCATTCCATGCTCTAATGGCACTAGGGAAGAAAGAGCATTTGTACAGATTTGTCCTAGCATATGGGACGAGGAATGTGCCTTTATCTTTGTGTCTTTCTGAGTATTTTATTAAGTTCTGTTTTTGTATTTGGAGATTATGGTTCAGTGTTTTGTGTATAATTGCTACTTTACTCTTAAGTCTTCTATCCTGAAGGCTTTCTAAATTTAGTGATTTTACTAAAGGTGTTACTCTAGTGAAATGTGAATATTCGTTTGTTATGAATCTCACTGCTCTATTTTGTGTCTGTTCTAGTTTCTTAATGTTTTCTTGAGTTGAGGGGTCCCAAACAGAGGATGCATATTCTATTAT
>JADKLZ010000003.1:25057698-25075174 GCA_021533235.1 Biomphalaria straminea
GAATCGTATCTGGTACTGTGTGAGATTGCGCCTTCTTGCTGACCTGTTATCAAATCTAAAGACAGTACTAGACTTGATGCAGAAGATGACAGTCGCTTAAATGTGGAAACCACTGCCTCGAAAATTCTTTCTTTAATGAAGCAGAAGTTGGCTCAACCTTCACACTGACATGGATTTGTTCGTACTAACTATCGCATACATTTTGTACACATGGAATTTGCTCAGATTGTTAACCATGCTAAGCCATGTTTTTTAAATTGTCATTTCTCTCCCCCCCCCCTCTCTCTTTCTTTCTCTCTCTTTCTTTCTTTCTCTCTCTCTCTCTCTCTCTTTCTTTCTCTCTCTCTAAAAGCTCTCTTTAGTCGTCATATGGTATCTCCAGTCCCCTTCCTATTTCAAATTAGAAACTAGTTTCAGTACAAGTAAACAATGGTACCGGTATGTTGAGTTCCACAAAGGCAGCAGAATAGAAAAGACACCAGAAGGGCCTACCTTAGGTGTTCCAATTGTTTCTAACAGCTGTGAATCTTTCTTCTTTCTTTCTAATTCTTTCTTTATATCTGTTTTTCTCACGTTCTCTTTCGTGCTCTTCTTTTCGGTCTCTTTTTCTCTCGTTCTCCCGTTTTTCTTTTTATGACTCTTTCTCTCTCTTTCTCTCCCCCTTTCTTTAACTCTCCTTCTATTTTTTTATCTTTCTCTCTCCTTTCTCTTTGTTATTCACATTCTCCTTATCTCTTTCGTTCTCTCCCTCTTTCTTATCTTTTTCTCTCCCTCTCCCACTCTCTATCATTTAACTCTTTCTCTTCGTATCTTTCTCACTCTAATAGACTAATTTTTTTTCCTTCTAAATTTCAGATCAACCCCCATTTTTTGACAAACAAAATTGACAAATTATTTTCACGATAATCATAATATTTCACATTTCAATAGCAACAAAAGAGACCCATTGTTATTACTAACTGCAGCATTTGGCTATGGCGACTGACGCCATTAAAGGCAGAAGTGGGAAAGAAACTTTAAATTGACATTTTTTTTTCTTTTCTTGAATTTGAAAAACTTCTCAGTGTACTGGTGACTTGTCGGCGGCTGCTTTGGTTCCAGATGACTGCACACGTCACATGATCTCCATCGTCTTGATGCCACTGGAACCTGCGCCTTTGTTCCCCGCGCTCACATCTTCCCGTCACCGTGGGGTGATTGTCGCAATTTGTGCCCAGCCAATCGCCGCACGGCGTTATCGCGGGATTTCGATCGCTACTGATTGAGGGGGCGGAGCCAAGCTGACGTCTGGTCTTCTCATTAATCCTATTATGTTTTGTATTTGGCCAATCAGTGCCTCTGCCCGGAGTTTGACAGACGCCTAATCGCGGGGACAGTTATTATTTGGAGATTATCAAACCGAATGACGGAAGGCGCCGTTTCGACGGCTTATACACTACTGGAAAATAGGAGGGAAAAAAAAAACGCAAACGATCGCGGCAAAAAGGGCCGTGTCATACCGCTGAAGCAGTCAACTCCGCGCTTATAACGAGGGCGAAAACAAGCCAAGCGTTTTATTATTTCAACAAATCTCTTGTCCTCGAAGGGGGGATATCGAGTTCCTAAGCTCTCACTCGGCAGTTGATTGTTCTTCTGCTGAACGTGCTACTGCATTATTTGAAAAGTGTTTCCATTTGAGGCATATGCAGAAACCCGGTTCACTCTTCAATAGGCCGACTGGTTCTACATTGTATAATATTATACAATATTATGCGTGCAGTTGTGATATACTTTTATTTCGATTAATTTTAAAATTGTATAAATTAGTTATCGATTATTGGTTTAATTATAGTCTTTTAAAAAAATACCTCAAATCATAATTTACTCACTCATAGGACGTGAAATTCTTTTATTTAAGTGAATGGAAAATTTTAAGTAATTAAAAACTTAAAGCCTGGAGACGTACTTTTGAATTTTGTTTTTCCTTCCACGATGTTTGTATTAATGGAAGTCATGTTTGGAACAGTTTATTTTGTTTGTATTCAGAAGTCAGAATAGTTGGCGCGGAATTCTCTTCATATATTGAATGTTTTGTTTCAATAATACACCGTCACATCTCTTACTCTCTGAGCGCTACGCCATGGCTACAGACGATTCAGTTTTACCTTCCTCCAAGACTTCATCGCCCACAACGCCATCAGCGTTATCCCCTACGCTGTCGTCCACATCACCGAAGTCGCCCGTAAAGACCCCAACTTCGGTGGCGGCGCCCCTGAAGAAGTCGTCTTTTTCCATCAGCAGCATCCTAGGAGAGGACAAAACCGATGGGGCAAGGAGGTCCCCAAGCCATGGTGACGAGAGAAGGGACGATGATATCGACGACAGTGTTTGCGAAAGGACTCGAAGAGATGTAAGCAAAGAAGCAGTGGTCACTAGTATTTCGGACTTGTATCAAAGATTTCAGTTATACTCAGACCAAGCGCGGCTGGCACCAGGGCTAGCCTCCAGGGCAGCTAGTTTTGGACTTTGGTACCCATGGTATCCAGGATTGATAACATCACAACATTCAGATGGTAAGAACCAAATTTGTAAAATTTGATTTTTATTTACTTTATTTAATCTTACAAACTCTTTTTTTTTTTAAATGTGAGTTGTTTGTGCTTGTAGCCAACCGTTCACTGATTTACATACATGATGTTTGTTTTATAAGTGATTCAAAAGATATGCCAAAAGATTAAATTTGATAGGCACAAGCAAAAGATTAATAGTTAAACTTTTAACTGCACTGATGTCTTCTAGATCTAATTCTGTTCCAAAATAAGTCCTTGTAAAATGACCAATCCATCAGGTTCAGTCTGTTGTTCGCCTATAATGTGTTTTATTTACTTGTATAGAAAGAATGTTGACACTTGTAGTTACTGATGAGAATATATAATGGTATCGATGGTAGACATTCATTTTTTTCTTTAACTTAGCCGTTCCCGATCTTAACTGGAAGACACAAATGTAGGCCTACCGGGGGCCTACCCTAAATGTATATCCTAAATATGTATCCTAAAAATGTATCCAGGCACAAAACTTATCCTTCTCATGTAACTACATGTTCTATGATGTCTAGGCCATCGGTTTGGTAATCATTAGGATAATTATTATCTGAGATACAAACACAGTGGAATTATCTCATTACTACAGAAAGCACACTATTGACTTTTGTTTTCTGGGAAAGGGGGGGGGATTATATGCTGTCTGTTTGGATCTTAACTACAATGTAATTTCCAAGATTCTATCAATTTTTATATATTGGACGCGTAAATCGAAAATAATTGAATATAGTAACATTAGATCTAGAGATCTGATTGTAAGTTTAAATATATATGTTGCTTACTTTTTTAATTCGGAAGTAACGCGATTTAAAATATCTTAATTAATCTTATCTAATCTTATACATTTCTGGTGTTTCTTCAAAACAGAAGATAATTAGATCCCACATGTATCCATGTATAAAGTTAGTCGTTCAGGTTCAATAGAGACTCAAATATTAACATTATCCGCTCCATATATGTAACCTATTTGTAAACAGTTTTAAAACTCATCTCTACATTCGAACTAATATGTAAACAAAACTCAGAAATCAAATTTTGTAATTCAAGGTTCCTCTCTAGACAGAATGAGACGAGACTATTCAAAATTCTTTAAAGTTAGTGGGTAAAACCCACTGTCACACTAGATACAAGACTCTCTAATGAAACATCATTATCCCCAGACTGTTTGTATTCCAGTCAAAAGGACTAATATTTTATTCTACGTTTTTAATTCATCAGCAATGACAATAAATGTCATAAACATTTTTTTCCTTGACATCTGTTTGATGTTTTGAAATGACACAACTTTAATTTTATCTACGGCGCCACGTATCAAAGCACTGAAAAAAAATATAGTTAAATTATATAGTAATTGTATTGGTGAAACCAAATTTTATTGACATATTTTTTTTTACTCAGCGATAAGATAATCAGTTGAGGGAATAAAAAAAAATGGGCTTCAATAAACAACTACACTTTTATTGAATCTATAGCACAAACAGAAACAATTGTATTGGTTGTAGCTATCGTTATCACAAATTATACAAGCAAACTCAATAGAAAAATGAATATATTAAGTATTTACGACACACAGTAGATCCTAAAGAAACCTTTACACTATGCTAAAAAAAACTATTAAAATGCACGCATGCATTTTCTCGATAAGAATACAGAGTAATTTTATCAGCACTGCCTTGTTAATTTTAGAAATTGTCTAGAGTGAAGAACTTCATCTTTTTGTTTTTCTGAAAATTCTTTTTTTTTTTTTAAACTGCGCTAATGCTTGTTATTAAAAGATTTTTTTGTCTTATTATAAATTATACTTTCTTCGTTAACAATGAATTTGACAGCTAAGTACCCTACAACATCTGTTAATTGAAAGAAATGAAACATTATAATAGAATACAAAGTACGATTGAAACAGAGTTTTGTGAATGATGCAATTGAGAAATATCCGAATAAAAATGTAACGGTATAAATTAGTTTCTATTTCAGACTCGATCAGAAACATGTCATTAATATAGAAATATAGTTTGCTGGCAATATAGTAATATAGTTCGATTGGAAGATAGTAGCAAAGTTATTGTCAAAAATGCAAAATATTGACACTGCGGTTATCAATGTATTATATTATTATTATTATTATTATAGCTTTTATATAACGCTACTTTCATGCTTATAGCATGCTCAGAGCGCTTTGGTCTAATCTCATTTGTGGACCAGTGGGGGGGAGGGGATATCTAGGAGTTGGTTTTCCGTGCTGCCTTTGGGCGCTCAGTAAACACAACTCGGGTGTCGAACCTCGAGCCCCCTTCTAGGTAGCCAAGCCAAGCCAAGCCAAGCTCAAGCCGCACTTAGCCTCTCGACCACAATTTGTAGACTTTTGAATTCTCTATTGCTATATCTCTTCTTTTACATTTTGAGTTTCCATTTGATTCTACGGTATTTAAAAAATGCATAAAAATATTATATTCTTTTAAAAATGTATATTTTATCATCACCTTTGTATTCTATACACTGGATACAACAAAATTGATGTGTCTATTTATAGACTTTGGGCGGACTCAGGAGCGCCCGTAAAAACCCCGAAATGAAAAATCCCAGTGCTCGCCTAGAACATGTAAGCTCTAAAAGGGAACTTTACATTTTCTTTGGTGTCATGCACGTGGCTCCATTTATAAAAATCATAAACAAGAAAACTGGGTGAAAGACGAGAGTATAGAGGTAAATCGTGAGGAAATATTTCCAAGAAGATAGCTCTAGTTCTACGTTACAAACGATTATAATTTGTCCACTGGTGACTTTTTCATTTTTCAAAATTGTAATAATAATAGTATCGCTTTGTTACATTTTTACCTGTGCGCATTTCATGTGGTTGAGCTTATGTTTAGAATTCTCTACTTTCAGCTTGAAAACTCTTCACGGGCTTACAATAAAACAAAAAGAGTTGTCTCTGCATTGGGTGGAATCTTGACACTGGACGAATGTTTCGAAAACGGGTCCAATAATTTTGTAACATTTTTTTTCTAGAAATTTGACAAAATGTATATTTTTGGGGAAAAAAAATACTAGCTTACTGGTCACAACAGGAAATCTCTAGTTTGAACGTTATAATTATTCAAAGATTTTGAACGCGCTTTCAACGGGTATTTCCGCACCCAACACAAATGTTCTTTGTATTCACTAAGGAGCTAAATAAACAAATAGATGTTCATGAACATTTCCCGCACTGTGTTATGTAGAAGTTAGCTGGACCGAATAGAAAAAGTTGATTGTGCAAGCTCTCACTGGAATGACTCCTTGAAATATTGAAGAAATAAATAGAATAAGAAATTATAGATTGCCGCCAGCTTCATAATGGAGGAATTGGTTATTTTTAAAAACCTTTTTTAAATGTTATTCTTTTTTTCTACTAAATAAAGTAAACGTGTTTCGTTATCACCTGGTACTCACTTCTGAGCACCAAGTTGTAAGAACAATCCGGTTAAACGCTATTATCATAGAATGACGAAAAAAAAAAGTCTAATAACAAATGATGTTAAACTGAACCCTGTACACTCCTCCGGATAAAGTGTAGACCTATCCGATGTATTCAGATCTGCCTGACATGGCTTCAATTGAAACAATTTGTCATGGATAACATTTCAAAGCATTATTATTGACATATAGTGTTACATAGAACGCTGTTGTAAGCGTCATTTCTTTTCAATGTAATGACAGTGAATACCTGACATTTACAGCGACAAACCTTTTCATTATTGTCTGTATTCTCGCTTTCATCCCAAACCTTTCCAAGCCCACCACATCTCCTTCAAATTCAAACCAATGGATGTTAGATTATAGATCAACGGATACAGACTGAACTATGTCGGTTTCTTTTAAATACATGCCACGCAGATTTAAAAGACATAATAAGCTTTTAACATTCATACTTATTAGCTATATTTAGCACACTATAACAATAGGAGAAAAGAAACATAATTGAAATATAATACTTTACAAAAATAAAGTTAGCATCTACGTAAAATATTATTTACACCCTTTTTAAAGGTTATCATTTATGATCATATTTTTCTTCAATTTTCTGATGTGTTGCTGAGATGCCGAAACCGCTTGACTACGGCTTTGTTACCTAACAAGGGGGCTAGAGTTCGAATCCCGAATCAAGTTGTATTGGCTAAGCACTACATGCAGCACGGAAACCTCTCCAAGATACTCCTACCCCCAACTGGTACACACACACACACTATGTTCCATAGTGCACTGAGCATGCTGTAAGCATGAAAGATAGTAAACATGAAAGACATACTATATAAAAACAAAGATTTGCTATATAAAAACAAAGATTTGCTATATAAAAACAATTTTTAAAAAATCATTTTAAGAAATCTGCTAAGCAAGTGACCTTTTACTTAATGAATATTTAAGCGATTACTGTATGTTAAAGTTTTGTGATTTGCCATTGCTATATAAAACAATGTTAGCATTTAAAATACATATCTATTGAATATTTTCCAAAAAAAAATGTATTGCTTATTAGAAATATTTACGTAGATCAAAATGCTAATTTGTAATATATAGTTTATATCAAATTTGAATATTTAATATTAGAAAATAAAAGAAATGTGTTTAGATTTAAAAACACTCTTATTCAATGTTTAAAAAAAACTGGAATGTATTAACATTGTAAGTGTATTCATATTGAAACTTTCGAAGAAGGAAGTGCCTCAAAAATCCACATAGTAACATGTTGTCATGCTTAGAACTGAAGTTTAGGTCATCTATTTATGTAATTAGTATCATAACTTGAACTAAACAAAAATATTTAAAGAAAATCATGTTCTATTTAAAATACTGGCAGTTTACTTGGAGTCCTAGATCGTTCTAAAATTTGCGATGAATGTTTTCATTGTAAATTTGATTTAGAAAAAATATTATCTATCAAAACAAATTCAAAGTAACAAAGAAAATATAATAGTTGATAAAAAAAAAAAAGACTTAAATGATAAATAAATGGTTCGATTTTTTTTTTAAATCCCTGGCTACAGAATGTGAGAATAATGGTTTGTATGGCCTAGAGTTAAGCTAGCATTGACAAAGCCAAACGTTACGGCCTATAATCGCACTATGGAACTAAGGACAGAATATGAACCATTGAACAATGGCGATGCATACAAAATGAGGCTGCACCAGGACAAGGTATCAGGTGAAACTAAACAGCTGAAAAGAAGCTTCCTTTAAAGAATGCTGAATAATTGATTGTCTGGTGTTGCGTTCAACTTCAACAAGAATTAACAGAGGGAAAAAATATAAAAAAAAGAATCATTGTAGAATGCTTTGCAGCAATCGCGACAATATGTAGCCTAGATAGTTGATTATAGTCTACGACCATTTAAAGATACTGCTAGTCTATGACCATCTGAAAATAATCTTCGACCCACTTTGGATTAATAATGAGGATAAAGGGAACGCTCATTTTAAACTATTTCAATGTAGATGACATTGTTACAAAGACGCTTTTTCTAGTTGGTTAACAGCGCAATAGAAATGATATTATTTTTGTTATTCAAATCTTGGACAAGTAGGCATTGGACAGTGTCACCGGCATTAAGATCTTTTACAACAACACGAAATCCTTTGTAATACACTACACAGTGTATATATATTTTTTTAAAGTTGAGCTAATAATAAAACAAATTTTCCAAATTTTATGTTTGCCAGAAGTGAAAGGTTTTTAATAGAATGAAACAACGAAAATCTGGAACAGGAAAATCTGGCTAATAAGCTATTTAAATTGTTTTAAATTAAAAGAAATCATGCACATATTTGTGCTCACTGTCCTATAAATAATTAAAGTCCATCCAGGTTAAAAAATAACATTTAACAAAGATTTTGGAGAGCAAGAAAAGCGAAGGTTTACAGTTTGAGTCGGATTTCTCATTTCTTGGCTTTCTTTCATTAAAGAAACAATGACTTCCACAACAAATAGAACAGCGACGTTAAGAATCCGAAACATAACATGTGCCATCTTTATCCAGGTAAATCACAAAAAAAGTTTATTGTTTCAATACAGTTAATTAGCTCATTGCTAAAACTGATTAACTGTTTGTAATAATATCATCTATTATGCATTACATTGTAAAGAGAGAAGAAAGATGTAAAGGATATATTAAGCGCAAAACAAATGGAAGACAATGGACTTCCATTGTTGAGACGCTGGAAACAAGAGAGGGTTGCTCTAAACATAGAATTAAACCCGTAGCATTGTAACGCAGTCACTTGATTGTATTTTTTTAAAAAAGGTTTTGTTTTATTTATGAAATGTAATTGTATGCCATGAATATGCCTTGGCGCTTCGCTTAGCTATGTTACGTGTAATCAATAAAATTAGAATGTTTTGTTTTATACAATTAGTCTTAGTGTAATGTGACCGAGTCGTGTGACTGAGCAATGTCAATGAAAATAAAAATAAAGACAATCAAATGCGGATTTAAAAAAATTAATTGAAATTTAAATTGTGTTATAAATGTAGGAATTATATACATATTTAATATAGTATTTTACACAAAATCTTGGCTCTTTGTCTTTAGGTCAACGTATTGCTATAATTAAATCTGTTTGCTGTCCAGTGGATATTTAGAGTTAGGCCTAATACACGTATTGCTGACAGTACCGGTACAGCTGTACTTTAAACACAGTTTAGGTAATTTTTAGATTTAATGAAAAATGTGAAGAAATATTAAGATTAAAATAATGAAGAAAAATATACCAAAATAATTATAGTTGGCATTCCACTTGTATTTGTAGAACAAATATTGTTAGCTAATTATAAAATATAAATAATGATTCTAGATCTTCTTTCTGAAGCAGGATAAATATAGGCTAAAGTCTAATATTATCTATTGCTTGAAATAGCGCCAGAGTTCAATGTTTAAAGATCAACATTTTTTGATGTATATTATTGTCACTTTGCTAATTCTAGTCAAACACAATATAAACAAAACTCTTTTTTTTTTCTTCTAGTTTGGTTTTACAAAAACAATATAAACAAAACTCTTTTTTTCTAGTTTTGGTTTTGCAAACATAATATAAACAGAACTCTTATTCTCTACTATACTTCAGTATTGAGCGTATGTATACATTGATAATAATGGTGACAAAATATCCAGCTTTTAAGAATACGCCATTTCGGATTTTTTACCCAGGATTAGGTTTATGAGGTCTACTATCTCTATTGCAGAGTTTTCCTAGTAACTCTGTCGTGTTTAATAACCCTTGTAAATGTTTTTCTGCCAAGTGCTTAATAATAAGCTTACATAATATGTTCTCAATAGGATTTAAAAAACGTGTCCTTTCCACATAAAAAAATATCTATCAGACTCAAAGTGATATTAACCAATTCAGTTTACAGCTAGCCAACCATACAGTGAAACTCGCTGAGTAAGAAACATACAAATGCTTTTATGCAAAGTTTATATCAACTCTGTCTGTCTGTCCGTCAGTCTGTCTGTCTGATTATCGTATCAAGTTGAAACTGTTATGTAATTATAAATATTAATTTTACCTAACAAAGCAATTTAAAATGAACCGATTAGTCAACTAACTATTGGTATTGGTAATTAGTTGTTTTTTTTTAACTTTATATTGAAAAAGAGAAATAACTCCTACATTCAGAGATATATTGTTGTGAGTGCGGAGTTAAGATAAGTTTTTTTTTTAAAGAATTAAAAAAAAAATATTTTGCTTGTTTTAATTTTATTAATACAGGTTATCAAAACATTTGCCTGTTTGGCTTACTATACAGACAATACTTAAATTAAATTAAATTAAATACTTTTATGATTTTAAATCTTTTCACATAGAAAGCCAGAAATTTTGGGGAAAAACGAAATAGCTTACTAAAATAGCGTCAACTGTTCTTTGGAAAACATGCACAAAATCTGGATAAATGGTAACCAAATAAATACATATGTTATTATCGATACAAAACGATCGAGTTAGAGTCAAATTAAGAAATCTATGTATTTTAATAAATTAAGCTTATTTCAATGATACAATAGATGGAAGTAAAACAAATAGGATAATTAATAGTTATTAATACATACATAACGAAATATATTTCTTACGCGTTATGTACTACTGTCAAACAAATTACCTTCGGGATAAAAATGTTATTGTTATTATTATTACTATTATTTTGGTAGAAATAAAAACATTTTTATTTCCTGGCACTGCTAGGTTCGAGCTTCGTCAAACGGATATTATTATTATTATTGTTAAATTTATGTTGTAATACATAAATGTCTCATGTTATTGTTCAAAAGAGTCTAAATTCCATAATTAGTTGTAAGCATACGCATTCAAAGCCGAGTAACGCGATATTGCCATATAGGGATTTTTCTTTAATCAACTATTATTTTCATCGACTGATTTTTTGGAAATGTATTAAACTTTTAAACTTACACTGTTTTTAATGGATTCCATTAAGTCAAATAAACAGGGCTGTTAATATAGCCCCACAAGATATTGATATTATTAATATTAGCCAGGGAAGACAGGGTTGGGAGCGGGGCGGGGGGACACCAAGAAGTTGAGTTTTAAGTCACACGAGGGTTAAATGAGAGCGTACTGTGTTTGACCTTGTGTAATGTCACGACTGTTTGTAGGCTGACTGTTATTTAGTATTTTAATGGACTGGATTGTATGTACTTTGACCTCCTAAATTAATTTTACTATTTCGAGGAGACTTATTTCAAGCACGTTTTATACAATGAGTCTTTTCCATGCAGTTTACACAAATAAGCGTGTTGAGTAAAGGGGGGGGGGTGATGTGACACAATTTTAAGTATAACTTTTACAGTAATGCGCTTACTGTTATATCAGTTCACCTTCACCTGTCACTTTGTGTGTTGGAGCTTTGGGGCACCACACAAGATTTATCAACCGTCTTTATCCACTCCTATCTGTCTTGTGCCTATCTATGGCAAGCCCGTCCATTCGTATATGTGGTCTTCCCCACGCTTTCTCTGTTTGCCTCTTCTACTTTTTCCTGGTACTGTTCTTTGAAGGAAGGTCTTTGCGATCTTGAAGACCTTGTTCTATCACCATAGAGTTTTAGTTTGCGTTTTTGTACAACAGTTATTAGGTCATCGTTGGGTCCAGTCGCTGTGGTAAACTTGTCTCCAATCTCTTTGTTTGTGATGCTGTCTTTAAATGTGATACCTAGGATCCTTCTGTAGTATCTCAATTTAATTGCTAGAATCCTCCTCTCTAGCTGTGCAGTCTGCAATCAAATTGTTTGGGAATATGAGAATCAATTACTCATTTTTATTCGTGGCAATGTTTTACCGTTGGCCAAAGAAACAGATGACCGTTGAATCATCTGCCCCATAGATCTGAGAGGGATTTATAGTGACAAACGTTATACTGTGGTTTGCAAAATTTTATCCCATTAAAAATAAAACACTAATAATTTAAGTTAAAATACTTATTATAAATCAAAATTAATAAAAAAAAAATAACGTAGAAATCAAATAATGATAGTAAAACAACAACAACAACAACAACAAAACAAAAAACAAAAAAAACAAAAAAAAAAACACAAAAATTAAGACTTCATTGTTAAAAACTCAAGGATCGACTTTATCTTTCTTTCTTCTCTTTTACCTCCCCTTCTATACGACGCTTTTTTTCCCCCCTTTCTTTCTTTATTACCATGTATATGTGCGTGTGTGTGTAAGATTTTGATAATGTTGAGCCAAATTGTCGGTAAACACAGGCGTGAGCGGAAGAACCGTGACAAGATAGGTTTTTAAGTGTAGCATCAATTTATTACTCAGCCAGCCGTACAGATGATTCGAACAAAAAAAAAAAAAAGGAGGAAGGGAAATAATTATTGCTTGCGAACAGACGATCAACCTGCCCCCAGGCTGCCGGCTGTGTCGACTTACCTTTACCACAGGCGCATTGCTAACTAGAGCTAGGACAGACAGACTCACCCAGCTTAATGAATGCTCTCCGTACTCGTTTACAGGGCTTCTTCGAACTCCCCCCCCCCAAAGATTTTTTTTTATTCTCTTTCTACTACCCATTTATTTTTATTGATCAATTTTTTTTGCACTAAATACAGTAAGACTTAAAAAAAAAAGATAAAAGCCTTGAACGTATAAAATGTACGAAATACATGTAAGAATAAAAGATGTAACTGGCGAATACCAAAGTATAATGTATTAACACATGTAACTGACAAATACCTTAGTGCATAGTATAAACACATGTAACTGACAAATTTCAAAGTATTAAAACATGTAACTGACAAACACCCTAGTATTTACACGTTGTAACATACAGGTACAAAAATAGAAATGACGTAAGGACAAAAAAACAAATTCCTCTTCCTCGCTTTTCTTTTAAGTTAAATACATACAAAAGCACAACTGTTTTGGCATGTGTATTTTTTGTAATTGCTTGTGTTTGCCTTGACGCAATTAAGACTCCACATTTCTTCCTATGTTAACACCAAGCTTAGTGAATTTAATACTTATATAACATTTATAAAGCGTATAAAGAGTATGGGAGAATGTTTTCCGTGCTGCCTTTAGGCACTCAGTAAACACGATTCTGCACAAGTCGGGTGTCGAACCTCGAAATCCCTTTATAGCCAAGCCAAGCCAAGTTCAAGCGCACTTAGCCTCTCGACCACACTTCCCACACAGTGTCGTAGCTAGGGTGTGGGGAGGAGGGGGGAAATTGAAAAACCTCTTGGGCCCCCACTTAATGGGGCCTCCAAATGAGTATTTCTGACATTAAAAATTAAATATTACGAAATATGCAGCCCCCCCTCCAAAGAGGTCAAGCAAGAAGCCATTGGTCTAGACTGCCCAAAAGTTGTGACGTTGATGGTCCATGTTTAGGCCTTCTATGACGATTTGTCTCGCTTGACTTGACTTAGCCTTTTGACTACAACAAGTGTAGAAGTGTTAAGGTGTGTGTGTGTGTGCGTGTGTGTACTTTGGATTATTTCCTAAGTGATGAAGAAAGGAGCATTAATTGCGAGTCTTGTAGAATGACGCATGATACGCGGCTTTGCCATAATGTATGTTAGGACGGGAGAAGGCTCCATGGTGCCAGAGTGTAAGGATGGGTTTTGACATTGAGTTAGATTTCTTTAAATATCATTTATTTCATAAAATTTCATTTATTCCGTTGAATTTTTCATATTTAAATTTAGTTGGTTTTTTTTTTTTGCTTTTTAAAGTGAAGTTTGTTCAAGTTATTTCAAGTTGGACTAGGCTATTCCCCTGAGCTGGTTCCATGTCCACTATTGTCCACCAAGCCATCTTTACTTCTTATTCTACTGATCTTCTCCATGTTTGCTTTGGTCTCGCAGCCTTTCTCTTCCCCAGTGGATTCCAGTCAAAAGCCTTGTTCAATGTGATTCCTCTCTAGAAGAGTTCCTGACGCATACCAATGAAAATATTAGAATGGCTCGTAAAATATAAATTTGTATCTACTAATAAAAAATTCTTAATTTCAAATAAAATAATCGGTTCTTAAAAAGTATTGAAATTGGATGGATAACAAACCCATCAACTGTAGAGCATCCCACGTCTGCTATCATTTTCAAAGTCACGTCTGCTGACTACAGAACGCGCTCATAAAACCATTCATCCATGACATCAGACATCAAGTATTAATGACCATATCAATACGTAGCTACTTCTCTCAAATGCTCAACTTCCCACTAAAAGCTAATTTACGGTCGGCTCGAGAAGTTCTCTAAATTGTGACTTTAATTTTGTATAACATTTTGTAACATATCCCTCCTTCTCCTAGTTCTTTATTTAGACTCCCACCCATACCCCCTCTCTCTCTCTCTACCACTCTTTCGTTCTCCGTGACTGTCGGTGACGGCTTCTACCATTTGCCGTAAACTAAAAACCAGCTAATCATTAATGTATGACTTGTTTAGCAGCGATATTCTGAAATTAACCTCGTAAATTTACGATGATTTGAAAAAAGCTTAACAAAAATTAGTAAAAAAAAAAAAATAATATAAATAAGACATTTCGTTTAGCAACAACAAAAAATGTTTAGCCTAAAAAGAAACTAAGAAAAAAAATAGTCTTAAGTTGGATAATTCCCATGATCTTAGTTATTTTAATTATGAAACAGTTTTCTCCATCTATATTAACAAAGAAAGCACAGCCACACATAGACACAAACACACACATACAGACACACACACATACACACAGACACACACATTACGCACACACATACACACCACGCACACGCACACAATGACAAACATACATAATGGCACATCTCTCAATTTTTTTTCCTTTAATATTTTTTTTTTCTTGGGGAATTAAAAAAAACCCGAAACCTGAAGCGGCTTTAACTTCTGCAGTTTGAGTTTCTCTGTTGTCAATTATGCATGGGACTAAGAAGCTCACGCAGTGATCTGTACCTATGCTCGATCATAGGGGAACTATCTCATTTGTCTGCTTGCCTTTATCATTAATGTTATTACATTATCTTCATTATTATCATCATTGAATGCGTTTAACTCTTTCTCTCCTAACTGACGATACCAACGTTGATTTCATCAGAATGTGGTAATTAATTAGGGAGACAAAGAGTTAACATTCTCAGGCGCTGCTAGGAGATTAATTTAGGAGGAAATAAAATACATTGTAGTCTTATAAAGGCTGTTCACCGATATATGTTCCTACGATATGGTAGGTCTGCAGAAATACGGCCATCTGACAAGGACAAACAGGCTCCTTTGGAATGCTCCGTGCCACGAAGATACCATTGCTCACTACACCTTCGACTGATATCACGATCTGTGATACTCTAATTTTATTTAACTTTTATCACGATCTGTGATACTCTAATTTTATTTAACTTTTATAGTTACTTTAATTCTAAGATAATCTTTTCAAATTTAGTAGTTTATTACAGTTATTTTATGTTATGAGATAGTGGCACTGCAATATCGATGATTATTTCCAATTATTCATCTTTATTATTATTATTATTATTGCAATTATTATTATTATTATTATTGCAATTATTATTATTATTATGTTAGAAAAGAACGAGTATTCATTCACTGGCGCAGCCAGGGTCAAGTTTCGTTAAAGGGAGATGAAATTCATCGTATTCCCTTTATCAGTTTCCACTGAGGAATTTTCTGGTGATGTGGCAGGTCTGCAGCAGTACCGCCCACAAAGTGACGTCAAATGTACTGCACCACAAAGTGACGTCAAAGGTACTGCACCACAAAGTGACGTCAAAAGTACTGAATTTGAAGTTTAAAAAAAAAAAAGAGAGAAAGAAAGTTTCTAAAATTAGCCGAATAAAATATTTTAATGTGAACAACGAAGCAGAATACATACAACAATGATACCTCTGATTGTTGCTTTACATAACTAGTTAGAAATAAACTTTTAGATCGTAGTTGACCACCTGAGAACCATACAAAATATGCTTTGTAGCAATGACAGTTCACCAGGGAGGCTAATTAGTAACCAGTAATAATAATATTTATTATAATTTACATTAATGGTGTAGTGTTTGTCGATGTTGTTAAATGAAATGCTATTTAAAGACATGAAACTTAGAGCTATGAAAGAAAAAAAAAATTCTTTCTTGCCATTTAGATCATCATCATCATCATCAAACTCCATTTGAGTGAGGGCTTGAGAGGCTTAAATCCTCTCTTGCAAAAGCCCTGGACAGAAACCCTGCTGTCTTGCGTAGTGCGTAGGCGTCACCATACAGGTCGAGAAATTTTGGTTTCCCAGACCTGTCGAGACGGAGATCAGCAAGTCTGGGGCAGTCGAACAGAATATGAGACACGGTTTCCTCTTCTTCCCCGCAGCGGGGGCACCGTGAGTCAAAATTTGGCCATAACCGTGAAAAGTATGAGCCAACAGGACAGTGGCCTGTCCTGCACTGTGCTATAACAGCTTGCTCAGGCCTGGACAGCCTCCACCACGGGGAAGTGCGGTCAGGGCGCCTCATGCGCTCCCAGACTCCACGGGCTTTTTGGGACTTGTCCCAGCACTCAAACCACTTTTCCATTTCAGTTTTTTGAATTGTAGCCAGGGCATGGTGAAAACTTACAGCCTGTTCAGTTGGTGGAATTTGTCCTCCCTGGTGGGCCAAGGAGTCTGCAATAGTGTTACCAGTCACACCTATGTGACTCGGTACCCACTGCATTATCACAGGAATGCCATAGCGCTGCTTCATGTTGTGTGAGGCCATGATGACAGTGTCGATATTGGGGGGCCATGGTCCATTTAGATAGTAAATATCCTTTCAGATCTTGCAGTTGATCAGGGGAGATAATATAAAGCTCTTCTGTTTATAGGACTGCCCATACTTTTTCGAATTAATGTCATGTATCAAATTAGCGTTTGATGAGCTTAATGACGTTCTGAGATTCTCAAAGTTCAAAATTTCAGTCTTCATAGAGATTTGAACCTTTGAGACTTCCGTTTTAAATCCAAGGCATGGCTACAACGCCGAAATTTCAAGCAAATATTTGATCATTTTCAAATGGCTAACTATATAGTTTCAAATTAATAACAAATTCTAAAAACATTTCATGAAATGTTTAGGATGACATGCAATACAAGCGTGTTTTTTGTGTGTCTATCTTGTACCGTGCCCTAACTCCGATGACAGACAACATTATGTTGCCCTTTTCTCTCATAATAAAATAAAAATTACAACACAAAATGTCATGATAAATTTTATACATTTCAATATGCCATAGCATTTAAAAATGTCAACGCTGCATATCGAAAGCGATTGACACCTGTTTTAAAGTGCAGAGCTACAAAGTTGACAGAAGAACGCGCTGATTGTGTTTCTTGAGCTCGCCCACAAAGTGACGTCAA
>JADKLZ010000003.1:25118279-25133674 GCA_021533235.1 Biomphalaria straminea
AATACAAATCTTTAATAGATTTGTTGCCGATTAAAGAGATCAAACATGTTCTTGCAGCAAAAACAAAGAATATTACTCTCTTTGTTGCCACGAATAAAACTGTATGATATACAGCAGTAGAGGCCTTAGAGGTGGCAAGTGGAGCGCCTGTGGGGGCCCCGCGATCGGAGATTTTTATTGTAACAAACTTGATCACTACACATTTTCCTAATAAAATCCGATTAGACGTCGATGTTTGAATACAAACATAACCTCTATGTATTGATTATTTTCGCCTAAGTGTTTTATATGCTTCTGTGCATAGACATCTTGAGGCCATGGGAGTATTTTTCTTTTAAACTTTTTAAACCTCATAGAAAATCTTTTATGCAGAACAATAACAACGAAGTATATACAACAGTAGCCAAACAGTACCTAAGTAATATTCTGTTTTGTAATAAAAATAAGGCCCACAGTGTTAAAAGCGGACATACAGAATTGTTATTGTTGGAGGCCAATGACAGCCGTAAGACGGAATAGCCCGTTAGCGTGATGTGGTACGGTTTATATATAGTCTACCCTTACGGCTCCGGGCCCCGCACAAGACTAGGGTCCAGGGCCCGTCGCGCTGCTAAGTCCGCCCCTGTATACCGGGAATTCCAGGTATCTTGTTACATTTACTAATAATAGATTTAAATGGCGAGTATTTTAAGGCTACGCTAATTAACCTTGAAGCAGAATTTACAGCAACGAGTATAACAGATCCAATAGTTATTCTTAACAATGCTAGAATTGTCCATTATTCGGGTTTGGCTTCTGTAATTCTGTAATTTCAGAATTAACTTTACACTCGAGTTTTTTACCCCTCTATTCATCTATCCGCAATCAAATGGAAAAAGGCTTTTCTAAATAAAAAAAATCGTTGTTATAGAGTGATAAAAGAGTGAATTGCAAAGTTGGGAAAATGAATAAAAACAACAACAAATGTACGTCTTTTCGTCAGAGGAAATTTCAAAATCATAGCATATTTTTTATTAGTGAAATAAATGGCAAATCGCTTTTTCAATAATGTCACTGATTCACGAGCACTTTTCACCAACAAACTAGTAATACAATCACCAAAAAGGTTCAAACCTTTGAAACATCCGCTGAATACCGTACCACTAAATCAGGCCACTACCATTGCGTCATTCTAAAAAAAAACTATCCCAGGAGCACAATGACGCAAGAAAGGCTTATCATGGCTTTAATGTCAGTGAAGTCACAAATACTAGAAAGTATCGATGTAGATCAGGGGTGGGCAAATTACGGCCCGCAGGCCACATGCGGCCCGCCGAAGTGTTTTAATGCGGCCCGCGAAAACCTAACTAAATCAAGTGTGCCCACACATTACACATATTAAAAATGCAAGTACATTAAAAATAAATCATGGTAAATCTATAGAGAAATGAAACTTTTTATTCTTATCAGTTAGAATAATGAGGCTAAAGAAACATTGTCTCTATACTTCCTTCTAAAAAGTTTAAAGAAAACGAAGATTATATTTAAAAGCAGTATTTCCATTAATTCAGTAAAACATATAAGGCCAGGCCAGTATTTATTTATTCAATGCTATGAAGAAATGTGTTGAAAGAGTTGGGTTGGCTTGTAATGATGGCAAGGGTAACAACTGATGGAGCTTTGACTGAGAAAAACCTTTTTAGTAAAAACAAAATAAATATCCCAACCATAATTTAGTAACTGCAAACTTTACACAAAGCTACATTGAATTCGAGCGATTTATGAGGAAACATATACAAAAGAGTTAAAAAGATTCACAGGGCTGTCCTTAGGCTTAGGTAATGTAAGCAGCTGCCAAGGTACGTAATTGTTGGGGAACATGCACTGAGTAATCATAGAGAAGGAATAGTGAAACTTGTACTCAATGTTATTGTTCGAAGTACACTAGGTCTTTAATAAATTATATAATTTTAGCTTCTTCACTTTATTTTGTATTTTTCTATTTTTTTCGGAACCACCAAATTCACTTTGCCATTCATATGATATATATGCGGCCCGCCTAATCCCCAAATTGTATAAATGCGGCCATCGGTTGAAAAAGGTTGCCCACCCCTGATGTAGATGATGTTATAGATGTCCTTGCTGAACAGAATGCACCACATGAAGCGATATGAATCGAGATTTATCACTTGTGCATTATTTTGCTAATAAACAACGGTATTATTCATTAAAAGAGTCTTAATGATTAATTGTTTTGGTCAAATTTACTGATATACTGAATCAATTTGATCTTGGTCATATATATTTTTTGCGTACATTATATCATGTCATATATCGAAAGTCAAAATGCAAGGGGCCCCCAAAGAGGTCGATCCCCCCGGGCCCCCGAACCCCTAGCTACGCCCCTGATTCCGAATCCTTATTTTATCGTCGTATGTGTCATCACGGTATTGCCTAGAGTACATTTAGTTATCAACACTGTATAGACAGTATAGAGGAGAAGAAAAGAGCCTTGCCAGCAATCCCCTAAAATAATATTACTATATATCTTGGCTACTCAATTTTATTTTCTAGTTTTATAACTAGCCCTATGATTTTTATTTCTATCACACTTAAATACACACACTTGCCATTATACAACTCGTTCGTATATATATATATATGTTCATTGTCACAATGTTTTGTAAAAATAAATTGTCTACAGAAGTTTGCACAACTATCAAAGCTAAATTGGAGCATAATAATAATGTTGAAGTATTACTTTGTACAGTGAACATTTCTTTTTTTCAACCTATTAAAACACATCAATAGAAAAGATTTTGAAATTGGAAAAAATAATGATAATAATGTATTAGTGGATAGACTTTTTTAACAACTCCATAGTTGAATTTGGCTTACATCTGCCTAAGCATTAACATACCTTAAAAAGACAGACAGACAGACAGATAGATATATAGATAGCTAGCTAGCTAGCTAGCTAGCTAGATAGATAGATAGTTAGATAGATAGATAGATAGATAGATTCCACTTAACAAAAGATGATAGAAAACACGACAAACCTTGCGTCACTTATTTCGAAGGTACTTATTTTAAAGTGAGATGAATGGTGGTCTATTAATAGATTAAGTAGATATTATACAGTGTGATGACGCCAACAAATTACTGATTGGTTAAACGTCTTCAACTGTAACAGGTTGTAACAATTGTGTAATTTCCTTTAAGAAACATGCCCCTCATTGATATGTTGATTGATTGATCAATTAGATTTGCAAATATAGAGCAAGATTTTGTTAAATATCTTTTAAAGAGTAGTACAAACTAAATAAATGGGAATAATGGACAGCACCTCACAGAAGAAGAACCACACATCTTTCGAATCGATATATTCACCATACAACACAAGACTAGATTAACTGACCAATATGTCTTTAAAAATTACTAAACGCGATTTTTCATTAGTGGAATTAGCCAAATCCTAAACATATCTATCAACAGACATCACATGACCTCGTTAGGATTTTTTTATATGTTGATGCATTCATATTGTTTTTGTTTAGGGATTTCTAAAGAACAAAAGGAGTTTTTTTTTCTCATTACCTGCTGATACATGTAACATGTGTACACCATAAGTAACACCCATTAGATGGGCAGACGGGCAGAGTTACCTGAATGTATGTTTTTGTATTTTCTGTAACTTTTAAGAGAGAAAGAGATTGTTTATTATTTACATTAGATGAAGTTTGCGACATAGCTATTAGTGTTAAAAGACTTTTCGCGAACACACTGTATAAATCAAATACAAAACATCAATTTACGAATAATAGATTTGTGGTAACTTAGTTTGATGTTTTCACACAAAAGTAAACCTACACAGTTTCGTTTAATTTTTAATTTAGTCTCAATTGTAATCTAACTGAATTTCCATTAGATTCAATCAATAAAAATGATCTTATCTTATCTTAAAAGCAAATAAGATGTACTGTACATAACAAAAGCTCCTGGACAAAAGATCTTGTTACATTGATTCAATGCTGAAAGGCCCATAGTGTGCTTGTATATCCTATACTCTTAAGCGAGAAATTCTTGTATATATCTATATATTTTTTTTTATTTCGAAAACGACTCTAACGATTTTCTTTAAAATTTCAACGTATCTCATGCGTCTTATGTATACTGTATCCTAGAGTCTTCTCCTTTTTAAACTAACTTTGCGTCAACTGTAACTAATTAAAACTTCCCCCTTACCGGACTGAACAGCTTGATTAATTTTGTTTGTCAAAAGTTATTAATAGTTGTTTATTAAAAATAGTTTTGCAAAGCTTCTTTTCACATGACAGTTAAAGGCTTACACCAAAGGCTGACGTACTTCAAAACTTTGCTGCATTCTAGTATTCTAGTTTTAGTATTTCTGTTCACATTCTGTTCACGAGGAAAACGCAAACAGGGACGTCCTCGTATAACTTGGCGTCATACCTTCATGGAGGACCTCAAAACAGTGGACACCCGATGGGAGGAGGCTTCAGACATTGCCAATGACAGATCATTATGGAGACAGCTTGCCGCCCAATGCGCCGAACGGCGCGGGAGGACCTAAGTCTAAGTCTAAGTTCACATATCTTGTCGTCTGGCCCAGTATAAAAGTGATTGATGCACTTAGTATTAACCTCTTCTTCTACATTTGAATTATTAATACTTCATCTTAAGATCGTCTCACGAGACGTAAAATGCCACAGAGACAGAGACTTCATCTTAAGATTACTTTCATGATATTTTCATATTGTTAAAACTTGTTTTTCTTTTGTAATAACATGCTACTATGATTTAACAAAAGTTATCTCAATAACATTTTGAGCTAACGTTTCACATATTTCGTAGAGTAACTGTGTAAGTGCTCTAGCTTAGCCACCACTTTGACAATAATTAACACTTTAATTTGAAAGTACTCTTGTGTTGAGTTGATTTTTTAAAGTATATCTGACAACAAGAAAGTCAAGCATTTACATGTATTCACAGACAGCTGGCAATCTTCTTTGCGCTGCGCTTCTAGTGTTTGTATTTTCAGAGAGACGGCACAGATTTTTGCCGTCACACTTTCATAAAATCATTTTTTCATGGGTTTAAGAGCAACACGATGAGCACACCAGTTCATATGATACTTTATCATCATTTCTTATCATTTCTGTCATTTCAACATTACTACTGCTACTGTTAATATATCTTACAACCTCAGAGATCTATCTTAAGTGTGCTGTAATACAAGATACCAGAGTACCTTGCAGCATTTAAGTCTCTGATCTCTGACAATTGTAACACTTAAGTGGTTTGCTAAAACATTTATATATTTTTTTGGTACAAGCTTGGAAAGTAACTTCTTTTTTTTTACGTATTTGGATAACATTTCCACAAGCCCAATAAAAAAAATGTTATGATTCAATGAAAAGTCTTCTTCAATTTGCCGCCATATACCAAATTTTGCTTTGCTAGAAACAATGCGACAATAAGCAATCTATAAGTGCAAGATGTTCCTGTTTCCCCATCTCTACGTCAATCATAGCAATGACTTCCCTGTCATGTTTTTGAAACTAAAGACCAGCTGCCAAAGAGAAAATCTTGCTATTGATATTTTTCCCGTTAAGACAAAGTTTATTCAACCATTGTTCTGCTTTACGATCTTCCTTCTGTCACATTTTAAAGTAGGTATTTTTTTATTTTTTGGAAAAGTGCATTTTATTCTACTCGGGTGTCACCCCTATCGGGTGTTTCCAAGTTATTAATTTAAGTTCCTGTGTTTGAATTAAAAGTATCTTCACTTATTCAATACCAGTTAACATTTATATCTAAACATCATATAGAATACAAAGTACGTCACAGCTATTCATCTTATTAGCTGATAACTTCAAGAAAGCGTCCTCGGCATCACGGTTTTAAGATCTCAGCACTCCTGACAAAGGCAAAGATATTATTAAAAATCCCTCGAAGAACATATTCACCGTGACATCTGGCGCCAACCACAAAGATCACAATTGAAGATCTCATTGACAGTGGCGTAGCATCCATGGCGCGAAGAGGTTCAATGAACCCGGGCCCTCGACCATTAGGGACCCACAGGGTTTTTTTTGCAATTGTGAACATGACTCTTGACTAGTTTGGGCCCACGTTAATTCACGAATTAAAATTTCGAAACAGATGTTGATTATTCAATTTTCTCAAACCTCAATTTGTTTCTTTTTTTTCTCTGTATTTATTGTGTTTTAATGATAATTTTTTTAGGTAAAACCAAATGGCCAAAACTACACCTTCCACTGTGTCTACAAATCCGAAGTATTAAGTTACTAAAAAATTATTCAACATATGTGAATTTAATACTTTTGAATACGAATGACGCATATTTTTTTGAAATAGTGTGAAACACTCATTTAGGACAACAGCGTCCAAGGAATTCTTCATCACATTGTTTTGTTGTTTTTTATTGTGTAAAAAATGTTTCAAGTGATCAGTAGAAAAAAGAAACAAAAAAAAAAAGGAGATGAAGTCTAAAGAGAAAACAAAAAGCAAGCAAACGAAACACCAGAGTAAGTTCCACATGTATCGTTAAAGTTGAATATGTTCTCTTACAATGAATGGCGAAACCTAATTGGGGAGCAGTTTATAAACAAAATCTAGAAGATAGAGAGATATCGAAGTTGTCAAGGAAGAGTGTCTTTCTCTGACCAATGCTTAGCGTTTGTTCAAGTTCTTAAAAGTTAACATCATTAGGCCTATATTTTTACAAAAACATGATCATGGAATAGTGTCTTTCGGAGATGAATGCCTGTGCATTAGCAGTGGTCGGAACATGGGCGCCCGCAGGATTTTTTGCAGGGGGGTGCAAGCTGCCGCTCAAAGTCGTAGCGTCAATTTTTTTGTTAAGAAGAATATAAATTGAAATTAAATGTACAGTAAATACTTTTTTTCATGAATTAAACAAATAAAAACCTAAACCAATAAACGAAGTATTTACCGTACACATTGTTAACCTTATCCGCGAGGCCCGCGCTTCCCTAACATAAAAATGCAAACTTAAACTGTGGCTGCCGAAAATGGCATAACATTACTAATGAATTGCTTTTCGACGCGATGGGCAATCTGGCGATGAACGCATATCTTACAGTTCTGATATTCTTTATTTTCATTTCAGTTCTTGCATCGTATTAGGATGAAGAAAAAACAAATTTCAACGACCATTATTTTTGTTCGAAAAAGCGAGACGTAATTAAGAAACTAACGAATCAAGATACGTTATGTAAAGCCGTGTTCTGTAATAACTTCCAATATGCAATCATATTTTTTGCTAGGTGTGTCTGTCGACTGCAAATTCTTGGCAGCATCAACTCCATATTCGGTATCAAGTTTTTCTGCAAGTAGTCTTGCCATCCTCAAGATGGCATCTCTGACTTGTTCCTCACATTGATCATGCTGGATTTTGATTTTGTCATTAATTCGACTCATGATGTTCTGTTGAGCGGCCACTATATTAAGTTGGATAGACTGCAGTATCAGGGAAATGGATGAATAATTGATGACAATGAAAAGACAAATAAGAAACACAAGAGGAAGAGGCATTTACAACACATGTGCAGTTTGTCAGGTTTCACTTGCAGTCGTTATTTTAAGATCCGCAAATAGTCTAAGATCTCAAAGTTGAGACTTAAAGCTCGAATGGATTAGTATTACTCAATTCATCGGGTCTCGCACAAAAGAGGTAAATCTAGTACCAACGCCATCGCTAGAGACAGTTACGGAAGAAGAAAGCCTTGACTGAGTAGTTAGTCAATATCTAGACTGTACATAATGTATTCTCTGACAATGACGTTAAACACATGCAGTGCGTCTCTCTGAACAACAGGAACTAAACCAATGAAGTTGAATACAGTCACAATCAACAAACCGAACGCTCAAAGAGATTTGATCCGTACCTGAGATATCTGCAGTTTCATCAACAAAATGCCCAGAAAATGCAAATAAATCATTAGGCTGCTGGTCGTATTTTTTTGTCTTGCTGCTGACAGTGCTCCATTGATCCAAAATCAACGTTTTGGCTCGAACGATGGCATGTGAAGAACTTTCTTGTATCTCTTCTATCGTACAGTGGTGGACATGTTTCATCTTCTATTATATCGAGCGCTAACACCGACGCAACTCCGCAAGACACTCTTTACTTTTGTTTTAGGAAACTACGATGATATAAAGATAACTGGCAAGGATTTCTCCGCCAAGACAAAAAAATATTCTAGACCTTAACTAAATATAATAACTATAATTATATAATAATAATAATATATATAATAATATAATTATATAATAATTATATATAATATAAAAATATATAATTATAATATATAATTAAAAACAACAACAACAAATCGTCATCTAACGTGCTGTATAATATTTGACACCCTTTACATTGCAAATAATCGCAAGCTTATAATAAACCTTACATGGTCAGCCATTAAGTACATATTTGCCTATTCTACTTTCTTACTATAATAGCATACTTTTATAACTGTACTTCAGTGAAAGCACTACTTGCTAAGTTGCTATTAACAAGAAGTTAATTGATTTAAAGGTATAAAAAAATGGCTAAAACTTGGCTACTCAGAAATCATAAGGGTTGACCATCATTTTCTGATAAGCCTAGGCTAGTCTACTACTACATGGTTGTATGTTTACAACTATACTTTTGTCATCACTGGAAGCACTACTTGTTCATTTGCTATTTAGATTTGAATTGATTAGACAGTGCAAAAAAAGATTGCTAAAATTTAGCTACTCAGAATCCAGGGGGGTGCAAGTGCACCCCTTTTCACCTCTTGGGGGCTCCCATGGGTCGAAACGATGTCGCCCACACAGCAGTCCCCCCCCTCCAGACAGGTGGAGCTATGCATATTTATACGGAACTCTGACCATTGCTTAGTATTAAGTTTATAGTTATTAAAGAAATTTTACACCTTTATATTTATTCAAAATTCTGTACTAGTCTTTACTTTATTTAAAATGCTATGAATATTCACATTCTACAGGAAAACAAAGCCTCGCAGGTTTAAAACGAGATAATGGATCTGTTGGGCAATGCATTACTACCGAGGTCCGCACCATTTTTCTCTTTCATTGTTGAGAGCACTCAAGACATTAAAATTTGATCAAATTAGCATGATTTGAAAAAAAAAACTGTTTTGTGATCTCAATGACGGAATTTCCCAAAAAATAGCAATTAAAGAGTGATTTCTAGTTTTTCATTTTTGTGAGTACCAGACGTCTGCAGAATAATCTCAATGTATCTTTAAATAAACTGCCAGGGTAAAGCTATGATAGTGCTTCCAATGTAAGTGGGTTGTAGGACCTACAATGGTCCTCGGCTTAACTCGGCAATTGCTTCATCAAAAGAAGCTGCTCACGCATTATGTTCACTACGACTTAAACTTGGTCTTAAATAATTTAGTCAGCTGTGCTTAAGACATTGCAGAGATCTAGGACTTGGTATGTAATTTTTGCTCACAGCATCTCAAGATAGGCGCGTCTTGAATCCAATAGGAAGAGCATAGTATATAATACACATGGGATAATGCTCTAACATCAATGAGATAAAGATATTTTGATGTACCGAAGCAACTTTTGTTTCTCAAAGAATAAAAACGCATGGAAGCTTCAGCAATTAGAGGAAACTTAGAATTATTCGATAAAATTGTTCCGCTTATTGTCCAACACAAAATTGTAAGCGCAGTCAGCTTAGCGATGTGAATGTTGAAAAATTAGAATGACTTTTGGTTAACCTACTCATACATTCCGATAACTCAATTGTTCTGTCACACTTTACATTCGTCTTACTTGGGATGGGGAGGGGGCTCACAAACATACTCTTGAACCCGGGCCCACGGATACCTTGCTACGCCACTGCTCATTGACCGTGATAATTACCAACATAACTAATAAATTCGTTCACGAAATGTGTGATTTCTTTACTAAAATTCGTCCGCGCGCTCCTTCCCGGGAAGGGATCGAACGAGTGTGTGAGGGCAATCTTCCTACCACCCTCCTACCTGGATCCAGTGCAACAATGAAGACTAAGCTAGTAATTCTTCGCCCTCCGGTGCTGACGAGGTAATTTCCTCGAGATCATCTTCCATTATCCTATCCAGGAAGATATTAAAAGGAGGTGGTGAGAGTATGCAACTTTTCTCCAAAGTTTTTATTCAAATACACACATGATAATAGGTTTACCAATCCTACAATATCCTTGACAAATTTTTACTCAAAAACACATTACGTTTAAGAGCTTTAGAGTACAAATAGCTGTAAGTAGCAGGCAAAAAAAAAACCTTCCCTTTTTAAAAACATTTTTCCCTTCTTTTATATTTTTTATTAATTAAATCTTTAATCTATTTTAAAGCATTTCCACATTGCATTATTCTATGTCATTCATGGCTAAGTTTCCGGTAACCATTCTATATTGCGGCTGTCTAGCTAGGCCTAATCAAATGACACGAAATTATACATAATAGATCTACTTATTATCCTTAAATGAGTGTAATTACATTACTTGTGGTATTTTAACATGTTCATTACTAGGCTTGCAAATCCATGGGTAATTTGAAGTTGTTGAAAATGACTAACAATGTCACTAGAAACATTACAGTCTATAACTACTTAATATTTTGTTACATTGAGCTTTACACATTTTTAAAGCATGAAAAAAAAATGTCTACAGGACTAGACAAATCTTTGTCTTGAACAGACTAAATGTTTGGCTATTTCCAGATACAAAATGTATTCATTATTGCATTTAATAAATAGTGTTATAAACCTAGTTTATTGGCACAGACGGGGGAGTAGTGGTGTGTGTAGTCAAACGACATAGTACGCCCCAGGCCAGATGAGCGGTCAAGCGTGACGAGTTACAACGGTCGGCCGAGACGAGTCGTTTCGGGAAATATCGGCGGAGTGAACAGAGCTCAGCAGCGTCACGAGAATTGTAGTCATCTGACCACCTAGAAACGTCGAGGGACGTTCTGCCCGTTTCGAGAAGGCCAGCAGGGACCCTATATAAGGAGCGCAGGTATCAGAGACGAGTAAGTGACAACTTCCTGATCTACTGTTCGTTACAACGGTTCAGTACAAGTTCGAGACGAGACGGAGAGACCAGTGCAAGTGTTGATACGGCGGTACGGCTATTAACGGAGAGATATTTGTACAGTCTTTTGTTGCGCGTTGTTAATTGTACAGTATTGGCTGTTATTTATTGGACATTATCTATTAAACTTTTACGTTATTTTGGAGCCCTGAGTTGTCAAGTTCTTTAAGTTGGTGGTGTATGGTGCAGTTTGAAGAGAGCCTGGATAGTGAGATACGTAAAAATATATAAGCTTTCAGAAACATTTGGCGCACCGTTTTCCAAGTCAAGGTCTAAAGGTCTATCATTAGAATTTTATTTACCTTCACTAGATTTATACATACGCTAAACCAGAATTATTTTTTCTAGGGATATGGAATTACCTTTCTGTTATAAACTATATCTCATGAGTTGTTAAGAATACAAAAAATAACTTTTACGAAACTGTCATCAGTTTTATGAGATGGTCTTTTAAAATATTAATTATTTTAATTTTACTTGCTAGAAATAAAAAGTCAACAGTATTGAAATTATATAATTTTTTTTTACTTTCCAACACACAAGGAGAGCGAGGCCTAGAAGAGTTACGAACGTTGTCAATCAGTCGGTATAATCTTGTAGAGTGGAAAACAGTTATATCTCATAGCTAGACGTAGCGCAAAGTAAGTAAGCAATCTTTATTTTATAATATGTGTCTAGTGACAAGCCTCTTTATCGCCTTCCTTTGACAACAAGTCCAACTGCAGACCTGTACTGGGGACTCAGATATTGGGTCCGGAAGAGTTGCAGAAAATGTCGAGATGGAAGGGCTAGTTGTTTTGGCTTTCTATCCACCAAGGCAAGGGTAGGAAGAACTCCGATATCGTTAATATTGCTTATAAAATAAGATAAGATGGTTTTTATTGATCAAATCTGATGGAAAGTCAGTTTCACTACAATTGACATAATCAGCATAACTACTGTACAAAAACAATATTGTTGAAAAATTCGAACAACATAAAATGACCAATGTAGATTGCTTTTATTACAGAAAGTAACGCTGAATTTTCTAGTGCCTGAGGTTTATTGTGAGACAAATTGAAGACAAAATATTGGAATGTAATATTTATTTTAATAATCTATCAGCTTATATTTTATTTTTATGTAACTGAATTATATATATATATATATAGCCTATATATTAAAGAAGAGAGACACTTATAACTGCAGACAGATATATTTTGTCTTGCTTAGCCAGACTTCTGAGACTTCTGAAATATATGGAACAAAAGTTGTTGTTTTTTAATTATTATTGCTTATAACATTTTTTATGTACATTAATGCCTTTTATTAAAAAAAAAACTCTTATAAGACCGTTAATGTATATCTTTATTTATATATGTATATTGCAATGTATATTTATTCACACACATATATATATATATATATATGCCCTCATTTTTTAAAGAAACTTCCTCACATTAATAAAAACAAAATAATAAATACCGTAGAGCAAGATCCTTTGTCACCTGGTAGAAAGATATAATAGTTGTCTTTTGAATTTATAATTTTAAAATTATTAAATAATAAAAAAATAATAAAAAAGTTTTTTTTTTATCTAAATATAGAGAAATCTCAAAATGTTTAGAACTTGTGCACGCAGTGTGCAGAGCCACACTTTTCGTAAGGGAATAGTCCTGTTCTTTTTTGTTTTCTTATACAATTTAGAAAAAAAAAATCATTAGTTTTAAATGACTCTAATTTCTTGACATTTCTAATATTGTCAAATTGCTAAAGTACACTAAAGACACAAGTTTCACTTTTGCTAAAGTACATTTTCAATGATAATTAAAAAAAAAGTAGTTATATTAAATGTTAAACTGAAAAAACAAAACAAAAAAAAATAATGTTTTTACTTTAAAATTTAAAATGCTGCATGCACATCCGAGGAGAGTAGCATTTAAGGAAGATGGAGATATGGTTTAAAAGCAACGATTCATGCTTTTCTTGCTTTCTTAAAAAAATATCTCTTATCTGTAATCTTGCGTTTGAAAAATATATAATCTTTTACAGTGCAATTTGTAAATAATATTTCAAGCCTACATTAAACATTGCGAGGAAGAGCCGCAGCCAAGCAGTCAGAGAGCCGTATAAGGTCGACAGGCGCAATTTGCGGTTAGTAATATAGCGTATCAAAGGATGCAGAAAAATCCATCATGGAAAGTATTCGTATTTGGCCTGTGTCGTAATTATGAAGCGAATTATGAAACGAGTAATTTAGTACCATAATGAATGCTAACTCTGCGGCTAGGCACTTCCTATATGCAGATTGAAATTCTTCCAAGAGATTTTACTGTTCAAGATGAGAGAAAATTTACGACAACACGATACTATCCATAAGCTTTGACAGAAATGGAAAATTTGTTATAATCTTGGTTTAGCGAATAATAGACACAGATTAGATCTGTGAGATTCATAACAAACGAATATTCAAATGTGACTAGAGTAACACTTTTAGTAAAATAACCTTATTTAGAAAGCCTTCAGGATAGAAGACACAAAAGTAAAATTATGCATAAAAACTGAACCATAATCTTCAGATACAAAATGTAATAAAATATTGCCAAAAACACAAGGATAAAGGTAGGCACTATGATATATATGCTAGGAAAATTTTGTACAAAATCTCCTTCTTGCCATGTGCATGGAATGCGTTGCCTGAGCTAGCCAGGAAACAAGTGACTTGTCAGAATTTAGATCATTGGTTAATGTGTATGACTGAATTCAGGACGCGTAGGACGTAATAATCTTTTTTTTAAGTAACGTCTGTATTGTATAAGATAAGAAGAAGAACAGTATAGAGGTCACGTCCATTTGAAAGAAGGCAATGTCTATGGCTTTAAGTTTATGGGAGCTCACATTTTTCTTGGGCCTTTTTTTGGTTTCAAAGGTGTTGAAAAATTTGTTAATTGGTCTAATTTTGTTCCGTTAGCGCATTTTTTCATCGACATATCGTATACTTCATGTTCACTGTCGGAAATGCAAGTTCAATTCCTTTGACAAATAGATCTCTTTTTAGTTATGTGACTTTCAAGGAGGTCGTACAATCGGTACAAGGCGTTACAATCAGAAT
This sequence comes from Biomphalaria straminea, assembly GCA_021533235.1. NCBI lineage: Eukaryota > Metazoa > Mollusca > Gastropoda > Planorbidae > Biomphalaria > Biomphalaria straminea. Next base: position 25,132,517 of record JADKLZ010000003.1, read on the forward strand.
TGCAGGTCAGTGTTCCAATGAGGTTTGAGAGGCGAAATTCTCATCTCAAAGGTAGTGTACGTTGAGCTGTCAGGTCGTTTTGTAACTGCCTTAGCTTTGTACAAATATTGCTAAACCATTATCACTGCCTGCTTTTTTTTTTCGAGGTAGACTCTTTAAAATAAAGCCTCAAGAGCTTTGTTACTGCATGACTGGGCATTTTAAATAGACTCGTTTAAAGAGGGTAAAACAACAATAACAAGTGATCTAGGAACAATAAAGAAATGAAATATACGTTTTGAGGTTTAAGATCGACATACACTGCCATGTGTAGATTGTGGAAAATTGTTAATATCAACTTTAAAATACAAATATTACTGTATATTTGGATAGTTGTCTCTATTTTCCAATATGACATCGTACACAGAAGAATTCAAGCTTTTGAAGGTACCTTATCTGTATCAGATAACATGACTTTTACAAGTCAGCACTGCGGCTGACAAAAGCAGAAATTCCTCAATACTGTTAAGTAATTCTAAGATGGATTGGTCTTATTGTAGGACACGAGTTACTGTCAAAAGTCATTCTTCAAAGTACAGCGAAAGAAGCACGAAGAAAAAGTCGTCCGAAAAAAGTTTCCATTCTTCTGCCACTATTTTTTGCTTGTATTTTTCTTTTATTTTTTTCCTCTAAAAATGTTATCATAAATTATTTATAATTAATTTCTAGGTTTGAATATGTATCACCTATTGAATGAATATTTTTGTTTGTTTTAAGACTTCACAAATGTAGAAGACTAACATATACATTTTTTACCTTTTTCACCCTTCTTGTTCGGATCAACGTCACCCGTTGGTCCATAATCCCCTGCAAAATTAAGTTGTGTTTTAGTGTGTTAATAAAACTTTATTCTAATATTATTGTATTGAAGTCGATGTGATTTTTTTTTCGAAGTAAGATAGAAAGAAATTCTAAATTAGGAAGTAAAATAATTGTGCATTATGTTGATATTTCAGTATCCCGACGAGACAATCTAAAAAAACCATCCACTTACCTTGGCTTTCCTTTCTCCCGAGTGCTGTGCTACACTTCAAATACGAGCCTCGGATACCACGGTATGTAACAATTCTGGTTGTTTCTTCCTGAGCCTAGTTTCAGGTATTACGGTATGTAACAAGT
>JADKLZ010000003.1:25133684-25144781 GCA_021533235.1 Biomphalaria straminea
TTTCTTCCTGAGCCTAGTTTCGGGTATTACGGTATGTAACAAGTCTGGTTGTTTCTTCCTGAGCCTAGTTTCAGGTATTACGGTATGTAACAAGTCTGGTTGTTTCTTCCTTAGCCTAGTTTCGGGTATCACAGTATGTAACAAGTCTGGTTGTTTCTTCCTGAGCCTAGTTTCGGGTATTACGGTATGTAACAAGTCTGGTTGTTTCTTCCTAAGCGTAGTTTCGGGTACTAGATTATGTAACAAGTCTGGTTGTTTCTTCCTGAAACTAGTTTCGGTTACCACGTATGTAACAAGTCTAGTTGTTTCTTCCTGAGTGTCACGTAGACCACTATGTTAATTTGATGTTTGTTTGCACAAGTCAAGGTCACTTTCCCAGCTAACAAAGAAATAAGTTATTTTTAGATTTCTACGTCTTTGCAGAAGTAACGTGATCTAGATGCATGAATTTGATTGGTTGAAAGGTTTAGCTCAAAAAGAGACTCGCATCAAAGTCCCAGCAAAAGTCAGTCGTGGTCTAACTTTGATTGAGTATAGACGTATATTTTATAGTTGTAGAATTTAAAGAAATATGTCTTTGTTCAGCTTCTTGTTTTATTGAAATATATTTTGTACATAGCTGTACATATGTTAAGTTTAAATAAAGTTCCTCATTTGTTTCATCAAGGCATTTACTCTATTGAATCCTAGATCGTCTTTGTTCAACATTAATTTATAATTTAAGATACAGTCCCCGGCGGCACAAGACTACTCGCCTATCGGCTGACGACATCTTATAACACCTCAAGAACAGATCCTGACGTAATCCACATAGGAGACCTTGTGACACTGAGCCTTGTTTCGGGTACGTATGTAACACGTCTGGTAGTTTCTTCCTGAGCCTAGTTTCGGATACCACGGTATGTAACAAGTATGGTTGTTTCTTCCTGAGCCTAGTTTTGGGTACTACGGTATGTTACAAGTCTGGTTGTTTCTTCCGAAGCCTAGTTTCAGGTATTACGGTATGTAACAAGTCTGATTGTTTCTTCCTGAGCCTAGTTTTGGGTACCACGGTATGTTACAAGTCTGGTTGTTTCTTCCTGAGCCTAGTTTCGGGTATTAAGGTATGTAACAAGTCTGGTTGTTTCTTCCTGAGCCTAGTTTCAGGTATTACGGTATGTAACAAGTCTGATTGTTTCTTCCTGAGCCTAGTTTCGGGTACCACGGTATGTAACAAGTCTGGTTGTTTCTTCCTGTGCCTAGTTTCGGGTACCACGGTATGTAAAATGTCTGGTTGTTTCTTCCTGAGCCTAGTTTCGGGTACCACGGTATGTAAAAAGTCTGGTTGTTTCTTCATGAGCCTAGTTTCGGGTATCACGGTATGTAACAAGTCTGGTTGTTTCTTCCTGAGCCTAGTTTCGGGTACCACGGTATGTAACAAGTCTGGTTGTTTCTTCCTGAGCCTAGTTTAGGGTACCACGGTATGTAACAAGTCTGGTTGTTTCTTCCTGAGCCTAGTTTCGGTTATCACGGTATGTAACTAGTCTGGTTGTCTCTTCCTGAGCTCAGGCCTCGTGTCATGACACGATTCATACAACTATGTTCTTTGCTATCAAGCTACAGGCTACAGAGTGCCCCGTGCTAGGGTAACAGGGTAACTGCAGCTTGACCGCAGAGAATAGAGTAGTGTCATGACATAAATACCAAGCACGAAAGTGCCAGTTTTATCTGTGGTCTTTTAATATCCTACGTTTATATCCTTTAAATAGCTCTGGTTGGTTTATTTTTTGTTTCGCGAGGGCTTTTAATTATTCCAAATCCTAACATGATAGTATTATTGGTTATGACAACTGTAGTTTACCCTAATTTTACTATAGTTGTTAATTTTTTATTTTGTTACGCTAGAAGCAGGGAAAGTAAAACTCATAGTCGATTTATAAAAAACAAAACAAAAAAAAAAAAAAAAACAGCGCAATACTACAGTATGTGTATATTTCTGGGGAATGTAATCACAAACCCTTGTCCCAGAATAGGCATGTACATTTCAGAATGCTTTAAAAGACAAATAAAAATTACCTGTATCTCCTGATCGACCTTGTTCACCTAAATTTAAAGAGAAAATATTATTACTTGCATAGATACAAACATAGATGAATAGGTCACCAATATGTCTGATTGATAAAACAAATATATAGATAGATGGATATTTCTATTTCATTTCTATTCATTTCTATTTACAAACACATCATTTTCTTTATAATAAAATATGTTTGGTGCATATTCAAATAAGCCTTTACTTTAAGCACATTATCATGTATTAAATATAAACGTTAATATATAATAAACTCTGCTACCCCGGAGCTCACTTTATACATATTAAATAGTACAAGGTGTACTTTTTACTAAAATAACAATCTTATTTATAAAGCGCTGTTAACAGTGGCGTAGCTAGGGTGGAGGGAGAATTTGAAGATCCCCCAGGACCCCAAATAAGGGAGGGGCCTAAATTGAGTATCCAAAATTTGTTTTTAACTAAATCAAATATTACCATGTAATCTTGCTTTTCACGTTGTTATATAAGTTAATGACCCTGTTGTATGTATTCCACACAGGTTATTAACATTTTCCGTGCGGGGTTAGTCTCAATTCCAAGGAGTAACTTCCACAGCGCTGACTAGTGCAACTTGGTATTTAGGGTAGTTTATTTCATACTTATCAATGCACAGAATCTTCTTCACGCATTAGAAAATTATGAATTATTTGCTTATCTGGAATTCTGATCAAATCTCAGAATGAGATTATATATTTATAAGTATCTCATTTCATGATGTCTAATGTCAAAATGCAAGGGGCCCCAAAAAGGTCAATCCCGCCGTGCCCCCGAATCCCTAACAAACAAAGTGTAGTCTCAATGCGCTGTAATAACATTACATCAACAAACAAGACAGCTAAAATGAGGAATCATTTAACTGTGAGTCAACACTATCTTTCAACCCACATATATTGCTTCTATTAGTGAGAAAAAAACAAACAAACAAATACTATAGATCAAATGATAGGGGCTCAAAAGAAAAGAAGTCAAAATAAAAAAAGCAATAATAAACAGGGATAGGAATCAAACAAGCTGAGTATACTGCACTAATGAAAGCCATGATATGGATAAATTTTGGGAATACAAAAAAATACTATATAGGCCCCTATCTACTTTATAAAAGGAAAAGTAAGGCGTATGTATGTAGGTATGTATGTATGTATGAGCCGAATGGAAATCAAAACCGCTTGACCAATGTTGATTAAACTTGGCAGAAATGTTCCTTGGGTACCAACTTAGTCCGTAGTGTATGTATTGTAGCCCTAAAACAAACGTAAGACCCTTAAAAAAATAAAGTTGACCAAGTCTATTAGACTATTGTATCTAACAAAAACTAGGTCACAAGGCCATGTCTAGAGGATGATGCAAGACTGAAGGGTCACACGCATGCGCAGAGATAAAAATGTCTAGATCTAAATTAACTATCAATCAATAAAACATAATTTTTTACTTTTACACATGAATATACATATTAGTCTCTATTTATTTCATTATTAAATTTAATTAACCTTCAAATTTGAGTTTACACAACATTTTTTACATAAAATCGTTCGTTCTAAATGTAAATACTTTTCCGTAAGTCGCGAACTATCACTCTCGCCGGCGCGCCGCGTAGTGATACCTCTTGACAACATTAATGCTACACAATACACATTAATTTACATACGTGTTAACAACATTTCTTCTCTTGCATCATCCGGCACTATACAAGTGAATGTTGTTGACCTACATACTGATTTAGATCGAGGTCAATACAAGTTTAGAGTTTTTAGTTATAGATTACGAAGGCATTCAATTTTCTTTTAAGAATCAAGATCTAGATCTAAATAAAATTAAACTAACAATGTAATATTAACAGTTGCATTCACGCGTTCGCTTAAATTAGAAAATATATTTTATCGCGGTTTTTTTTTATTTTGTCACCAAGGCGACGCGTCAAGGGGTCATGAACTTACATAGCTACACAAAAATAAAAACAGATATTGACCTTTGAATAATTAAGCTCTATTTTGCGCTTTTTTTATTTAAATCAATGAGAGTTCAATATAGCATACTCTCTTATATACATGACTATACTTTTAATTAACAATAACTATTTTAAAATTAGATCTAAAAGCTTTCATTTCATTGATGACCTAGATTGACCTAGATCTAATAAACTACTTTCTTCTCATTTGGAGGCTGGAACTCTTATATTTCTAAAAATATGGGGAAAAGAAGTGCCACCAGAATGGAAGGAGGGCTACCTCATCAAACTCCCAAAGAAATGCGATCTTAGTTCCTGCTCTAACTATCGAGGGATAACACTACTGTCCATTCCAGGGAAAGTGTTTAATTGCATTCTGTTAAACCAAATGAAAGATGCTGTAGACCCACATCTCCGTGACCAACAAGCCGGCTTTCGAAAGGAGAGATCATGTACAGATCAGATAGCAACACTACGTATAATTTTGGAACAGTCAATGGAATGGAACTCCCCTATCTACGTCAGTTTTATAGACTATGAGAAGGCATTAGACAGTGTGGATAGATGGACCCTCTGGAGACTTTTGAGACACAATGGGGTGCCTGAAAAAATTACTAACATCATCAAGAAGTCATATGAAGGAATAACTTGCATAGTAGTGCATGGCAGACAACTGACAGAGGCATTTGAAGTCCAAACATGAGTGAGACAAGGCTGTTTACTCTTTTCCTTCTTATTTCTACTAGACATAGATTGGATCATGAAGACAGTAACTGACCAGAAGCAGAACGGTATACAGTTGACACTTTGGAAACAGTTAGATGACCTACACTTTGCAGACGACTTAGCTCTTCTTTCTCACACACAGCAGTGGATGAATTGATTTATTTTTAAAATTATCATCTTTTTTGTTCACGTCATTATTGATTATTTAAAGAGACTAAATGCATGCTATTTGTAGAAAGAAAAACCCGAGCAAAGCCGGGTAAAATTTAGCTAGTACAGTTATAAAATTTATATGTTGTATACAATGATACTTGTAAATAGGATGTATATAGAAATACATTACTGTTTTGTTTCTCATAATTTTTAACATGGCACAAATAAGAATATAGAAGAAATTCTATATATTTTATTGTGTATCATCATTTATCATTGATAAAGTTAAGGCAAAGAAAAATGGTGAGTGAAAGAGATATGAACGAGGAGGTGTGGAGGGTGTTATTGAAAGTGTTGACATTTCCTATAATGACGACAATGTAATGTTTATTTTATCAGGAATACTTGTCTTGGAGATGCAGTCATGTTGTGAACTCTGTGATATCATGTTATAAACTTTATGATGAAAATGTACCATGACGGAGATATGAACTTTATATTTAACGGTGTTACCATGAACTATAAACTAATGAAAGAACTATAAACTAATGAAAGAACTGTAAACTAATGAAAGAGCTATAAACCAATGAAATAACTTTAAACTAATGAAAGAACTATGAACTAATGAAAGAACTGCAATTAAATTTGAACAATTAAAGAACCAGTGGCATCTTTATGTTTGTTTTGTTTTCCACATTTGATGCACTTGTCCATTATAAAGACATAGACAGATTAAAAAAAAATATTGCCATTTTATTTTTCAAAAAAAAAAGGGGGGGGAGGAAGAATTGTTAGACACTTAGTTTAGCTACGCACTATTATAGACCAACAATGAACATACATACATACACACCTATACACATAATTACATACATGCATACATACATACACGCCTACATACATGCATACATACATACATACATTCATACACCTACATACCTACATGCACACATACATACATCTTTCTTTCAATTAAACAGATAAAAAAGACTGCTTAATGAAGGCAAATACACTTCAAAATGTGAGCGACGAGAGAAAACAATACTTTTTGTGAATTGACCAGAATTTATTCTGGAATCTATTCTATAAAGTTATTCTATAAAGTTACTACACAATTGACTACATGGATCCTCAAGCTAGACACCAGTGTAAGATAAAAGAAATACACAAAAATACAAAGACCTTTTGACACCGAAACACAATGACAACATCTCAAGCGACCCTTAGGTGACTTTTTAGGCGTTTGTGGTTACAAACTAGTCCAATTAAACTGTTGGACAAAACTAAAAAGAAAAAAAATCAAACAAAAAAACTTTACATACCTTTTTTAATACGTCTTTCGCAAGAATCGACAATATCCTGACAAGCTAAGGAAAAAAATGAAAGTATCTTTGTGATCACACGCATATAAATTAATTAATAATAAAGAAGGCCGATCTATTGTTGTCTTATTGAATGAAAATTTAAATAATAAAATTTGAAGTCGCAACATGAAAAAGCAAAAATAATAATAATAATAATAAAAATGAAATAATGGAAATAATCATATAATTTCTCTCTCTCTCTCTCTCTCTCTCTCTCTCTCTCTCTCTCTGTAAAGCTAATTAGATAGTATCTTTTTGCTCTTTTTTTATCTTAGATACATACATATTTGTGATAGTGTTTGTGTATTTATTTATACATGTATATGGCTCCTTCTGTCTTGGAAAATCATGAATGCGCCCAGATTAATCACTGATGTCTCTTTTTATATTGAATCATGGCATTATATTGTGTGGCCAATCTCTAGTGGCCTGATTTCGAGCATGTAAATGCACATGAATACACCTTGTTTTAGAGCTATCTGATAAGGCTGCTTTCTTTGTCTAAACCCGCTTTATTCATTTAGCTCTCGGCAATATTTTTTTAGATTTCGAATAGTCTGCCTCCAGTTTGACCAATCTTGCGTGATTTCTTCCCATATTCTTTGTTTGATGCATTTAGTCCCCAGCTCTCGTTTGCAAATATCTCTGTAAGTTTGTCTTAGGTGGGGATTTGGTTGTATTCCTTTGTCAAAGAATATAAGAATTCTTCATAATCGCATTCAGTAACATTTCCAAGCCAGCATGTGCATAGATACTGAGTGTATTGGTAAATTTTAAAACTTCCTCTTAGGAAACACGATCCCTTCAGGAAATGCGCCATATTTGTCTCAAATTAAAACTATTTAGTATTTGCTCTTGAATCATGTCAGTTGCTCAACTCTCATTACCATAACGGAGGGTCCAAATTCGAAATGAAAGCGTTTTACTGTAAAGAATTACTTTCTTTGAGATACAATGATATATAAAAAAATGTTTGATATTAATTTGCTAGAAGATAAATTCAATGAGTCTCTTCTTTAATACTTTAACATATTTGTTGTAAATAGGTCAAATTAAAGAGAAAAAAGCTGAGCTGATTCGGTCATATTGTAAGACATGACATTACTTCTTTATCCTTTAAGGTACACTAGAGGGCGCATGAAGAAAAGGTTGTCAAACATTCATAGACAACGTTCAAGAATGGACTGAACATTTTCTTAATACATTCCTACGAAATCCTGCTGCGGTAACAGTGGATTGATTTAGTTATACGAAAATTCATAGCAAACGTCAAATTGAATACTTACATAATTGTTCTCTCTTTGTCCTGGACAAACTACTCTCCCCTTTCGATTTAGTTTCCTCAAGACTTAATCCGGGTTGTGCTGGTTTCAGTGGATCCTGATTTCTAGCGGCAATGTACCCCAGAGCCTGCATTTGTCCCAGGGTAGTCCTGAGGTGTATCATTTCCATATAGCAGACCAAGAAAGTCAGTGAGAAGGCGATGGCCAAACAGGTCAGCAATAAATATAAACCCCGGATATAACTTTTCATTGGATTGTCCTTGATTTTTTTAGTGGTAGTTGTGGCCTCATAACTATACTCTTTTTGTACATCATCCATTTTTGACACAATTTTTTAACCTTAAAAAATGCAACAAAACAGTATGAAATAATTGCCCTTAATAAGTTTGCTTTATAATCCCACCTTATTTTTTTTTTTTTACTTTTTTAACGATATTAGCCGCATCGCCTGCGTTGGCTTGGACATGTTCGCCGGATGGAGGACAATCGCATACCGAAAGTCATCCTCTACGGACAACTTGCGACAGGCTCAAGAAAAACTGGTCGCCCCCACCTCCGTTACATAGATGTAATAAAACGTGACCTCAAATCAGTGAACATCAATACTGACCAGTGGGAAGACATAGCTCTAGACCGCACCAGATGGAGAGAGACAGTGACCAAGAAAGCTATGGACAGCGAAAGAGCATGGGCCTCAGCTCTGGAAGAAAAGCGGACAACGCGGAAAATGGCCAGCTCCTCTACCACTGTAGCGAAGACCACCTTTACCTGCGATACTTGTGGACGGGAGTGTCTCTCCGAAATAGGGCTCCACAGCCACACGAGGAAGTGTGCGAGATGAACCATAGTCGTTCTACGACTGAAGGAGGCCAATGAGATGAGCCGCATCGCATTTAAGTGATCTGAAGAAATTTGAAAGTTATTGATTTCCGATTTCTTACTATTTGACTACATCTAAATTTTGATACATTTGTTTTATGAAAGTCAAAATGTTTAAATTTAAAACTAAATCTAAATGACTTTTTTCATAGCATGTACTACTTTAAAAATCATACGTATGATCCTCGGCGCCCGTAGGGGGGGGGTGCAAAGGGGTGCACTTGCACCCCCCTGGATTCTGAGTAGCAAAATTTTTGTTTTTTTTTCGCACCAGCAAATCAATTAGCTTCTAAGTAGCAGCTGAACATTTAGTGCTTCCACTGGTTAATGTACTTATGTAGTAGTAGATTAGCCCAGGCGTATGGAATGGATAAATAACCATGTACGTCAGAATCCTTGGGGGTGCAAGTGCTTCTCCATGTATCCCCTTACCCCAATGTATTATTGATTCAAGAGTTAAATAAATCAATGTTCAGGAAAATTGTGCGCATCATCTTCTTAGTTTAAATCTAAAGGCCTATCATTGGACTATTGTAAAGTGTAGTAACTTAACAAGTAGTGCTTCCACTAAAGTACAGTTGTAAAGATACGCTATTATTTTTTACTAGAATAGGCCAATCTGTAATTCATGTCCGACCATGTAAGATTTACTATAGGCTTGGAATTCATTGCACTATAAAGGGTGTCTAAAACATGTTAGTCGCTTCGATTTTTTTTTTCATTTACACATAGCTATAGTTATTATGAATGTCACAAGATCGACTTTCACAAGAAATTCTGATTGTTGATTTAACAGAAGGCAAGTATCCGCTGTCGTCCACTGCTAAACTATACTGACTTGTGCAATCGCGACACAAAGCTCTTCAAGCTCGGCACTAACAGCTGGGAAAAAGTGATGCTGGATAGATCCACATGGAGAGCGAGCATTAAATGAAAGTCCTGGGTTGCCGATATGTCATTCATAATAGTAGTAGAAAGAAGTGTGAAAGTACAAAGGATTGGACTCTTTAGTCACACAAGAAATTGCAAAGGGAAAAACATTTTGTTCGGGTCTAATTAATTAATTTGCCAATTATCTTTCGATGTGATTAATCTTTTAATTTCCTTTGAACAAAAGAGTCTTGAAGAGTTCCGGTCGGTGTCAGCGCCCGATAAAATAGCCGGTTAAACATGTCCACCAGTTAACAATAGAAGAGATACAAGAAAGTTCTTCACATGCAATCGTCGAAGTCAAAACGTTCATTTGGTTCAAAGAGCTCTGGCAGCTGGCATAGACCAAAAAATACGAGCTGTAGCATCATGAATTATTTTCATTTTCTGGGTATTTAGTGATGAAACTGCAGATATCTCAGGCACTGAGCAGATGTCTTTGGGTGTTTTGTTTGTTGATTGCGATTGTATTCGACTTCATCGGTTTATTATTGTCTAGAGTCATTGTACAGTCTAGACAAGAACAAGCTACTTGGCCAAAGCTGCACTGTTACAGCTGCATTCTTTTTCAGTAACTGTCCTTAGCGATAGCGTTGGTGCTCTGAACCCAAATATTCTTTTACTAGTCATTTTTCCAACCTTTACTCAATCTGATTTTTTTTTAGTTAAATAAATGTATGATTAAAGCTCACAATTTATGCTTGAATCCTAAAAATGCAAACAAAAAAATAAAAGTAGAATCTAATTGGTTAACTTTTTCTCCATCCACTTCCGAAATGTTTTGTTTAGAGCTTTGAATTATAGTTCTGTAACAAAACAAAGTTACAAACATAGGATGAATAATGAGCTGTAGATGTCAGGGGAATGCGTTTCTGCAGTGAAAAATGCAAGAAAACGCTTTTGGCGTCCAACCCTATTTATAAGGACGCTTCAAGCGCTCCCCCAGACCCCGAAACAATTATGAGAAAGGCCTCAACATGACTGGGTTTGTTTTGCTTTTTATCGACGAAGTTTGAGAAACACTGTTTTTTTATTCTCATATATTCTCATATATATATATATATCTAGGCTTTGTTTAGAATGTCGACATGAGAAAAGATCGAAAGGATTTAGATCTAGATCTTATTTTAAGAAATACACTTTGCACTTATTGATTTTTACTTTGACGCATGAAAATACAAAATATAGTCTAATGATTTTATTATTGAACAAAATTAAGGTTCGAATTTGTGTTTCAAAAGGATTTTTATATAAATTTGTACTTTGTATATGCGAATATAAATATCCTGTTGAACATACTTTCATTAGACATTACCGAAAAGTTACACATCTCTCTATTCCTAATTTAGGTAAATCTGGGTCTAGGTCTAAAACTGTATATTAACTCATAGATGATAGAACTTCTCTTCGCAAAGATAGTTTTAAGCTTTAACATATAAACATACTAATTATAGTCCATTCATTTCATATTTTAATCAAATTAACATTGAATTTTGTTTTCTAAAGCATTTTACATGAATGCAACTATTACCTAATATTGAGTAAATTAAGGTCAAGTTTCTATTTATAGCTCCATTCATGATTTCTTTTTTTAACGTGAATTCACGCAATCGCTTTACTTTAAATATTATTATTTTCTTTAATTGTTTCTTATGCACAATCTCACTAAATACATCAGCAATACGCAAATTAAGACCCGCGGGCAGCGGGTAATATCTATCTAGT
>JADKLZ010000003.1:25155164-25169718 GCA_021533235.1 Biomphalaria straminea
ATAGATAGATAGATATTCAAATGTTACATAGGTTACATTTTTGGCACAATAAGATTATTGACTCACCTAAAACCTGTAGTTTGTTAGAGATAACACTTTACAGACACACTAGATCTAATTGTGTTTGAAGCCTCTTCTTGAGTTTATTTTAAGGAGATAAAGGTTGTCGTCATAAAATAATGCAACTAAATATATTGATGCTAGCAATTTACTAACTGATTGGTTCAGGTCTTAAGGATGTAACATATTGCGTTTTTTTTTTGTTTGTTTGTTTGTTTGGGTGGTCTCTTTGAAAGATATAGAGAAACATAAAATCCGTATTATTTCAACGTTTCTACAATGTGTTAGGGCTAGTTCATTTTACACTATTTAAAAAAAGTAAATTTCTCTTTAAGTCCTTGTGGTCTATGGGACATATGATGTAAGGATCATCTAGTTATGTAGCCTACGGTTAACGAGGGTGTCATGTGGCCAGCACAACGACCAACCGCCTTTACTTTTACCCAGCTAATGTCAGGAAACACTTAGAGCTGGGTAGACTCATCCAAATATCCCTAAAGAAAAAGTCCCTTTCTTTATCAGCGTTTTGAGCCCCGGACCATGCGCCAAGCGCTGTACCTCTCAGCCATCGCGCCTCCATTTACAAATAAGATAAACTTGTACTAAAAATACATTTAGCATAAAAAAAACTTATCCTTTTTGGGTTTGACATGCTTTAAAGTAAGGACAAAATATAATGTAGTAACTTAAGGGAGGCAAATTAACGAGGCAACAATGTTAATTTACATGAGGCCATCACAAATACATAAGACAACGTCTCCATTAAACACAGCCTCATCATATTGTTTCTAGACTTAGGCAAAACCATAGACATATATAAATTTAGACTGGCTAATAAGAGAGTTTTATGAGATGAAAATTTGTGAATTGCAATTGTGTTTACTTTTTTTTATGTCTATACATTTTGTCTTTAAAACTGAAGGTCATGCATTTTTTTTTAATTTTTACATAATTCGGAAATCCGAATACAATAGATATACATGTTTTCAAGTTACATGAAGTTACTTCCTTTTTCCAGTCTATATTTATTTATGTCTATGGGCGAAGCTCATTTTCTCCTTCTCATCTCTATATCCTTTTTAGTCTAATCTACAATAGCGAGCATCTTCTGCACTATCTTGGATTGCGTTGTGCATTTCAAGGTAATAACTATATGAAAGGTTGCTTTTCTAATAAAAGAGATGCTTTTTTTTTATCCCCAATGATACTAATGATACTCGTATCTTCTATAACACCGTGACAAGGACTGGGGATCAGGGCCGGTCCTAGCGCTTGAGGGGCCCTATGCAATACTTATTATGCGGGGGTCTATAGTCTGGGTGGGAATAAGGATAATAAGTGAAAATTAAGATTGTGTATAAGAAAAATTCGGCTTTCCATTTTTTTTTCAATCTTTTGTAAGTACAAAATTGCGATCAAGTTAGCTTTACTGTACGAATCTTGTAACCTATGGAATATTTATATGCTTGTAACTATAAAAGAAAATAAGGTATGGGAACGTCCTCTAAGATGAAAAGTTGCCCGATTAGGTCTAATGTTTTTTAACATGAAAGCTGACAATTCCTTTTTTCTTTTATCGCGTTTAGAATTGGTGTTTTCCGCAATGAATGACACCCACAAATGACAATTCTGTCTATTTTTCATGAGATTTTTTATGAGTTTTCAGATTTTAATAAGTGCAAACCATTTCCAGGAATTTTTCGTATATATTTTGCAATTAATAATTACACATAGAATTAGCGCGGGGCTTATGAAAGCGCGGGGCCCACTGCGACCGCATACGTTGCAGTGGCCTTAGACCGGCCCTGCTGAGGATAATCCGACATTAATCAACATAGTAGGCCTGACCACTGACCTGCAAGGTCGTAACGTTTTGGCCTAGGAGGCCAATAACTCGTTGCCACGTCACACGTTTGTACTTTTCTGTGTACGTGTCCCAAAGGTTACGACGTCGCACATATATGCCTTCTACATCAAATAGCATCGGATAACAGTAATAAAAATAAATACCAGAATATACTCTTTGTTGCAACTTTATTTTTTTTTTTAGAAAAGATATATCAAGGACACGAGCATAAAATAAAATAACCCTTTGGCTACGCTCATAGAATTTTGTGAGTGTCATTTGCTTTTTTATATATTGAAGACGTATTTATAGATGGAAACCCCCTTATTCATGTGCAGATACAATTCAAATGCATATTCATCCATTACGACGGTAACCATAATAATAATAATAATAGCCCTCTTGGCTACGTTCATAGATTCTAGTGACTAATGAATGGTTATTCCTATATTAAAGAGGGGGTTTATCGTTAATTTCGGATGGGGGTTTAAAATTAAAATCTAACTTTTCTCTGCTCTAAGAATATGAGGAATTTTAATTTGCATTATTGTTTGTTGTTTTAAACTCAAAACCCTCTTGGCTGCGCTGGGGCAAGTGATGGTTTAGTATTAAAATGTCACCCAAAATCAAAGCGAAAATAGCCAATAAACTCCGACCCCACTCCCTAAGTGGAGGGGGATTCATTTCCTGGGGGAAGGGCGGGGTTGAGCCCCATAATACTACAAGACTACCCTGCGTTTATTTCTTTGCGCGTAATGCAATAATGTTTGCTTAATTTGGGGTGGCCAGAAAGGAAAATAACACACTGATCCAGCATGTTTTCAGATCTACCTATCTACGTTACACTAAGATAGTTACACACCCTTCCAGCCAAGAAAGTAAATAGACCGTGTGTCCGACTGATTTTAACAACCTTGTCAGTGAGAAATACAATGCGCATTGTAGTGTGCAGTCTATAATGAGAAGACACCCCATGTTTTTTTTTCCTTGCGCGTTTAACGGTTATGCTATAGTGTTGTTTGTTGAGTGGTCAAACAAGGAAATAACACATTAGCAAGGTTAATCACGCATACGCCAAAATAGTTACACTGTTCAAATGTTTCATAAAACTCCAACTATTTTGTTTCTATTTCTATGATTACTAGATCTAAATGTGGAATTCTTTATCTGTTCTGTAATGATATTATAAACTTTATCAGTATAAGTTAGATTTTCGGTTATATAATAAGCTGATATTAATTCGTTTTCAAAAAGTACCAGGTAAATAGTAAAGTAAAGTTCCACTTTCAGACCTTGTGGTCTATAGGGCAGATAATGTAAAGGTCATCTGATTCTATGGCCTACGATTAACGAGGGTGTCATTTGGCCAGCACAGCGACCAACCGGTTTTACTATTCCCCAACTAATTTCAGGTACCCATTATAGCTGGGTGGACTCATTGGCGCCCGAAGATACCGAAATTCAAAATCCCAGTATTCACCAGGCTCGAATTCCGGACTCCCGGTTTGGTAGTCAAGCGCTTTACAAGTCAGCCTCCAGGTAACGGTTTTAATTTAATGTAAATGTACAAGCACACATATATATTTCGTCATCTTTTTATCAAAATGTTATTGTGCTCTAACGTTTGTATTAGAAACATCTTCTTTAATACTAATTTTATAATGGATAAATATTTCTACAATGTTAAAAGAATTAGATCAAACGTAGGCATAGGGTCGGATGATTAAAACTAAACCTAGATTTCCCTCCCTCCCTTCCATAAAAAAAAAGTTATGAATAAGTTTGTCAAAGTTCAATTAATTTTCATTGGTTTAGTTTGCTCATAATATTAAAACTAATGATAAACGTTTAGTTTAACTACTTTTAGTTGAAACTTAGTTTTAGTTTAACTTTTAAAATTTAATTGAGTTCCCATCACTACAATCACGGGGACCTCCACACTATAGGAGAAGACTATTTACCATATTTTTAACACATTTATGCAAATGACTTTAGATTTTTTAGCCAAAAAACTATTTTTTTTTTTTTTGCTAATTTATGTAAGTTCTGTCATATTTACTACTAACGTTCCCCTTTCAGTTTTTGTGATCTATAGGCAGGGCCGGATTAAGCCAATTTGGTGTCCTAGGCACAAACCCACATGGGTGCCCCTTCTGCCCGGACCCCCTTCTCCACTGGAAAACACATTCGATGTTGTCTCTAACTATTACTTTGTAGAGTTCTGCATGACTGAACGTGTTGTTCTCAGATTTTGATTCACGAAACTTGTGGCGAATATATGAGTGGAACTGTTATAGTTCAGTATATAAATTATTGTTCAGATCTTCAGGATAAGAATAAATTAGTGCTTCACACACTGCAATTTTTGTGCTACATCGACCAAACAAGAAAATTGAACTACTATATCATTATATACCTGCGCTAGTCTACTCATCTCTGTCTCAAGTTTGTCAACAATCGAGTAGAAAGTAGATATACGAAATTTGTCTCTGGCATTCAGTGAGACCTCGGGGGCATTAACATCAATGACCACTGTCTTTCGTTTACGATTACGGGT
Source organism: Biomphalaria straminea (assembly GCA_021533235.1). Lineage (NCBI taxonomy): Eukaryota > Metazoa > Mollusca > Gastropoda > Planorbidae > Biomphalaria > Biomphalaria straminea. The sequence goes on from JADKLZ010000003.1 coordinate 25,159,628, forward strand.
CAAAGTTGCCGTAAATTCCACACCTGGTGTTAGTTCTTTTGAAGCTTATTCAAATCTTTCAAATTCATTCCTAGATTCATGCAAGTGATCTGCTAGTGAGTACTACAAATCAGCACACGTTTTCAAATTCAAATGCTCATTTTGTAGAGCTTGACTGACCCTATGAAAATGTTGTAACACTTCTTCCCAAAAGACAAGCATGAAAGCAAATTATAATTCTTGCATCTTCTTTGCAATGTTTTCTGCTTTGGTGTTCCCCTTCTGTGACTGGTCTTCTTGTAAATATTCTAACGCTTCTATAATCTGAGGATGAGACTTTACAATAGCTTCAGTTGCAACAGCATGTGCCTCCCATCTGGTATCGGAAAGGGGCTTTACAGGCGTTTCATTCAAAAGGCATCCTTTCAGAATCTTTCATCTGTTGGTTGAAGTTGAGAAAAAAAGCATAGATCAGTTGCACTGTATGGTAGAAGTTTACTGCCTCTAAACAAGAGTCAACGGCACTTCTGCCTACCAGATTTAGTGAATGGGCAGCACAGGGTATATATATATATCAACTCATTTTCCTCTAGAATTCTTTTCTGCATGCCCTTGTAGCACCCAGACATATTAGCAGCATTGTCTGCATTTCGAAAGTCAAAGAAAGTCAAAAAGCACTCAATGGGCTCTCCATCTAACACATATCGAAGAACAACGCTTAACTGATCTATATGTAAAACATCTGGTGTTGAGTCTACTGACAAGCTGAAATAACCGGAAGCCTTTACTTCATCTAAAATTACTTCATGAACTTTTTGGGACATAATATCAATCAGTTCTTCCCATATAGTTTTGGATAAATACGAAGGAATTATTTTTTCAGAATTTCCATATTTCGCAATGTGTTATGCTAAAAATGGATTAAACTGACTGACCAAATCCAGCAATCCTAGATAATTTCCATTTTGTAAAGATCCACATTTTTCATTTGTCCCTCTAAAAGCCAGACCACGCTAAGATATTGTAGAAATAACCGCTACTGCTCGCCTCAAAATATGTTCCCAGTAACTGTATTCCTCATTAATTTGCTTTTGTAGTAGACCCGAGCCTTGTCAACGAGTTAGGTATATTAACATGCAGTCTTTATGGGTAGCACTTTGTTCATGATTATTAATTTGAATGTTATTTTTCCAGTCACTGAACCCATTTTTATCAGACAAACTTGTGGAACCTTTAAACGCAAAAAGTTTACAAACAAAACAGTACACAGATGCTGTGGATGGTGAATACAATAATCATTCTCTCCTGTACTGCTCACCATTTGCTTTTGTGCCATAGAAGAGTTTTTGAGAACAATATCTTGTTATTTTTCCTCCAGTATAAATACGGCAAGATGTATCAAAGGGACCATTATGATTCTGACTCTGACAGTTAGTGGGCCCACAGTCATCCCAGTAAGCCACATCATCAGCCGAGAAGTCAATCCACAGTCCTGAATTTACGGCTTGATTTATTTTATATTCTTCATCTCTATCTTTATCATCATCTTCAGCAGACTGAAGTGGGTCACCACAAATTTCATTTTCATTTCAATTTCATAATGCAGTGCCTGGATTTGCAGAACAGCCTATAGTAGACTTATCAAGAGGATTGATAGTGTCAGTAAAATCATGTTCCATCTGTTACTTAATGTAATGAAATGTACAGCCATTTAATGTCACGTCGACAAATTAGCACTATTCACAATTGTTTTTTACTATCAGACCAAAACGGAAGTGAATTTGTCGCTAGGCATTAGTGCGTTACGTAGCACAAACATCTGGTAAAAAAGTAAAAAAATAGCACAAAATAACTGGAAAAAAATAGCAAAAAATTGGATGGGGATATTTTACCCCGAGGTTGTGGGACCAAGGTTAAATAATGTGCGATTTAATATTATATTTGCGTTTGCTAATGTCATGTCGATTTCGTGCGGCTACCGGGACAATATACACATTTCTCTTGCGGACTTGTGGTGCCCCCAAAACGCTTGGTGCCCTAGACACGTGCCTTGTTTGCCTAATGGTTAATCCAGGCCTATATATATATGCTGTATTCGCGTTTGTGTAAAGGGTTAGGGTTAACTGGGCGATTTGGTTAGGATTTTGAAACAAAAATGCCCCATCCCCAACTCAAAAAGTTCTGGATCTGCTGGTGCCGCAAGCTGAAGTTGCCGAATTTTATGAACATCATTGACTTTACTAGATTTAGGTCCATTATCCATTTCATTTTAGTAGCTCCATTAAAAATTATTTTTGCATACGAATATTCAATTTTCTTATAATATTATTTTGTTCAATTTTTATTTCAAATAGACACATTAGTAACTATATTAGTGATACTCAAATAAAGATTTCTGAATAATATCCGTTGAATGTAAAAAAAAAAGTGTAAATTTTATTTTTGAAAATAGTATGTTAAAGATTTGAAAAATAGAAGACCAAAGGATTACTATCTTGACTATATTTAATTTTATTGCCGAAACTTAGAGAAATATCATTATCAGTAATAGGGATAAACAAAATAAAAGTTACTAAAGATTTATGAATGTTGCAAACAGCTTTTCTATGTGACATTACATTCCCATAGTCAGAAATCTAAATAGCTTTATATAGGTTGTTTCTTTTTTTTTTTCATAAAAAAAGCAGATAAAGCAGAAAAAAAAAAACAACATGGTTAGAATTTTAATTTCTAACTTATATTACAATTGACTTTTTTTAAAGGTCATAATTCTTAGTACTGTTAACGGTTGTTCCACTGTTTAATGAAAAGCAATGAAATGCAAATTAAAGTTAAGGAACTTTTTGAAATGGCTGTTCTATCTAATTATACATTCATTTTTTTTTTGCTTAAAAGTAGCGAAAATCTCATTATTGGTAATAGATTGTTTCATATATGTTTTTTTAGACACATTAACGCCGAGACATTAGTTGAAATATTATCGGTTGCTAAAAAAAATGATTTTCTTAGTTTAGCTAAAAGTAAAAATAATTTGTTAATGGCTTACAAGCGAAATGAAAACAAGACATATCTTTATTGATTATTATTTTATTTTATTTGACTGTATCATTGTATATTTGCTAAGCCAGTCGTTGTAACTGAAAAGGAAAATAAACAAAAATTGATCGACATTTTTCATGTTTATGTTAATTTATTTTATAACAGCTTATACATAAATCTCTGCTTAAATACTGACTGTCTTTACAATGACATAACATAGCAATGAAATTAAAAGTAGTTAAGATTATTGAATTCTTTCAAGTATTAAATAAATGTCCTTACATAAAACTTATCACAGCGCACTAGCAGGAACAATATCCTTTGTCACCTACAGGTTAGAAAAAAATTACTTATTAAAATATCAATCAATTAGTATCAACTATTTTTGAGTCTTGATACAATTTAAAATAAACAAGGTTCTCAAATAATTTTTTAAAAAAATAAAATTGTCCCTACACCTACTTCATATTTCCTTTCATCATGTCTGTGACTTTCCATTTATCTATGTAATCAGACTTAGTATAGCACTACCGATACAGGTTGTTGTATTTAGCTTGTTTACTTAGTAAAACTGAAATTACTAGAAGAAATGTGTTCAATCATCTAGCTAATGGTGGACCACCTAACAGAGAGTTTGGTTTAGGACTATCTCTCATTCTTAACATTGCAGAAAATCATTCACATTGTTTATTGCCTTTTGTCTTAACTCCTTTGGATAACAATATAAAACAACAGCTAGTTTCTTATCTTGAAAATGTGCACTAGCATGTTTAATCAATATGTTTGTTTTTAGCGGCTCCCAAAAGGGGAAAAGAAGCTATTACTTTTGTGTGTTATGTCTGTCCGTCGGTCTCGTGTAGATCTCGAAAACTAGAAAGGATCATGAATATCTTGCGCCATACTATTTTGGACTAAATTTCTGATGCATCAGCTACTTTCTATTTTCTGAAAGCGAAATATCTAATATTTTAAATCACTTATGCAAGCAGTCTTTTTTCATAAAAATACACCACTTTTACAACTATTCACTATTATTAGTAACAAACAAAGAAGGCTCTTTATTTTTAACATTATATATTAAATTGTATTCTTTTATTTCATTTATATTGCTAAGTTATGTAAGCTCTGTGAAAATAACTAGCTACATTTACACACACAAAAAAGCTATCTTTTATTTTTTAAGAGGTAAAAAAAATTGTATGTATATAATTGGACATAATTTAAAACAACAATAAATAAGTAGTTTTTCCTATTATCTCGTGAACTGCAATGCTACACAGTGTAAACAGTACACTTAACTATTTTTTTAAGGAAATGTTTTTTTTCTTGAGGATTTGAATAAGAGATTGACCCTTTAGAAAACAATTAGAACAATTAAATACTTATTAAATGAAATCAGTTAGGCCAGGTTCACATCTAACTCCCCATTCTGTTTCATCTTTCCATTGACCGTTGGCGCACTACACAAGATCTATAAATCTTCTTTCTCTATTCTAATCTGTCATTTGTCTTTGATAGAATTTCATTATAATGTTCTGTGTGAAAATATTAAAACCTGCCTTTTGTCAGTGGGGTGGGGGTGACGAAAATGAATGTTACTTTGACATTTTGGTATGAAAGTGATATCCTTTTGTTTATGTACGCCCAAGTTACGAATGTAAAGTGTTGCACGTGATATGAAGTGAATGGTTAAGTCTTCCTTGAATGTGCGAGAGAGTGTGATAAGTTAGTGAGGTTTTGCTCCCTGTCGAGGAAGATTGAACAGTCGCTTCATGGACTGGTGTATTTGTATGATTCATATTTATTGAGATATTTCATTGTGTGCTTAATTGGTTATTATTAAAGTATTAAAGTGTCATTGTTATATTCTTGGAGATCTGGAGTTGGAGTTGAATTGTAATTGTTATTTAAGTAATATTTAAGAATTAAAGAATTTAAGAATTGAGTAATCAAGAAACCCCTAATGAGCCAAGCACAGAAATTGAGCCCTGACATAAATGGGGGCTCGTCCGGGTTTTGAGCTCGTGACCTCTCTACCTGCCTGGGTGGGCCATTCTGGGAGCCGATTTTGAGTTAATGTTTCCACACAAACTGTCTTTGTTACCTTGTTTAAAAATATATTGTATCGAAATCACTTAAACGAAAAAGGAAATCGCTTTTGTTAAATTTAACCGCTGCTCGTAAAAAGGGCTTAATTTGTTCTAGTTCTAGGGTAAGTATTAATATGTTATGTTTTCTTTTTTTTTTGTCTAAGCAAAAGGGAGAACTTGTGATAGGTGAGTGAGTGACTGAGTGAATTACGCATTCCCTTATATAATATATAGCTATATACTTGCTTTTATATATAAGAGTCATGGGCGTAGCCAAGGGGAGGGATGCACCCCCCCCCCCCGGGGGGGAGGCCCCCCCACCCTGCAGTAGGAATAAGAAAGCGTCTTGATTCTTGAGTCTCTTAGACTGTTCTTTCTTTTTAAAGATCAATCACGTCATTCGTCACTAAGTAAAACTTTCCCCCTTATTCCCGAAACAAATAACTAAATCCTAATCATGTCTCAACAATATATTAAATGAAAACAAAGTTATTTGTTTTAAAATATATTCCGTCTTCGGACTTATAAAATGTGTAACTAGCTGTGACATTTATAGTTTTACCTTTTTGTCCGTTAGTCGATACACCCTTTTCTCCCGGGCCCCCTAAAAGATAAATGTAACAAATTCATAAAAACTCAACATTTTAAGAATGTGATTTTTGAAACCAAATCAGAAAGTAAAAGTAAGGTGGGATACAAAATACATGTTGGTAAGAATCTTGTTTAGAAATATTGAACAAGCAAAAATTTTTTTTTTCAATTTCTAAAAAAAAAAAATAGACGATACCTCGTTTATTCGACTTTAATCCTTAATGTTTTATGAATAGTTTGTTTTTTTTAATTTATGGAATAATTTTTTGTTATCCTTTCCCCATTCCACCCCACTCCTGGACAAAATCCTGGTTTGGCTAATTTAAAAATCTTTTAGACTTTATAATATTTTGCTACACATTAACATTTAGATCTAGACTTAGTAGATGGTGCGCGAAATGTTGCAGAACAATAATTGATTAAACTTTTTAAATGGATAGGGTCTACACGCGGAAATGTCTGAAACCGTAGACTCACTTCAAAAAAAAAATATTTTCTACTCTTCTCGCCAATTTTTAATTTTGTTTTTCTATTTTGAGAAATTTTAACTGTCAAATTAGAGTTGGTGACAACGAGACATCAACTCTTCTACAAGGTTATACATCAACTGTCGAATTTCACAGAAAATTGTTTCAGCCTTTTGGGAACCGTGTCGTTCAATGCAGGGTTTTGCACATAGGAATGTGCGACCTGAATAGAGATAGGAAAAAAAATTCTTTCCCACATAAATCTAACGCTCGACTACACACTTTACAAGTTAATACGGTGAACCAGATCAACAAAAATCTAGAAAGACATTGAAGACAGATTGTTTTGTTTTTTAAGTAATATCGAGGGTTAGTAAGGATAAAAATCTCCGAACAAGTTTATACGGTCGTTCGTCAGTCGTTACTTTTATGTATCAAACTATCTAGGAAATATATAGGTAATGTATAGGTATTGTATAGGTAATGTATAGTTAACTAGATGATACCCGTGATACTCTACGGTTTAAATAGTTGTTATCTATGTTTATTTTTCCTGGAACGCAAATAAACTTCTCAATAAAACGGCCTGCATTAAAACGCTCCTCCCAAACCCCACAATGTTACTCCTAAGTCTTAGTTTACACTATTGAGTAGCCCTTAATTGCCATAAGTTTCCTTTATTTTGTACTCTTTTTTTCCGTTGAATGACCCGAATAACTCTATTATCGAGTATTGTCTTCTTAGGCCCATCAATTTTAGCCTTCTATCTGCCTGCACTATAGTTCCCGCAGATGTACGCACAATATTTACAAATGAATCGCCTGTTCCGGTGGAACATTCTGAAGAAAGAAACATAACTATTTGTAACGTAGTCCACTCTTTACATTTTGATTTGTATGCTTTTCACGCATGGATATAAATCTACAAAGGGACATTATTTAGACAAATCCAATTTCATAAACAGTAATTATAATCAAGATGAGCTAAGTTCTTCAAATTCACACTGACAATTAACTAACCTAGCGGATAATTGCATTAAAGATTCTAAACCTTGGAAGAAGTATACACAAATAATAAACAGGAACGTAAGAAAGACACCAAAACAAAAGTGTTCATGATTGCTTAAGGAAGGATTTATTGTTCTGTACTTTGGACATTAAAATGTCGGATTTATAGACATTCTTAGTAGAAAAGTTAAGTTAGGTAATAAGGTTTTGTAGTTTTGGTCCATAACAATTAGAAGCAATAGAGATCATTATCATGCGTAAATAAATGAATGAGTTGAGTGGACAGGACTAAGAATTTTATATTGTAAAGTATAACTAATTTACATTTGATAAGTCATTTCCTTTGGGCTTGGAGAGATTATGCTCTAATCAAATAAATATCAACTCCGAGTTTTTTCAGTTTTCTAAATTGCATCCTCAAATCTACATTTGTTTGGTCGCTTGGATTTGATAAAATCTAATAAAAATTGCGAACAGCAAAACCTCTCAAAAACGTCACATCAATTAAAAAAATTATTAACATTTTTAATTTTATTATAATTATTTCATTACCTGTCTCTCCTTTGCTACCTAGGTTAATAAGAAAACAAAAAGAAGTATACATTTAGCATTAAAATTATTTTTGTATTCAAATATTTGAATATTTAAGCGTTTACTACTTATAAAAAAATATAGTAACTCTAATTCTAGAACTAAGAATTTTTTATCTTTAAATTAAGATTTAGAGGAAAGTGAAACGGCTAAATATGACAAGCAAAAACGCAATCAAATAAAATAGTTAAACTCTCTTTATTGAAAATTTACACTGTAAATCTAACAGGGGCGTAGCTAGAAATTTTCCATCGTTTGGGGGCCCGGGGGGACTGACCTCTTTGGGGGCCCATACATTTTGCTTAATACCAAATTTTTTATGTAAAAAAACACTCATTAATTAAAGAAGAGTTTAAAGACAAGAATTCGCTCTCATGGCTCAAACCATCTCAGGCTTCTCAAGTCAACAGTGTATAGTTATCTGTTTTTTGTTCTATAACCTTGACCTATTTTTTAGGTTTGGGTTCACTAAGACTCAGACATCGACCCATAAAGGGGGACTAATGCAACCTCAACCATTTTGTTCGATTACAATTTCTTTCCTTTGTTCGAGATACCAAAACATAATAAATTATTACCAATAGGTGATTACCAATTCAAAATGTTTTGCTTTTTTAATTGATACTCGTGTTGTCAGGTAAAAAAAAATATTGTGCAAAAGTTCAGCTTGATACGAATCTGGGTGTGGAAGAAAAGACGTGTACGAACATGTTACCGGACAGACAGACAGACAGACAGATATAAACTTTGTAAAAAGAAAAGAAAATATTGGTAGGGTAATTGACACAGATAAACTAGGATACTGTTGCCAACTAAAGATACTAGTTATCTGGTGCTTCAAGAAAAAGAATTTTAAAAGTATAATTTTTCAGTGCAACAATGTTCATCCACATATTATCAAATATATCAAAACTTTCCATACTCTGTACACAAATACACATAAAGGCCTAATTGTTCCCTCTCACTATCGTTTCCATTTTATTAATGGTGGTGTCATTTGGCTATTACCACGACCGATTTCACGATCTGTCACATCAATATTTGTGAGATAAACTAGTTGGGCAGCATGGAGTACACTCTTTATTGTGTTTATAATGTATCACTTGTAAGTGAAACCTAATAGGGAATTATGGGTAAAATGTCTCGTCCTGGGAGTTGACCACATGGTCATAAATCAGTAGTCATGAACATAGAAGGGTATGGACGTACCATTTTGTACTTGATAAATTATGTTGGATATTGTCTTTAATTTCTGTGAAGTATTACATGGGATTTCTCGATGGCTGGAAATGCCAATACATTATATATTTCAAGGTGTATTAAATAAAATATCAGGTGGCCGAGCCTTGCTCGGTTTAATAATTTCATAAGAAAGGTTATATACCCGAAGTCATTTTGGGATTTTTTTTTATAATTACGAAAATGAACGATCGGATAAAGACTACGAATCAGAAGAGTTTCTTAAGTGTTCTGTTTGTTCTAAATGTAAATTGGTACGTTCAGACATTTAATTTTGGAATTAGTATATTCAATTATGGCTTTAGTACGAAACATCGAGTGACGCAAACTTCTACGTTATTGGGTAAAACTGCAAAGACTTTCTTCCAAGCCAATAACAGTAGGCCTACGATACTATTACGCTGTCTAGACGGTAGGAGGACTTAAGAGACTTGATGTTTAATCGCCATGTATAATTACATATAGAACAAACAGAACACTAAAGAAACTCTTCAGATTATTTTACGGGATATGTGCCCTGCTCAGCCAGACTTTCAGACTATAAGAAGTTATACCGGCTTTTGCCATCCATCTATCACAGTGGTGTTACTGGTGCTACAGCCCATGAAAGGATATGGCCTGCTTTTACACATCCCTCCATTCAGATATCTCCTAGGCCTTTCGTCACCACGCCCTAACCCCAAGTTTTTTACTGAGGTTATAGTTAAATCAAAAGTGGCTGCAGCGTACGCAAACTCGTTGACCGCTAGCTAGATATCTTGTTCAGTGTGAGAAAGTATAAGGCATAGAGCAACTGTATAATCACCATTTCCTTTGTTTTGGTACGGGACATTAGACACTGAAGCATGAACACATGGTCATAATTTTACCAGCAAAATAATAGTTATAATAAGGCTTGACATCAAATCCGAAGATTAATGAGGAATCTACACCGCTCTACGCAATTAAAGTGTAAACAATATTAAGCACTTAAAACGCAATAACTAATCATACATCGGTACATTTAATTTCATGACTTTCCTTCCATAGTTCTATAATAAATCAATCTTCAATAAGATGGTGCGCAAATGTTTAATTAGGTCCATTGA
>JADKLZ010000003.1:25201306-25226514 GCA_021533235.1 Biomphalaria straminea
TTTTTTTTTACCGTGTGATCCTTAGCACCTGCATATAAAACATATAATCCCTTATCTCAATGTAAAGTACGTCTTTATAAATTTAGAAGCACTATTGCTAATAGGATGCTTTTATTTAGAACTATATTTAGCTAATTCTAAAGCGTGCAAACTGTCAACACATTACCTGGATAACCTTTATCACCTAAATGGATAAAAAAAAAATAGTGCATGTTTTACATTTAAAATCAATGTTACACTGTATAGAAAACAGCTAAGACTTCTTGAGCGCTTTCACCAAAGGTGCTTGTGCTCCATTATGGTCATACGATGGCAGGACCGCACTACAAACAGCGATGTCCTTGCGAACGCCGATATGGACAGTATAGAGGGTGTTATGACATGATTAGAATATAGATTTATTTCGGGAATAATTAAGGGGTAAGTTTTTACTTAGTGACGGAAGTGACGGATAGGTTAGATTAAAAAGAAGAACGCTTTAGGTCGACTCTATCAAGAAGACGCTATTTTTATCTGACATTATTTACATACGGCTAGCACAGAAAGACGGACGGATTCCCTTATTGATTATTAAACGTATTGTAAAGTTGAATCGATTGTCGACTTACTATATTGCTTGTTCGGCCTTCGTTTGTGTTTTTTGAGTTGTGACAGTTACCTCCTGTACAACACCGCGAATAGGCACGCAACAAGGGACTTCTTATGGTCCGACAGCTACGCTGGGCAGGGCACGTATCCCGTATGGGAGACGAACGTATGCCAAAGGCAGTCTTTTTTGGTGAGCTAAAAGGTGGTCGACGTAACAGAGGCGCCCCACGGAAACGCTTCAAAGACTAGCTTAGGCGTCAACTTTCCTTGGCTGACTTAGAAGAGATCACTTGGCTGCATGCGGCGTCGGAACGAGACAGCTGGAGGTCCCTCACGAAGGCCGCGGGATACACATTTGAGACCAAAAGAAAATCTGCCGCCGAGGACAAATGCAGACGACGAAAAGAAAATCTAAACCGACCACCTGCGGACAATGGTTTTGCTTGCCCTGGATGTGGCAAAATATGTAGGTCACAACTGGGACTGCACAGCCACAAGGAAACACTGTATTCCTTACTAATTTACGGATTCGAAGACAAGCTTATTATTATTATTACATTGCAATTAATCTTTTTCTTTTGCCTTTTCCAGACGACCCATTCCATGCTCTGAAAGCACAAGAGAAGAATGAGTATTTGTACATATTTGTCATAGCGTATAGAACAAGTACTGTCTTTAACTTTGTGTCAATCTACTTACTCTGCATAGACCTACAACATATTTTTTGCATCTTAAAAATGAAAATGAGCATTTTTAATATAAAATAAAAATGTTTTAACATTTTTTGTTTCAATAGTAGCATTTGTAATCTTTTACGCTCAATGCGCTCTCATAGAATGTGTGTATGTGTGTGGCGGGGGAGTGTGTAGCTATCTTGAAGAAGGCATTGAGTAGGCTGTGATTTACAAATGCCAAATAAGGACAAAAAAAGGACAGAGACAAAACAGTAACATTGTGCACAAGATCGTACATTTATAGATATGTTGGGCCCAGGGCCGGATTAAGCCAATTTGGTGCCCTAGGCACAAAACCACATGGGTGCCCCCTTCTGCACGGACCCCCGATCCTCCACTGACAGCTGGTATGTTCAATATTATGAACAAAATCTAACAAAGACAAACGATTATTAACACATATGTTTGTACTACCGTCACTCATATAAAACCTACAATAAGGTATTTACTGTATTATAGGATTTTTAGGCGTATTTTCTTTTTTAAAGTTATTCTTTTCTTTTTTTGGATTTTTATTTTCTTCTTTTTAAATTTAAATTTTCTTTTTTTTGTAAGCGTTTTTTCTTTTTATTGAAAATAAAATTTTATTATGAAATACATTTTAAACATAGAAAATTTAATAAATCACACAAAATCCTTTATTTCAACAGCATCCAAACAATTTTTTTCAACGTGGCGATAATAACTGAGAAAGTCAGAGAGAGCACACATTTACATTCTAAAGTTCTTTTTTCTAGATTTACGTTTGGCAAAGTTTTTGAGTACATCATCAAAGTTAATTTTGCGCAACAAGTCCGCCTAAATCAGAGACAAGGAATCAAGCCTTTCTTGTTTCTTTGTTGATCTACTTGGATTTTGTGTACGTTTCAACTGAGAAAAAGAGCGCTCAGTTGAACAGTTCGTGACCATTAATGTTAAAAATATGCGCAAGGCTATTTCTACAATAGTGAAAAGCACACTCGATGTTGTCTCTAACTATTACTTTGTAGAGTTCTGCATGACTGAACGTGTTGTTCTCAGATTTTGATTCACGAAACTTGTTGCGAATATATGAGTGGAACTGTTGTAGTTCAGTATATAAATTATTGTTAAGATCTTCAGGATAAGCATTAATTAGTGCTTCACAACACTGTAATGTTTGTGGTACATCGACCAAACAAGAAAAAAGAACTACTATATCATTATATACCTGCGCTCATTTACTCATCTCTGTCTCAAGTTTGTCAACAATCGCGTAGAAAGTAGATATACGAAATTTGTCTCTGGCATTCAGTGAGACCTCAGGGGCATTACAATCAATGACCACTGTCTTTCGTTTACGATTACGGTTCTATGTTGCCTTATATTCCACAACTGGTGTTAGTTCTTTTGCAGCTTATTCAAATCTTCAAATCTTTCAAATTCATGCCTAGATTCATGCAAGTGATCTACTATTTAGGAATACAAATCAGCACACGTTTTCAAATTCACATGCTCATTTTGTAGAGCTTGACTGACCCTATGAAAATGTTGTAACACTTCTTCCCAAAAGACAAGCATGAAAGCAAATTATAATTCTTGCATCTTCTTTGCAATGTTTTCTGCTTCTCTTCTGGTGTCCCCCTTCTGCGACTGGTCTTCTTGTAAACATTCTAACGCTTCTATAATCTGAGGATGAGACTTTACAATAGCTTCAATTGCAGCAGCATGTGCCTCCCATCTGGTATCGGAAAGGGGCTTCACAGGCGTATCATTCAAAAGGCATCCTTTCAGAATCTTCCATCTGTTGGTTGAAGCTGAAAAAAGTATAGATCAGTTGCACTGTATGGAAGAAGTTTACTGCCTCTAACCAAGAGTCAACGGCACTTCTGCCTACCAGATTTAGTGAATGGGCAGCACAGGGTATGTATATAGCAAACTCATTTTCCTCTAGAATTCTTTTTTGGATGCCCTTGTAGCACCCAGACATATTAGCAGCATTGTCGCATGACCGCCCTTTCAATCTGTTCTTCACATATAGTTTTTGGATAACTAAGGATTTCCTTTTCTAGACTTTATTTCCATATTTCGCAATGTGTGATGCTAAAAATGGATCAAACTGACTGACCAACTCCAGCAACCCTAGATAATTTCCATTTTGTAAAGATCCAAATTTTTCATTTGTCCCTCTAAAAGCCAGACTACGCTCAGCTATTGTACAAATAACCGCTACTGCTCGCCTCAAAATATGTTCCCAGTAACCGTACTCCTTCTAGCTTTTGTAGTAGACCCGAGACTTGTCGACGAGTTAGGTATATTAACATGCAGTATTTATGAGTAGCCCTTTGGTCATGATTATCAACTTGAATATTATATTTCCAGTCACTGAACCCATTTTTATCAGCAAATTTTTTGGAACCTTTAAACGCACAAAGTTTACAAACAAAACAGTACACAGATCTTGGGGATGGTGAATACAATAACCATTCTCTCCTGTACTGCTCAGTGCTCACCATTTGCTTTTGTGCCATAGAAGAGTTTTTGAGAACAATATCTTGTTATTTTTCCTCCAGCATAAATACGGCAAGATTTATCAGAGACCATTATGATGCTGACCGTTAGTGGGCCCACAGTCAACCCAGTAAGTCACATCATCAGCCGAGAAGTCAATACACAGTCCTAGATCTACCGCTTGATTTATTATATATTCTCCATCTCTATCTTTATCATCATCTTCAGCAGACTGAATTGGTGCCCCCCAAACGCTTGGTGCCCTAGGCACGTGCCTTGTATACCTAATGGTTAATTTAGACCTGGCTGTACGTTTGTTAACGGCGAAGCATTTGTACAATGTTATTATTGGTGGTACTACAGTATAGGCTGTTGCTTTTGGATATTAGTCCTAAAGTGTTACGTTACTTTGGATCCTTGAGGTTTTTGATTTCTTAAATCAGTAGTGTAAATATTATCTTAAACTGTAAAACAAATGTTTATAAATAAAATTTAACAAACACATTCTGTTTTTTTTATTCAAGCCATTTATTCTAAATTGTAAGGGCTCTAAAACAGAAACTATATCGATTAGCTTGATTTTTACCTATTTGTTTTCTCTTGTTACTAATTATATATATATGTCCAAGTGTACGAAGATATTCATAGATATATATAAATTTGTAGTTTTGTTTTCATCTAGGATATCAACCTGAAATAGAAGTTAAAAAAATCAATGGGACATTAACAATTTGAATAAAAAGTCGTACGGGCTAATTAATTTGAATCGCATTGTCCTTATGTATATTCTTTAGCTCTCTATATTTCATTAAAATTTATATTGTAACTGCAGTGGCGGACTGAAATGGTAAATATGTGAGACCTACTGACACACAGACTTAGGAGGTCAACTGCTGCTAATGCACGCAGTGTGATCTGTGTTGTGATCACGTGACGAAAGCCTTTACGGTCGAGAGAATGTGTTAGAGTCGAGTCCAGCAGGGAGAAGCAGTTAGAACTGTATATGAAAACGGAGTCTTCGAAAATGTAGCTATACGAGCTAAAGAGACTTGTGTGTTAGTTAGGCAGTTCTATTGTGTTAAAGCGTTTGTAGTTAGTATAGCCAATTATGTTTATTGGCTGTGATTGTAGCATTTGTTATTAAACCGCCACTGTGTTTATTGAAGCTCTTGTTGTCAAGTTCTTGTGTTAGATGTGCTGTGTTGAATTTAGCAGTTGTGTTGCAGAAGGCCTGATACAGAAAGTCGTTACAATATACACATAGCAAGTCTTTACTGTTTTCAATAAATGTTTCTACATAAAATTTAAGATTATTATAATTACCTCTACAGTATGCTGGTTTACCTACAAGATAGAACAATAAAACCATTTAATGTCGGTTTGAAAATTAGTACTATCAAATCGAGAGATATTTCCAAAGGTTTAAGACTTGTACTAAAGAAGCCCTTGCTTCACATTGTTCCCTATATCTCACTTGCTATTTCTCTAGGAACCTCAGGAACCGCCCATGTATCTTCACGAAACTTTGTTCTCATGCTCGTTTTACATCTTTAATGCTCTCTAAGAAACGGTTATAATAGATTAACTTTATTTGACACAAATTCTCGAACAATAGTATGCTTTATATAGAATGTTTGTCTTTAAATTTTCCTATTTCTCCAACATGACCTTTCTATTTATAAAAAAACAACGTAAATATAAATGTTTCATTGCATAAAATATAATATTAAAAAAACACTAACTAAACAACTCTCCAAAGGTAAAACTTTATAAAATAATATAACTTTTCCGTTTTTTCCCCCCAAAAATACAAAATAGCTGCTCAAATATGTGGATTTATCTGTTCCAAAATTTAATGAATTTAGTTTATTTTTTTTTTATTTTTTGGTAAAATAAAAGATACTATAATTTACGCTGTAGGTACAGCTAATGTGTGGGACATTTCATTTCATGTGCCATTCGCGCTAAATGTATCTCCTATAAAAAGAAAACAAAAGGTGAGACCCGTGTGTATAAACATCCAAGAAAAAGTTAACTGATTTTTTTTTTTGTAAGACATAGTAATAAGTCAACATGTTTGATTAGTCAAATGTGACTGTTAAAAAAAATAATGTCATAATAAAACAGATATAAAAATATACAGTGCTTGCTAGATTTGAGAAGTGTTTAACTGATATCTATGTCAGTAAAAAGGAGCTTGTTTGAGGAAATAAGTCATCATTTTTACCTATATTTCTTACAAAACGTATGGGTGAAAATCACTATTCACACTAAATTCACAGTAGATCAATACAGAGCCGATTGTTATTTCTATTGCCGCTGCCGAGTCAGCCGATATGGCTTTCACGTTTTGTTTGGAAACAAAGTTTGATATAATATTTTGTAAATTGTGATGTATTTGAATTTTAAAAAATAAAATATGATAAGCCGCAAATTTAAAGAAATGTACATATATCTATATATATATATATTCCTCTAAGTCTGAGGTCAAACAAAAACATGCAACAACAAGCAAGCAACAACAAGTAAATAGGTCATTTCTGTTTTTAGCTCCATTAATAATTTTTTTAACGTGAATTCACGCATTCGTTTTACTTATTTTATAATGCGAAAAATTAGAACCATATTTAAAACTCGAATTATTTATGTATTTAATAGTCAAAGAGAAAGTTTTCTAGAGCGCAAATACTCTATAATTGTTTAGAAAAAATCCATTGACTTGCAAAAGACCTTTAATACGAATATTTGTGAACAATTGTGGTGGAAAAAAAATCATTAGCAACTTGAATGTTTTTTTTTCCAGTCACTGAACCCATTTTTATCAGCCAATTTTGTGGAACCTTTAAACGCAAAAAGTTTACAAACAAAACAGTACACAGAGTCCTGGGGATGGTGAATACAATAACCATTCTCTCCTGTACTGCTCACCATTTGCATTTGTGTCATAGAAGAGTTTTTGAGAACAATATCTTCTTATTTTTCCTCCAGCATAAATACGGCAAGATTCCGAGTCAGCCGATATGGCTTTCACGTTTTGTTTGGAAACAAAGTTTGATATAATATTTTGGAAATTGTGATGTATTTGAATTTTAAAAAATAAAATATGATAAGCCGCAAATTTAAAGAAATGTACATATATCTATATATATATATATTCCTCTAAGTCTGAGGTCAAACAAAAACATGCAACAACAAGCAAGCAACAACAAGTAAATAGGTCATATATATAATTAGTAACAAGAGAAAACAAATAGGTAAAAAATCAAGCTAATCGATAAAGTTTCTGTTTTAGAGCCCTTACAATTTAGAATAAATGGCTTGAATTAAAAAAAAAAAACAAGTGGAGTTTTGTTCTTCGACTTTTTAAAAATTATATTTTATCTTTTCAGTCTGTAGTGTGCTATTGTGTTTGTAATTGAAGATTGTGTTCAACCATATGCCAAAGACTTATTTCCCTTACAGCTTGATGGTTAACAGCGTTATAAACGACTATATTTTGTTAAAAATGTGTTTGATTTCTTTTAAAGCAATAGCTTAACAGACAAATAATTATAGGGATGTTAAATCGACAGGATGGCGCGGGGAATCTGTTGTAAGTAATAAAATGGCTTAATTTAATAATTTTTACACTTTAAATTGGAGCGGGTCCTATAAAATTGCGTGTCCTATGAAATGCGGGCCCCACTGCGGTCGCCGGCCCTGGTAAGTAGCGGCGTATGCTATGCCGCCGGTCAACTAGTATATTTATATATTAATTGTAAATAGCATATCCCAATATTTAACCACCGACACTTACTTTTTAAAATGTGCTAGTTATTGAAAATTGCATTTATTTTCACTAGGTTGTCAACCCCTAATGGTCGTCACGTGGTGCGGACCGTACCACCGCACCTCCATAGTGAGGCCACTGACTAGAGTATTTATATTTCAAACCGTAGTAATAGTTTCAAAACACACACACACACACACACACACTTGTAGAATGGTGTTTCGCGTTCTTTGAAAAAAGTCATCTAATAAAAAAGATATTCTCTCACATTTACTTTGACTATTATGTAGATCTATAGAAGAATTGGATTTGGACCTAGATTCAGATCTGTGTATGCTACACACATAGACATATATAGATTGGAAAAATGAAGTAACTTTATGTAACTTGAAAAAATGTATATCCATTGTATTCGGATTTCCGAAATCTGACAATTTAGTCTTAGAGATTAAACAAAACTACACTTCCTCCTTATTCACGCAGCATGGTGTGAAAGAAAAATGGTGTATCCAAATTCGCACTATTTTCATTCACAAAATGGCATAGATAGCATAAATAAATATACACTGGAAAAAAGAAGTAAAGGATTCAGTCCTTAACCTTGAATTAGTGAAACTATGGATTTTTTCAGCAGAATGGTCAAATAAGCTAAAATTAAAAAAAAAACAGTTTCAGAACAAAAAATAAACATTATGATTAATTGACATTACAGTCACGCTAAGAGATAAAAAAACAACACAATAGTGAAAATATTGCAATACTTATATAGGTTATGGCTGAAATAGATATGAATACTTAACTTTTATACTGCTCATACTGTATAGTGTAGTACACTAATTTGCAAATCACAAATGTTCCCTTCATAAAAATATCTTATTGGCCAGTCTATACTTATTTATGTCTATGGCTACACATTTAAATAGATTTTGTTTACATTTAAAAGATTTCAATTTACGCGCCAAAAAGTGTTAATATGTGCTAAACGGGAAAGGGAGTATACTTTTATACTTTATCCATGTTAAATATTAGCATTAACATATTGGGTTAATATTGCGAATATAAAGTCTTTGTGGTAAATATTACTGTTGCGGTTTCGAGTATCAAAATGGTTTAGTTGTTGGCATGTAATAACATGCTAGTGATTATGGTCAATCATTTTATATTAAAATAATAATTTTTTGAACATTTTGTTATTAGAAAGTTTCAAGATGAAAAAAGAATAAATCTTAAATTGAAATAAACCACAACAAAATCTCTTTTTTATTTAATAATCCAGAGTTTTCCAATTGAGACATAGAAGTGTTTCTACTATAAATATCTTTGCTTTCAAATTATTATTATTATTATAGCTTTTATATAGCGCTACTTTCGTGCTTATAGAATGCTCAGAGCGCTTTGGTCCAATATCATTTGTGGACCAGTGGGGGGGGGAGGGGATATCTAGGAGTTGGTTTTCCGTGCTGCCTTTGGGCGCTCAGTAAACACAACTCTGCCCGAGTCGGGTGTCGAACCTCGAGCCCCCTTCTAGGTAGCCAAGCCAAGCCAAGCTCAAGCCGCACTTAGCATCTCGACTACGCTTCCCATGTATCCAATGCTTAGATGTTTTCAGTGATAACCTAATAACTTGGTAAATATACGTCTATTAAAATTTACCTTGGTCACCCTTAGGTCCATTTCCATTTATGCCATCCTCACCTGAAAAATTAATAAAACTATTAAAAGTTTTTTTTTTCGTGGATGCTATTGTTAGAAATTAATCAATATAAACCAGATCTTGATTTATGTTCTAGGTCAGGGGTGGGCAAATTAAGTCACGCGGGCCACATGCGGCCCGCCGAAGTATTTTATGCGGCCCGCGTACATCTAAAGAAATCAGGTGTGGCCTCACATTACACATATAAAAATGCAAATATATTTGATTCTCATCAGTTACAATGAAGAAACATTGTCTCTAAACTATGTTGAAAGTAATGGGTTGACTTGTACAAGATGGCAAGAGATGTAACTTATGGAGACAGCGCTATAACTAGGAAAAACCGGATTTGTAATTATAAAAATAAAGAGCAATATCCCAACCATAAACACATTACAGGAAAATTTACAGAAAGTTGCATTGAACAGCAATTATTTGTTGGAAGTGCCACTAAATTCAAAACACGTATTAGGCTTGCCTTTTTTTTAAAATTACAAATCATTTAATATCTACTAATTTGTAGGCCTTAAAAAAAATAGGGCTGTCCTTGTGCATAAGTGAACTATGCAGCTGCCTAGGGCCTACGATTTAATGAGGGCTCCGCACAGGACAAATTTATTATTTTAGAGCAGAAATTGCGAAACTTGTTTTCAGTGTTATTGCTGAAGTACACTCGGTTTTAATAAACTGTTTAATTTTAGTTTGTTCGTATTAGGGGGTGTTGCGGCTATCAAAACATATATACAGCCTGGAAACTAATCAGCGGTACGGGCGTAGTGCTAGTAGGAAATAAAAAAAATTGATAGTAGAAATGAACAGAAAACTTACCCATCAGCCCCTTTTCACCTTTATCACCTATGATTATTAAGAGAGATATTTAGCACATTTATGACTTTTATGACTTGTCATTATGTCTTTTCTTTATTTATTTATGTAATTTCTTCTAAACATTTTGATCTTGAAATTTAATGCATTAACGAAATAATAAATTCTTTCTTTTTCAAGGCATCCACTTAGGAAAAGACAGAAAACAAGATATTAGATAGAGATATTTAGATAGATAGATAGATAGATACATAGATAGATAGATAGAGATTAGATAGATAGATAGGAAGGTAGATAGATAGGCCTAGATAGATACATAGATAAATAGATCGATAGATTGATTGATAGGTACCGGAAGACAGATAGATTGATAGATAAAATAGATAGATAGAGGGATAGGTAGATAGACATTATCTTTCTGATGTTTGCAGCGCGCTTAGATAAAAAGAGTATAAAATATAATGTTGTCAATTAGTTAAGTTTGTTTCAGACCTAGTGGCCTAAAGGGCAGATAAAGTAAAGTTCATCTGAATCTGTGGCCCACAGTTAACGAGGGTGTCATGTGGCCAGCACAACGCCCAACCGCCTTTACTTTTCCCCAACTAACGTCAGGTATCCATCAGAGCTGGTTGGACTCAGAGGCGCTCTAATATTCTGAAATTAAAAATCCCAGCCTTCACCAGGATTCGAGCTCAGAACCCAGGTTCAGTAGCTTTACCGCTCAGCCACAACGCCCCCTGTTGTCAATTAGATTAAACTTAATTGCTTATTTATGTAATTGTTATTGTGTTTTTAGGGGTAGCCAAAAGGGGAATAGTCACTA
The DNA here is from genome assembly GCA_021533235.1 of Biomphalaria straminea. Taxonomy (NCBI): domain Eukaryota; kingdom Metazoa; phylum Mollusca; class Gastropoda; family Planorbidae; genus Biomphalaria; species Biomphalaria straminea. The sequence goes on from JADKLZ010000003.1 coordinate 25,212,208, forward strand.
TTAACTTTGTGTGGTCTGTATGTCCGCCCGTCCGTCCCGTTTAAATCTAAGAATATAGAAAAGAAAATGAAAATAGCTCTTCATATATTTTAGATCATTCAAAGTTTTTATGCTACTATTTACTTTTCGGAAAGTGTATTATTTAATTTTTCAAATTATCTATGAAAGCAGATTTAAAATACAACAACAACAACACATTTTTAATTAAAAAACTTCAAGGGAGTTAGATTTTCTTAAAGGTCACAGTCTTCTTTATTAATAATTTAAGCTTTATTCATGGATTCGAGCATTGATACAAACAAATGACAGCGAAGATCACGGTGAAAAATCAATTTTGAAAGAATTTCACTTTAGTTGTAAGTTATCAAAAACGGAATACTTTAAAAGCACTTTTTTGACATATCCTTATTATTTACTTGACTTGATAGTCTATATAAGACTAGAACTAAATAGTTATGTTTGAAGGCTTCATAAAAAATACAAAATATTGATGAATAAAATTCAAGAAAAAAAAAAACGATGAATAGAAATTGAACTAGACCTGGCCTAACCCAAATACAATACAAACAAGGAAAATTAAAAAAAAAATTAATAACTATTAAATTTAATTCATTTAGTCATTTAGTTTACAACAGTCATGTTATTAAATTTGTAAAAGATCTAGACCATAAATCTGCTCGATTAGAAATATTTCTAATAAATATTTGTTTAGTGCAATTTCCTTCTTTTATTATACTCTATGATAATATCACTACTCTTGACCAGTTGGGAAAGGCTGGGGTGGAAAAAAAATAGGGTTAGATTAGGGTTCGGATTTTTAGCTTCCTCAGGCTAATAGGAAACCACCATGCTAGGGAAGTGCTTATAAAAATAGAATGTTTATTAGTTATCTATTGTTAGTTTCAGATTTTTAAAGTGGCCAGCTAATTCTCTACCTAAAGTATAAAGGATACTAATTTATTTTATAATGCCATATCTGTCAAGTACAACGTCCTCCCTTGTTCGATACCAATCAAAATAATTAATTACTAATTTATTATAAAAAAATAAAGTTATTTTTTTAAAATGGATTTTTATTTTGTCAGATGCAAAGACAAAGTGAGTTTAGTTGTAGAAGTAGTTTGAGATTTTAAAAAAATATAAAAAGAACTCATTGAAATATGTTGTTGGTAGAGAACATGAAACTTTAAAATGTAAGACAAAAATTATTGACTTTTAATTGTTAGCTTTAAGTTTAAAAATACAATAACAAGATAGTAAAAAAGAGTAAACCTACCTGTCGAAAGAGTTTTACAAATAGTATCAAAATTTGTTTTACAAGCTGTGGTTAAAGCTGTTTTGAAAAAAAAAGATTTTTTAATAGCATCTCTTTATCAGAAACTTGGATAGTTACTAAAAGAAATATGGAAAAGCTCCAAACCTTTGTTAACAGATGCCTACGCCGGATATTAGGAATTAGGTGGCCAGAAAAGATAAGCACTACCGATTTGTGGAAAAAAAAACTAGACAAAAACCCATAGCACAAGACATTACAAAACGAAAATGGAGCTGGATAGGACACACCCTGCGAAAACCAGCTACCAATGTTGCAAGGCAGGCTCTTGACTGGAACACACAAGGAAAGAGGAAAGTGGGCAGACCCAAGCAAACCTGGAAGAGGTCAGTCGTCAGTGAAGCTGAGGGTACTGGAATGACATGGGAGCAGATGAAGAAAGCTGCTCAGAACCGAGTTCGGTGGAGAGGTGTGGTTACGACCTATGCTCCCCTGGGAGTACACTGGATTAATCTCAATCTACTTATCACAAGCATATAAATATAACAAAACAAAAAAAACATTTACAAAAATATATTTTCTTTAAATGAAAATACCTCCATTGTTAAACTTCAAATGTAATAAAACAAATAAAAAAATATGATTCCATTCGGGTATCAAGCCCGTTATCCCGTCATGTACTAGAACTTGAAGCGTGGTCGAGAGGCTAAGTGCGGCTTGAGCTTGGCTTGCTTGGCTACCTAGAAGGGGGCTCGAGGTTCGACACCCGACTCGGGCAGAGTTGTGTTTACTGAGCGCCCAAAGGCAGCACGGGAAACCAACTCCTAGATACCTCCTCCCCCCCACTGGTCCACAAATGATATTGGACCAAAGCGTTCTGAGCATGCTATAAGCATGAAAGTAGCGCTATATAAAAACTATAATAATAATTTTCTGCTTCGGCAAAAAAGGTACGCATATTTGTGTGATTATTTATTGCTATGTCCATTATATTATATGGACATCTAGATCCAACACTAGACCTTACGTTCTGATTTAGAGCTCATAAAATCTAGTCTTATCATATTTTTAGATCTAGAATTTAGATGTAATCTACAGCCTATTAAATTAACGTAAATGCAACTTTAAATTTATTGTACTGCGTAGTCATGGTAATAAGGCTTATTGTGACATATTGGCTTTAGTTCTAGATAAAGTCTCCAGCCAAATTTATATTTATTTATTTGTTACTTTGAAAAACTATAACGACCAAACTAAAGCTTTCCCCCAACGAGCTGGAAATTCTTTTCTAATCAACTGTTAAAACTCTAGGGAAATCGTTACAGCTGCTTCTGAGATCAGCTGTCCACCCAGCCAATCAGATTTCAGAATCCATGAAGGACTTGAATAGAGGTATAATACAAAAATCAAATCGTAATGCGTTGTAATTTTTAAAAAAATCAAACCAAATATTTATATTTTTTCATTCTTTAATTTTTTTTTTTAATTTCAATTTTTTAATGTCATTTTTAAAAGTTATACAGCCAATATTTTTTACTTGTAATTCAGATGTGCCAGTTCAAATTTTTCTAGTTTTGGTCCTTTAAAGTAGGGAAATAAAATCATATTAAGCCTATCAGTCCTAAATTATTTGTTGAGGAAATATATTTACTTAATATAGATCGGGTAAAGACCCACAACCCAAAAAGTTGCTTTCATGCTTTTAGTTCAAAATGTCAATTTACATTGCCATTAGAATAAAAAGTCTCTTAAGCCCTCATACAAAACACGACAGTATGGACAGTATAGAGGGACTTCTTATGGTCCGACAGTTACGCTGGAGAAAGCACTATCCCGTATTGGGGGACGAGCATTTGCAAAAGGCAGTCTTTTTTGTGAGCTGAACGCCTTAAAGAATAGCTTAGGCACCAACTTGCTTTAACTGACATAAAAGAGGGTATCTGACTGCAGCGGCTTTAGATCTTCTCTCTTCTTCTTCTTCGTTCTCATTGTTATGTTGGAGGGTTCAGATCACTACACCAATATATGAGATGCACTGCACAGTGGTTTCCAATTCGGGGAGCTCTCTATATAGTTTTCTTTCTATTGGGGTGTTTAGGGGCCTGTGTCTTATATGGGCCTCTTGGTAAAGAGCGCAGTCTTTGAGGACGTGGTCGGCATTCTTAGGTGACACTACACATGGGCAGATTTCACTGGTTCCAATTTTGAGCTTCCAGTACATGTGTTGTCGCATTCTGTTGTGTCCGGTCCTAAGTCGAAAGATTAGACGTTGATCTTGTCGGGATAGCTTATAGTAAGCATTATCTTTCTTGTAATTTGGATGTGACCTCGTCCATTTCTCATTTATTTTATTTACAATTAATTTCTTCTGGATAGAGTGCACAGTTTATTTATTGGTTAGTTCTCCCACTCTTGACGAGTGTGTCAGCCTTCTCATTTCCCTCTCGTTGTATATGAGCTGGTACCCATTGAATCACATTTTTTTGCAGTTGTTGTTGAGCTTTGTAAGGGTTGTTCTGAGGTTTTTAATATAAGAGGAATCAGAGTTTTGCAAGCTTTGGAGGGTTGTTTTGGTATCAGTTAGAAAGACAATATGACTATGAGGGGAACCTGGACGATTCGCTAGCATGGTAGCAGCTAGTGTTAGTGCTTTCCTTTCTGCTCTGTGGTTGTCAGAGAGCTCTCCAGTGGCAATAGATTTTTCTAGTTTTTCTCCATCTGGCCACTCGATGAGAATTCCAGCTCCTCCATTTGTGGTGGCTTAATGGGATGATCCATCGGTGTAAACTGTGATCCACTGATTGCTAGGATAATTGGTTTGAAGAAAACAGTTCACTATTTCCTTGAGCTTTGTTGGTCTGTGGTCAGATTTTCTTTTTTATGGTCCCTTTTAGTGGGAAGAGGGCTTTCGTCCTAGGGTGGAGATTCATTATGGTGTATCGAGGATTTCAGAGTTAGGCTTCAGATCGAGGTAGCTGGAGATGTTGTTTTTTATAAAGGCGCGGGATGCACTAAAGAAAATCCAATGCCAAGGACAGAGGTAGAACGCGAAAAGAGAATCTAAATGGACCAGCGGTTATGTTTTCGTTGGGTGAGGCAAACTATGTGGGTCGCACCTGGTGCCGCATAGCCAAATAAAATACTGCACCCCTTCTTAATCATCTGAGTCAAAGTCCAGGCTTGTTTAAAGGCATCAAGGAAACCTGCTTCCATATAAATCCTCCCCACCCCCACAATAGAGATTGAACCGTAGCGCTCTGTTAATGTTATAAGCATGAAAGTTGCACTATAAAAAAGTTATTCAATTATTACAATGCAATGCACACATATTCTTTATCTTTTTATTTTGTATTGTAATAATACACAGATGCTTACAAACTCTTTGTAGATTAATGTATTATGGAATTATAGAAGAAAAAAAAATGAATAAAATGTACAGAGTTATGTTTACTTTTTGTATTTTTTAAGTTTTATTAATTGTTTAATTGCGTCAGCCGAGTAGGTGACTTTGTTAACAAAGCCAATAGACCCTACAATAAGATGGTGCGCAAATGTTTAATTAGGTCTATTGATTCGTTAAAAGTTGTTTAAAAGTTGTTTTCAGACAGGCATAGTGTGAAGATATAAGCTTTGTAAAAAGTATCTTCTAATCACAACACTAATTAAAAGTAAAAAAGGATTAATAAAGAGTTTTAATCGTAGTCTTACTATTGCTTGACTGTCTTTTTGTCCTTGCCAATGTGTCGTCTACCTCTCGTTGAGCTTCTTCATGACTTAAACCGGATACCAGTTCCTGTATTTGACCCACAGTGGTCCTAAGCTGTGCAATCTCCATATAGCAGACGAAGAAGGACAAGGTGAAGGTCATGGTCAAACAAGCAACCAATAGGTACAAACCCCTGGCATAACTCTTGGTAGAGAACTCGTTTGTTTTTAAATCAGCCATATACGTTTTTTGTACGTCATCCATTCTAGACGTCATTTCTTCTTTCTACGACAAAATGTTAATTAAATTTTTAGTAAAGCTTTTTTTTTTATTTCCAAGTTTTTTAATTAATGGTATGCTAAGATTATGGGTTATTCAATAGATTTTTGGTAATGCTGGTAACGCCTTTTGTCTAACAGTATTTTATCGTCTCCCCCCCCTGATACACACAAACACACACAATGGACCTCTATACTAAGTATCGAATAGGAAGAAGTCATTGTGCTGTCGTTAAGGCTCCTCATATCGACTAATTATCAATGGTGATTTAGTTCAAATCTCTATGTAACCTTGCACTTTTAATTGAAATTTCACTCGAGCTGACCTATGTTTGACGAGCTCCCTAAGTCAGCATGCAAATCTTTCGTCAAATACAGACTCCCATACGTATCCACAAAAGAGATGACATTCAAATAGTTAATTGGAGATAGACACCTTAGACAAAACAAATGTTTTCCAAAGGTACAACTCCCTGAAATAATATTACTATATACCTTGTTTCTTCAATTTTATTTTCTAGTTAAACATGATACAACTGTTTCGTATTTTGAGAAAAAAAAAATAAATAACTGTGTACTGTTTTATCCCTCAAAAGAAGGATATCTCCTGATATCTCTCACAGACATTCGTTGTCACAATTTAGTACGCTATAGAAATTGTATACAGGAATTAGCACAACTATTAGAGCAATACAATGTAGTATAGGCGCAAAGGAGCCTAAGTATTGATAATGTTGAAGTCATAGACAAAAATAAATATAGACTGGAAAAAGGAAGTAACTTCATGTAACTTGAAAACATGTATATCTATTGTATTCGTATTTCCGAATTATGAAAAGTTTTAAAAATTGCATGATCTTCAGTCTTAAAGATTAAACGAAATTTTTAGACATAAAATAAAGTACAAACAATTGCAATTCACACATTTTTACTCCATAAAACTCTCTTATTGGCCAGTCCTTATTTATTTGTCTATGGTTGAAGTATAGTTTTCTGTAATTAAACACTTATATTTTTTTTTAAACTTATCGAAACACATCAATAGAAAAATATGTAACATTTGAAAAAGTAATGTGTACATCTATGCATAATGGATACATTTTTTGTAACACCTCCAGAGTTAAATTTGAATTACATCTAAGTATTTACACTATATAGATAGATAGACACGCAGATATAAAGATATAGAGATATAAAGATATAAACATGGTTAGATAGATAGATAGATAGATAGATAGATAGATAGATAGATAGATAGATAGATAGATAGATACATACATACATACATACATACATGGCCTATATACATACATACATAGAGGAATATAGTTAGTAAGTAGATATGTAGGCTATATATGTATTTGTGTATATATAAATAGATAGATACAGAAATAGATAAATAGATAGATAGATTCCACTTACCAAAAAAACGAAATTGATTTCGAAGTAACTTATTTTGAGGTGCGATAGATGGTGTTCTATATATAAATTAAATAGATATAATACAATGCGATGACGCTAACATTTTACTGATTGGTTAAAGGACTTCAAGTGTAACAGGTTGTGTAATTTCCTTGGAGAAACATGCCCCTCATTGATATGTTGATTGATTGATTGATTATATTTGCAAATATAAAGTAAGATTTTGTTTAATATCTTTAAAGTTTAGTAGAAACTAAATATATGGAAATAATAGACAGTCACGGAGAGAATAGGAACCACATATCTTTTGAATCGATAACTCCACCTAAGAATAGTAATACAAGAGTAGACTAACTAACGAATAAGACCAAAATTTCTGAACATGATTTTTCATTGGTGGAGTTTGCCCAATCCTAAACATCTTTATTAACAGATCAAAGATCAGATGACCTCTTTAGGAATAAGTATATCTGCTAATGCATTCATATTGGTTTTTTAAAGGGATTTATACATAACAAAGGAGTTTTTGTCTCATTTCTTTCTAATGAGTGCACTGCTGCAATCATACATGTAACAAGTGTGTACCCAGTCGCGTAGCAAGGTATCTGTGGGCCCGGTTTCAAGAATATGATGGTGGGCCCCCTACCCCAAGTAAGATGAATGTAAAGTGTGACAGAACAATTGAGTAGTTTGAATGTGTGAGTATATTAATCAAAAGTCATTCTAATACTTTGTGCTTTATATAGCTCTTGCTTCTCATTTTTCAACATCCACAATGCAACGCTGACTGCGCTTACAATTTTGTGTTGGACAATAAGCAGAACAATGTTATCGAATAATCCATGCGTTTTTATTCTTTGAGAATCACAAACTGCTTTGGTACATCAAAATATCTTAATCTCATTGTTGTTAGAGCATTATGCCTTGATGACCACGTGTTTTTATTATTATACTATGCTCTTCCTATTGGATTCAAGACGCGCCCATCTTGAGTCGCTGTGAGCAAACAACACTTACTAAGTCCAAGAACTCTGATTGTCAAGCACAGTTGGCGAAGTTATTTAAGACTAAGTTTAAGTCGAGTTAACATAGTGAACATAATGCGTGAGCGGCTTCTTTTGATGAAGCAATACCCGAGGACCATTGTAGGCCCTACAATCCACTTACATTGGAAGCACCAATGTAGCCTTAGCTTCGCATTTTATTAAAGATACGTTGAGATTATTCATTAGTTGGACCATTTGTTCAGTCAATTCTGCAGACGTCTGGTTCATATTCCGTCATTGAGATCACAGAACAGTTTAAAAAAAATCATGCTAATTTGATCCAATTTTACTGTCTTGATTGCTCTCAACAATGAAAGAGAAAAATGGTTCGGACCTCGGTAGAACTGCATTGCCCTACTATCTCGTTTTAAATCTGCGAGGCTTTGTTTTCCTGTCAAATTTCAATATTCATAGGAATTTCAAATAAAATAAAGACTAGTCATGAATCTTTGTATAAATATAAAGGTGTACAATTTCTTTAAGAACTATAAACTAAATACTAAGCATTGGTCAGAGTTCCATATTCATATGCATAGCTCCAGCTGTCTGGAGGGGGGAGGGAACTGCTGTGTGGGCGACATCGTTCCGAACACGGCTAATGCACAGGCATTCATCTCCGAGAGACACTATTCCATGATCATGTTTTTGTGAAAATATAGGCCTAATAATGCTTACTTTGTCTAAGAACTTGAACAAACGCTAAGCATTGGTCAGAGAAAGACACTCTTTCATGATACCTTAGATATATTTTATCTTCTAAGATCTTTTTTATAACCTGCTCCAGTGGCGTAGCAAGGTATCCTTGGGCCCGGGTTCAAGAATATGTTGGTGGGCCCCCCCTACCCCAAGTAAGTTGAATGTATAGTGTGACAGAACAATTGAAGAATCTGAATGTATGGGTATGTTAAACAAAAGACATTCCAATACTTTCTGCGTTATGTAGATTTCCCTTCTCATTTTGCAACATTCGCAACTCAGACTGTGCTTACAATTCTAATTTTCCTCTAATTGGTGCAGCTACCATACGTTTTTTTTTCTTTGAGAAACACAAGCTGCTTTGGTACATCAAAACATCTTAATCTCATTGTTGTGAGAGCATCATTCCTTGATGACCACATTGTGGACAAAAATATTTGAGTATATTATATACTTTCCACTTCCTATTGGATTTAAGACGCGTCCATCTTGAGTTTGATGTGAGCAAAAGACACGTGGTTCTAGAGATCTGCAACGTCTTGAACACAGCTGACGGAATCATTTAAAACCAAGTTTAAGTCGTGGTTAGCATAATAAACATAATGCACGAGCGGCTTTTTTTGATGAAGACTATTGTAGGTCCTACTATCCACTTATATTGGAAGCACCATCATAACTTTAGCCTCGCAGTTTTAAAGATAAATTGGGATTATTCATTAGTTGGAACATTTGTCAATTCTCACAAAAAACGAACTAGAAATGATTCTCTAATTGCTATTTTTGGGGTATTCCGTCATTGAGATCACAGAACAGTTTTTTTTTTAAATCATGCTAATTTGATCAACTTTAAATATGTCTTGAGTAATCTCAACAATAAAAGGGGAAAATGTTGCGGATTGGACCTATGTATCATATCCAGTACCGCTGGGTAGTCTAAGAGCTGAGCCGAAGGCTCTTCGAGCTCTAGGTTTGAAAAAAAAACTGTCTGAGTCCGTCCGAGAACAAATATCAAACAATAAAAAAAACCTGTCTGACCACAGGTCTGTCTGGGAGTGACCCGAGTCAATGCCTATATAGGACATAGCTGTTTCCAATACCACTTGCACTCCGAACGCATGGATTAGAAATCATGGCCGAAGGTCAAGTAATACCGGAGGCCGCCGCCATTTTCCTTCGTTATACCATGCTAACCGTGTAGGAGGAACGGCGCATGGATTCGTGACAGGGTCCTGGGAGTTTTTTTTCAACCCCGCTAACCGTGCAAAGGGGTAGACTCTCGTCCACCCGTGGGCACCTCCATGGGAGTTATATTGTTACTTTTTAGCCTAGCCACTTCCTCTGGTAGCGTTTCCACGCGGGCGCCACGTTGAGACAAAATAAGGTGCCCGCGTTTAAGCCAGAACTGCATTGCCAAACAACTTTATTATCTCGTTTTGAATCTGCTGGTCTTTGTTTTCCTGTCAAATTTCATATATTTTTAGCAATAAGGACTAGTCAGTGTTTTTTTAAATACTAAGCATTGGTCAGAATTCATATAATTATACATATTTATATACATTTATATAGATCAGCTGTATGGAGGACATCGTTCCGACCACGGCTAATGCACCGGCATTTATCTCCGAAAAACACTATTCCATGAACGTTTCTGTAAAAAAAAAAAAGGCCTAATGGTGTTAACTTTCTCTAAGAACACCAAACAAACACTGCATTGGTCAGAGAATGAAGTTGATACTATTCCATGAAACATTGACATCTCTCTATCTTCTAAATCCTTGTTATAAAACTGCTCTCCAAATTTGGTTTCGCCATTCACTCTAACAGAACAAACACATTCAACTTTAACTTAATGTAACTCTACCGTTTCATTTGCTTCCTAAATTTATATAATTTTTTTTTTAAATTTCGTCTCCTTTTTAAAAAAAAATCTTTTCTAATGATTACTTGAAACATTTTTTGTACACAATACAAAGACAATAAAACAATGTGATGAAGACTTCTGAGGACGCTGTTGTCCTAAATGAGTGTTTTACACTATTTCAAAGTATCTACTTCATTAGCTCGGATTCAAAAGTTGAATTCACAACTATTAAGATACTTTTTTTTTTCACTCTTAGAAATCCTTGGGCCTTAGGCCTCTTACTTGGGCAATCCTGCCTCTTTTGTGGGCCTTTTTTTTTTACATATGTAATTTTTTATTTATAAGTAATAATAACAAAGACATGTTTCTTAGCTATTGAACCCATTAGAGACAGGAATTGAAACAGTTTACTTTTATACAGTTTATGGATAACAATACTATTTTTAAAAGTACAAGACTCTCTGTGAAATAAAGGAAACATTAATATGACACATTATTTATACAGAAAAAAAAGAAACATTTTACGCTTTGAGAAAATTGAATAATTAACATTGTTTCGAAATTATAATTCCTGAATTAGTGTCATTCGTAAGTTCTCGCCTGGGACCCAACTAGTCAAAGAGTCGTAGACTTAGGTGCAATGAACCCCTTTGCGCTATGGTTGCTAGTCCACCGGCTGTGGGCCCCTAATGGTCGTGGGCCCGGGTTCATTGAACCCCTTCGCGCCATGGATGCTACGCCACTGACCTGCTCCCCAATTTGGTTTCGCCATTCATTGTAACAGAATATATTCAACTTTAACGATACATGTGGAACTTACTCTGGTGTTTCGTTTGCTTGCTAATTTTTTTTCTCTTTAGACTTCATCTCCTTTTTTTTAAAATTCTTTTCTACTGATCACTTGAAACATTTTTGTACACAATACAAGGACATCGAAAACAATGTTTTGGAGACTTCCTAGGACGCTGTTGTCCTAAATGAGTGTTTCACACTATTTCAAAAACTATACGTCTTTGACTCGGATCCAAAAGTATTAGAGTCCCAGATGTAGAATTAGTTTTTTAGTAACTTAATATTTTTTTTGTTTTTAGCTTTGGACATCAGTTGTCGAGCTGTTTACATCCTAGGGATCCTTTGGCGTTTGCCTCTTTTCTTTTTGGGCTCTGCCTTTTTTTTTTTTATAAATAAACATAAACAGTAAACGTATATTATTGATGGCAACATGCATGAATATATCTGAAGCATGAGTTCCTTAAAACTGTGGAAGTTTAATTTATACCATGAAAGTAAAGTAATAAATATTTTATTGTAACACATTATAAATACAGAAAAAAAAAGAAACAGATTAAGCTTTGAGAAAATTGAATAATTAACATCTGTTTCGAAATTTTAATTCGTGAATTAGTGTCATCCGTAAGTTCTCACTTGGGCCTAAACTAGTCAATAGTCATGAAACCCATTTTCGCTATTGTTGCTACTCCACAGCATGTGGGCCCCTAACGGTCGTGTGACCGGGTTCATGGAACCCCTTCGCGCCATGGATGCTACGCCACTGTGTGTAACATAAGTCACTCGAATTTGGTAGGTAGTGTAAGAAAGCTCCAACAAACCGTCACCTAATCCATGCGCTGTTCCTCAAGGGACCGTCTCATCAATGGCGAATCCCGCACAGTCAGCTTGGTATAATGAAGGAACATGGTGGTGGCCCTTGGTACTACTTGGCCTTCGGCCATGATTTCTAGTCCATGCGTCGGAGTGTCATTAGTATTGGAAATAGCAATGCCCTATAGACATTGACTCGGGTCCCTCCCAGACAGGCCTTTGATCCGCAGGTTTTTTTTTTTACTGTGTGATCTTTTGTTCTCGGGTGAGAGTCAGACCGGTTTTTTTTTCAAACTTAGTGCTCGAAGAGCTACGGCTCAGCACTTAAGACTATCCAGCGGTAGAGTTACCAGTCGGTGTGTTTAATGATCATTATTTACATTAGGATGTAGTTGAGTTTGCGACATATCTATTAGTGTTACATTAAGGGACTATTCGCGATTACATACTGTATAATTAAATGCACACAAAACACCAACATACGAGTAATAGCTTTTTTGGTAATTTAGTTTGATGTTTACACACAAAAGTAAACCTACACAGTTTCTTCTAAAAGCAAATAGAATGTAGTGTATATAACAAAAGTCCCTAGAGAATAGATCTTGTCGCATTGATTGAATCCTGAAAGCCAAATAGCGTGCGCTTCTATATTGTACTGAACAAATTAACACAAATAATCTAAACAATTTTTTTTAAAATTCTTTTGAAACATAAGACGATTTTGTGTTGTTGCAATGAGGTTAGAAGTAATTTGATTTCAAATAATTTCAAAATAATGTCTTAACAAAACAAGCTAATTTCAGCACATATAGCTATAATGTTCATACGTACAACTTCGATGCGCACTCCTTTGCCTGTGCCTTCTATTTCTAGAAAGACAAAGCTATGCATAGAAAGAATACGTGACAGGTTTCTTTTGTAGGCCAGCTTAAGATATACATTTAGTTGAACAGGGACGAATCTTAAGCTTAAAATTTAAAAATTAAATTATTTTTTAAAACGTTTTTACGCCAACAGCGATTTGGTTGTCTACAAGCAGTTCAGTTCTGCAAGTCAACGGTCGTCAACAATACAAAGTCAAGCACTAGAAATCTAAGCACAAAAAGACCAAGGGATGCGTTCTTTCATCAGTACTTTCTACTATTCTATTAAAAGACATTTGAAGCCCATCATTTGACAATTTTATGATCAAATGTGTTGACGACACAGCCATTATTACATTTGTTGACGACACAGCCATTATTACATTTGTTGACGACACAGCCATAATTAAATTTCTTGACGACACAGCCATTATTAAATTTTTTGACGACATAGCCATCATCAACACTATTACATGTGACAAAAATTGGACCATTCAACTTTTTACACATTCTACCAATCTTAATGCTACATATTCAGAAAATTAAACAAATGATTGTAGATTTATAAAAAAGGATAATGACCATAAACAGAGATTCAGAGCAACAACCAAAAAGTAGACGGAAGTGCATTGAAATAAATAAATACCTTGGTACAAACATCAATAACAAGCTAAATGGAGTGAACTCTACCAAAATGTATACACCAAGATGCATCAAACAATTTTTATTTTAGAAAGGTTGAAAAATTTGAAGTTGACAAAGCAATAATTCCTTTTTTTAAATTTTTTTTTGAAAAAAATCAACATTCAGTAGTCTAACTAAATTTACCATCACCTGCTGCCATAGTGATATTTTTTATATGAAAGATATCAACTAACAGAAAGATTTATTAATTTACTTAACTCATAAAGCACTGGTTGTGTGTGTTTTTGATTCATGTTTAAAGTTTGTAAAGTAGACTTCTGAATATCTATGTATAGATTTCTGAATGTAATACTTTATTGGCTCAAGAGTTTCAGAGATTAATGTTTAGGACAATTGTGTCCATTGTCTTCTAAGTCTATTTTTAAAGGCTTTGATCTAGATCTATATCGTTGAAATAAAAAAAACTTTTAATTAAATTAACATGAGATTTAAAAATACATACATTTACAGACAGTTTATCTAAGCTTTACATATTTTTTTACGTACATCTAATATAAATTACGTCTCGATTTTAAATCTAGTAGGTATGGATGTAGATTAAATTAGATCTTTAGAAGTACATCATCTAGTCAGCAATTTCTTACTCTGTCCCTGCTACGCCATTTATGTCATCCAAGCTATTAATTCTGCTTCCTCCAATGCTTCCAATGCCTTCAGAACCAGGGCCGGTCTTAGGCTACTGCAGCCTATACGGTCGCAGTGGGCCCCGCGCTTTCATAGGCCCCGCTCTTTAAATTGCAAAATGTATACTGGAAGAGTCCAGCATTTATTAAAATCTGCTGAAAACTCATAAAAATCTCCTGAAAAGTCATAAAAATCTCCTGAAAACTCATAAAAATCTCCTGAAAACTCATA
>JADKLZ010000003.1:25263425-25279156 GCA_021533235.1 Biomphalaria straminea
ATTACATCTGAGATATGATTGATAAGATATCTTATAGGTTGAGACATCACATCTGAGATACTGATAAGATATCTTATAGGTTGAGACATTACAACTGATGAATTTTGTTTTCCTGTACAGTGCTTAAAATAGCAAAATTAAAGTAAAACACTGTCTTAATTAAATTTAGGAGAATTTAATGGAGGAAGGAATTTGATTTTCTGTCATCATGTATTCAAAAATAATTATTTAAAAAAAAAACTGTTTTAGTGATAACACTGCTTTCAAATTTGTGATCAAGTCTTCTCGCGTGAGTTGTATTTTTACATTTGTGTATGTGAATTTGTGTATGAGTGTGAGTATATTTGTGTATGAGTGTGAGTATATTTGTGTATGTTTTGAGAATATGTGAGTTTCATGTTTTTTGTAGTTGTTTTTTTTTAGTGTTTTTTTTTTATGCAAGCTTCTTATCCACACGCTAGCCATTAAGTCTTTAATCAACGTCCTTGTCGGTAAATACGTCATCATAAATGGAAGGCCTCATACGTTAAAAGGCTTGGAGAATGATTAGATTAGAAATGTTGTTAGACTTCAACAAGGAGAATGTTCTCACAGACAAACCAGCCAAACTATATAACCGACGACTAGACAGACAAAATCAGTCAGACAACATGGCCAAAGTGTGACAGACAAAATAAGTCAGACAACAAAGCCAAAGTGTGACAGACAAAATAAGTCAGACAGCATGAACAACTTGTGACATACAAAATCAGTCAGACAACATGAACAACGTCTGACAGACAAAATCAGTCAGACAACATGGCCGACGTTTAACATACAAAGTCAGTCAGACAACTTGAACAACGTGTGACTGACAAAATCAGTCAGACAACATGGCCAACGAGTGACAGACAGTGACCTTCTGAATTTCGGCCTTCTTAAACATTCTAAAGAGTTAGACATAAAAGGAAATCTAGATTTCGAAAAGCTAGAAAGTAGAGCTACTGAAAATTAATAAATTTTCTTTAGATGTACAATCCGTTCTCATTTGGAAAACATTCAGTTCTCTTTGGAAAAACATTCAGTTCTCTTTGAAAAAAACATTCAGTTCTCTTTGGAAAAACATTCAGTTCTCTTTGAAAAAACATTCAGTTCTCTTTGGAAAAACATTCAGTTCTCTTTGGAAAACATTCAGTTCTCTTTGGAAAAACATTCAGTTCTCTTTGGAAAAACATTCATTTCTCTTTGGAAAAACATTCAGTTCTCTTTGGGAAACATTCAGTTCTCTTTGGAAAACATTCAGATCTCTTTGGAAAACAAAAACAATCAGTTCTGTTATGAGAACAATCTTCTCTTTTTCAGTTCTTTTTGGAAAACATTCAGTTCTTTTTTTTTTTTTTGAAACATTCAGTTCTCTTTGGAAAACATTCCGTTCTCTTTGGGAAACATTCAATTCTCTTAGGAAAACATTCAGTTTTCTTTTGGAAAACAGCACTTTGTCATAATATAACTTCATGGGATCCGATATATTTATGTCGGTCCGAACCAATATCGGCTTTCGAGATAGTTTTCTTATTTTTAAGTGACGATGAAATAAATTGTTTGAATCAAATCTAAAGCCCTTGAGAGTTTCTCGGACTTGTTCCATTGCTATTTTATTTTTTACTTGTCTAGATGGAGAAATGGATTACTTGTAAACAATTCTGACTGGAGTAACTCAAGGATTCTTAACATAGTGTTTATCCAACAAAAGACTTACCTAACCCTAACCCTAACCATTTCCTGCCAAACATTGAGTTTACCATTTCTTGCCAAACATTGAGTTTACCATTTTTTCCATTGCAATTCTTCATTTTTAGCGACTATTTAAAAAATTAATCCCTAAAATAGAAGATTGTGAATAGGTTAATAGAATAACGTACAAGATAAAAGTTCAATATTTTGTTTCCAATGTACATTAATTTGATGACAAGTCTACGCCTCACTAATTTGACAATGAAAGGTTCAAGGCGGACTTAGCATTGCAGGAACTAAACATTTTCTCAATCACAAATTCCATTCACTAATTTTGCCTGCACTTGCTTTACCCTCTCTTAAGTACGAAGTTTGGAAAGGTACATCACTTGCCTGCAAAGCAACAGGATTTGTTGATTTTTCCTCATTCAATTGTCTGGTGGGTCTTATGTTTTGTGCACGAGTTCTTGTTCTTGATTTCCTCCCCCCTCCCTCTCCGAATGGGCCTCCCGAGCTCATCATGAGCCAAGTGCAACTCATTGTAAGACAGCTGACAAAAGACTTGTCTCGCATCTCACTAGCCCTCAGCTCAAATCTCATTTCATGTGTTGATTGACTCGTGTCTTGACAAGAAACAACTAGATCTAGGTGGGGGAGGGGAGTGGATATGCTCTACCAGAGAGTTTAATAGGAGGATCAGAAAAAAAAAACAAGAAGCTGCCGTCAAGAAATTTTATTTTTACGCTAGGCATTCAACAAAATTATGAAACGAAATAAATTCAGCATGTTCACTACGTTAAGAAAAAAAACAACAACAATGCTTACATTAAGTGTGGTTGTATCAATTAGTTTGGGACACTCATGTAATTATATTCATAACTGGCCGAGATATAATAAATCTATGTGATTAGAAATATTTTTACCAATTGTTTTGTTTTGTTTTCTCAATGCGCTATGTCACTTCTCTGGACTAGTTTGAAAAGGAGAAGAGAAGAAAGGGGGGGGGGGGGCAATGTTCACTCAGATCTCGAGTCCTAAAAAGAACTTATTAAACTTACACCATCACATTTGTCACGTACGATTTCTTTCCCTTGTTCAAGATACCAGATATAATAATTAATCACTAATACTTAATAAACTAATTGTACACATTTCAACTATATCTGGGATGGAGGTGTGGGAGAAATAATGTGAACAAACTTTTTACTATATAGACAGACAGAGTGGATGTGCGTGTGTGTGTGTGTGCGTTTCTATGGTGACGGTGGGGAGAGTCTAGCGATTGGTTGTAAACGATGCATCATAGGTGGCGTTGTCTTCAATTGGTCTCAGGGAAGACGACCTCAGAACGTGAGACTGAAAGGCTGTGTTATTGTAGTCAGTTAGATTTTGTTAAGAAATAGTATTACTAAAGTTTACTACATTTATTTCATCTCGTGTTAGCTTGATTTCGTCTATATTATAAATAAAGTTCTAGTTAGTTTTGTTCACAAAATGAAGTTATTTGAATTTTTGTTTTAGTTATGATATATTACATCTACAACGGTTTAGTTGTCTACCAGCAGTTTGGTGCTACATGCCAACAACGGGTAACAACATTAATATAAGGCATAAGCTTTGGTATTTGCTTAGACCAAATCTCTATAATCTCACTTATAATCCTTTCAAAACAGAAGATTATTGTCCTACGCTTATCCATGTGTTAATCTTCTCCTGTATGCTAATTAGAGACCTAAACTCTGTCACGTTGTTGGGTTTCCTGATTCAGGCAACCCGTTATTAGGATGTTGTTATGTGATAAAAGAAGTTCTCTACGATTGGACATTTTACACTAAAAGTTCATCAAAATAATCCGCTCTTTTGTTCACACTTTGGTTATTAAGATCCTGTTTACTTTCTTTATGCAATGAAATTCAGCAAGAGTAAAAAAGAAGAGAAAACTATATGAAGAAATACGACGGCGATATTATGGAACCAAAAGAAAAATGAAAGAGGAAGATTGAAAGATTTTAACCTACACAAATGAAACAAATCAAGGACACCATATTGAAAGATCGCCAACAAAATAACATAAATAACAATTAGCCAGCCTGTAATATCATAGAAAGAAGCCAGGAATTAAATTCCACGTTTTTTCATTAGTGAAAAAATATATAAATTAAAATAGTTCACTTATCAATCGCCGGATAAATCGGAAAACTTTTTTGTTTTTGTTACTTGCCTCCATTTATGAAAATAGATTAAAGTACGTACTTCCGGTCAAAGCAACACGATGAAACTTTATAATATACAATAGTAAACTAAACGTTTCCTTATCAATAGTATCAAAGAAGTTAAGAAGGAATAAAGTTCAGTCCAAGATCTAAATGACATCGTCCACCTTTACGTCTGTGACATCTACCATAGTAGCAGTGCTTCCATCCAAGCTGTAAATCTATTAGTTTATGATTTCTTCGCATTATTTGATCATCATCCATCCACCCGGAAGTACTTACACCGCCGGGTCTCTTGGGACCAGAGATGTACCTGACTTCATACTGTACTAGGATGACTGCTTGGACACGTTCTGAAAAATGATAAGAATTGTAGATATGTAGATCAGTGCAGTAATCGCGTGAACGTAATTTAAATAACTTTTGTTGACATCATCGCTGTTGTTTAATCTGTAGTTCTAAAGCTGATAAAAGCAGCCAAAAAAATGTAATAGCTTTTGGACATTTTTTTTTTCAGAATGTAAGCGAACATGATGATAAGATTGCATGGCCCTCCCCAGAGAGACTTACAAACATATGATGGGTAGAGTCTACACATATTCCCTGCGTCTTGCGCAATATTACAAATGGATTTAGTGAGAAAAGTTCATTTTTAAAACCTAATTCTTTGACCAGACCTTTTTTTCCTCGAAAGTTAAAAGTCAGACAAATGGATAACTCCATTAGAAGACAATATTTTAGAAGTTGTCTGCCGGCTGGCGGGTCCAGTTTCACGAGGGGTGGCGTCTGGAGCGAATTAAAAATTGGGTTAACATTTTCAGAAGTGATCCTTTGGGAGGTTTCAGCTCGCAGACCATTTTTTTTAAATGAGTGAGATGTTTTAATTACTCGATGTGTGAGCTCCTTACAATAAGACGTTTCTACAGATCGTCTGCTGACCAAAGAGGAGATAATTCATTGTGTCAGCAATGGCGTAGCTCCTACTCATGTTGGGTAATGAAATGAATGGTCGCTCTTGAAGTGCTGCACTGCTGTTGCTGTCGTCATCACGAACTGCTTCACTTAGCGCTACACGAGAACTTGGAACAAATAGCGTTTGTCAGCGGAAGTGTTTGCAATTATTGGTGTTGAAAAGCTGTAGTGTTTTAAGTGAGTTTTGGTGTCCAGGGAGACACTTCAATAATTAGACAATTTTACTAGACATAACTTTGACATAATTATTAGGGGAAAAAAAACAACTTTACTAGTAAAATTATTGCTCTCGGTCTGTATTTACCTCTCTCTTTTAGAAAAAAACAGGTGTAACAGGCTTTTAGGCACACACTGATTCTTTTCAAATGTTCATTTCCCCCCCCCTCTCTCTCTCTCTCTTTCTCCCTTTGTGCAGCTCAATAAAGAGAATAGGTGTGTACTAATGATAAGGGAACCTTTATTGTTACCATCCTTCATTCTGTTCCAAAATTTTATGAGGATGGAAGAATAGACTAAGACTAAGAACTGCTTTATTGATCCATATGGAAATTTGTTGTGATTACAAGGTCTCTTTACTTACATATAAAGACAACACAACAGAAACCTACACATATATAGAACAGACACAACATAAAGAGTTTCTATCAATCTATCTACTTTCACCAAACTTCAAAAAAAAAGTTTCAGAAGACGATCCCGTCCAGTTTTATCAGCTTTAATACAGATGTAAAGTCCAGATTTAAAATAAAATGGCTCGTGGAGGGGGGGTTGAGGAAAGAAAAGTTTTAACCTAACCGGCAAAGAAATCTAAAAATGAATTCAATATAAATGTGCAGGTCCCTGAAAATGAAATATTTAAATATTTTTAAAGTCTGTATCCGTGAAAAGAGCCAATGAGGTTTTCTCCTGCCATCATATAGTCACGTGATCTTGAAACGTCTGAATTTGAAATTCCTGCCTTGAGGACGTTGCCTGCTGCCTCTCTATGCTGAAGTGTATAATGTATGACGCCTGTACGACACCAGTGCAATCCTTCTGTCCGTAGCTTTCAAAGAACCAAGTCTTGAATCCTTTTAGCAAGCAAGAAACACACTATTTGCTCTGCTATACATTTTATTCGATGCCCAAGAAATGCAACAGCACCAGCTCACTAAATGGACATCATTAATATGTTTTCCTTTTTCAGTTACAAAGGTTCCTTCCAGAAAACGTGAAAGGATCGAGGAAGACATTTTCTCACCGCTCGTGTGGAACCCACGTGGAAACGTGCTTTAAGGAGACAAAGATTATAGGGAAAACCAATCTGTTCCCCAGTGGGTTATGAATCGGACTTGGTATATCTAAGAAGATGAAGAACTGGCTCTTAGGAAATGGTGTGTGTCACACTTACATAGCGTTGATTGACCACATCAAAGTGACCAGACAATAGCCCTTGACTCTACAGTAGTTTCTGTCTACCAATAAACATGTTATTAAACTGTTAACTAGTGGCTTATAGGACGCCAAGACAAGACCAATTTCAGTTTATAGAAAGTTCAGCCTAGGACCACTCTCTTATAGTGTTTCAACATTAACCTATTTTTTGTAGTAAATAATTATCTATATATCTAGATTATTTAGATCTATATACTGAGGCGTAACTAGGGCGGGGAAGGGAAGAGAGAGAATTTGAAAATCCCCCCCCCACCGGGCCCAACTTGAGGGGGGTCCCCAAATGAGTGGGTTTTTGTTAACATGAAATATTAAATACTACGCAAATTACAAGGACCCAAAAAGAGGCCAAGCGCCCCCCCCCCCTGGGCCAGAAAATTCCTACTTTCGCCTCTGTCTATATATCTAACTATGTAAATCTATATCCCTTTAGCTTCCAAAACGTAGATTGTAGAACTAAATATCTATGTGCAGATTTTGTATATTTATTTACATATTGTATATTTATATGTAGATCTTTAATTAAAATATGTAGAGCTAAAATTAATTTATACAGATCTATACGGCGTTGTATAAAACTATATATCTCCTGCAGCTAACTATGGACCGAACTTGAATCTACATAAAATGACGGTAAAGTCTTACTTTAAGTCTGTTACCTCTAAACAGACAATGCTCACATAATTTCCTGCAGCTACACCTAAGACTCGCAAAGATCACAAGCGTTTATTTACGGCGAACTTTAACCCTAAAAAACACATTTCGATGCTGGGCAAATAGTTTCAGTCACTTAGAGTTGTGCCAGGGCGCCGCTGGAAAGGTTTCGCGTCTTCAGCACGCCAGGGTATACAGAGTTAACCCTCGTGAAATAACACTTTGCATGTTGTTTTGCTCCTTTCACTCCCCTGTTCTTTTGTCCGCCATCTTTTAACGTCTGCTTGTGTCTCTGAATAGTTTGTTTGATGGAGTTACGTCCCGTTATTCCCCCCTAAATTATCAAATGTAATTGCTCTTTTGAAGAGCGCTGGAGTTTGGTATTTGTGGTGTAAATGGCTTCCAAAACGTGCACAGGAGTTCAATAGATCTAGATTATTGGTTTGATGACCGTCTCTCTTCTTATATTGGTTAATATATGATGTATGTTTGATTTTACAATTTCAAAAAAGAAAAAGAATATGATAGGGCAAATAGGCCGACTGGCTCACCTACCATTTACATTGACATTTACACGGATATATAATAATCTGTTTCTTCTCTTCACACATAATGAATTTTGTCAACGGTTTTTGACTGTTGTACTATTTTAAACTTTATTTTGTAATTGACATTTGAGAAGTTTTGGGAAGTCTGCGTGGCTGCTGGCACCTACTCTTGTTTTTTTTTTTTTTAATGTCTCCTAGAAGTACTTTTTGGTGGATGGGTTGACTTTTCTCCAAAGTCTTCGGAGATGTTTCTCTGTATTCTTCGCTGCCTTATCCAGCAATGCACTTTGAATTCCAAAAGTACAACAGAAATACCACCAAAATTAGAAGATTTCGGACCACCCTAGGTTTCCAATTTTATGGTGGCGAGGTCGAACTGATTACAAGATACCGAGCTATGCGTTCCTAATACATCCGCCTTCACTGAAATGTTGTCCAAATTAAATTAACCCAGTATTAAATATTTTATCTATTGTACAGATGTTAACTTGATCAAAGATTAGATCAAACTAAATCGTGTAACTTAAAAGAAAATGAGCCTTCGGGCTAACCATTGTATGATGAATGAAGAACTGGTCAATATTTAAACTGGTATACTAGAACTACATTAATATTTGAACATAATGGTGAGAGAATGTAACGTGTCCTGTCATATGGAACAATGTGTTCACCTCTGTGTAGGAATTATCTTCATTTCTCGTTTCCAGTTTTCCCTCGCTCCATCTCTCTCTCTCTCTCTCTCTCTCTCTCTCTCTTAGTCTTTCTCTCTGTCTTTATTTCTTTCTCTTCATCTCTCTCTTTCTTTCTCTCTCTCTCTCTTTCTCACTCTCTCCCTTTCTCTCTATCCCTCCCGATAACTTCAACTATGTTTCCCTCTATATCCCAATAAGCTGCCTCTGTCCCCCAGCTCTTTCTCTCTCTGTCGTCTTCAATCACCTTCTTTCCTTCTCTCTCCATCTTCTCTCTCTCTCTCTCTCCCTCTTCTTTCTCTCTATTCATAATAATTCAAGTCTATTTCTTACTGCTGTATCTCTGTTTAGTCTACCACTAAAATCCCCCCCTTTACCCCATTACAGCCCCCTCTCCAAGCTTTTTAATTCTAATCAGTCTCAACATTCGTCTCTTTGAGTTTCTTGTCAAATCTACCATCAGAGAAAACGGTTGAAAGGGGGGAGAGGGGTGAGGCGGAAAGTCTACCGATAAGTAAAGCTTTATCTACTTAAGTAAGTAGAAGGTCAAGACAGGTCCTCCAAGAGCTCTGGATCTGGGCTCACTTAACTCTTACGTGCCTGCTCTAAATGATTTCAGTTTCACCGCTTACCGACATACACACACGAGACCCCACATCTAGCTTACAGCTAGATCTAGTCACTGAAGAACTCGTCTTTTCTGTGGTGGGTCCCAAACTATTGCCAAAGATTTAACACTGAAATGAGAGTATTTGATCAAGTTCGGGTGTCTTCTTTATCAACCTCGTAATTGAGAGAGCAGGAAATGCCATACTTTATAGCCAACTGCTGGGCGAGTTATGGGATCTTAATTTTTGAATATCAACATTCTTCCTTACTGCCACATCTAGAAGCTGGATCCACGGCTGTCGCAGCTGGGAGAATACGCGAAGATCAACACAGCCTTGCGTTAATGAGATATTTCCAGAGCACAGCGACAACAGCGAGCACAGCTTGACGGCTGCAGCGAAAGGTGGTTGTATCCGTTACAAACACGTGACCTGTCCTAGCATGGGTACAATCTTTGCATAAGCAGCATTGGCCTCATTCCGATCAGTCCTTGTCTTGAATAGAAATTCTTATTTGTAGACGGCACTGCATAAATAGAGGGGAAAGGAGTCATAGTTTCACAAATAAACACACACTGGTTATATGGGAGCTTAACTTTGGTGTAGAGAATTTATCCGCGCCCAGAAAATTTGTAAGCCCTTTAAGATATATGTTTAAAAACGAGTAAGACATGAACAAAGCAAAAATATAGCGTCGGCAAATAGGTGATAAAATGAAATGAACTATTGGGAGATTTTTCGCGCTGAATGTTTATCACAGTAATTAGCTCTACGTTGATACTAAGATACGTCTACGCTTTTGAAGCAAAAAAAAAAAATGGAAGAGAAAAAAGAAGGAAAAAATGATATGAAGAAATGGGGTGGTAAAAGAATTGAACCAAAAGAAAAAAAAATAGAAAAAAAAAAAAGAAAAACGAAAAGTTGGTGCTTGGGAGAAATTTTGAAATGTCGAAACAAAATAAAAATAAGACGCCACATTGCTAACTAAAAAATAACAAGAAAAACACATCTTATAATATAAGTGTAGTATTAAGTATCAATTAGTTTAGATCAGTCATGTCATTAAATTTGTAATAGATATAGATTTACAATTAAAAAAAAACATTTATAAAAATTTGTTAAAAGGGGATACGACCTGAATTCGAATTCGATGCTCAGGCCTTCTCAGGCTTCACAAGCCAACACTGTAAGCACTCTGCTAAGTGGAGAGCCTGTGTACACGGAAGATGGTATAGTTATCTATTGTGTCTATAGTCTATAGCCTCTTACAACACTGTAAGCACACTGCTAAGTGGAGAGCCTGTGTACACGGAAGATGGTATAGTTATCTATTGTGTCTATAGTCTATAGCCTCTTACAATTGTTTCATGTTGTGTCCACTAACACTCAGACAACAATGTTTAAAGGGGAATAATTCAGCTTATTCCGCCACTTTAGTCAAGTACAAGTTCTTTCCCTTGTTTGAAATACCAAACAAAACAATTAATTACCAAAATACTAATAATTAATTAACTAACTGGTTAAAAAAAATATTGATTCTTGTGTTATCAGGTAAAATAAATAATTGTGCAAATTCTCAGCTTGATCCGAGATTGGATGTCAGAGAACTAACGTCTACCATCGTTTGACCAGACAGACAGTCAGAGTGAGTTATTGTAAGCTTTGTAAAAATAACTTCATGCTATATCAAGAATTTTGAAACTTTCAATCTTCAGTGCTGAAATAACCCCCCAAAAAAATTTAAGCTGTATTGAAGATTTTCTTGTATGGTGGAAAAATTATAATTAAATACTTTTTTTTTTTGGTTTATTTAGTGTATAAAATAATGGATGTGTAGATAAAGTATATTTCTTTAAAAGGTATATGATCATGTTTATGCACTTTTTGGTACTGCAAATTAAACAAAGCTCTTCTCATTACATTACAAAATAATTTCAAAATGAAATGGGCAACTAATGTACAATATATTCAACTGACAGCCAATCTGCACCAATCGCTTGTGAAATAGTAATGCATACATATTGGACTTCTTTTTGCTTCAACTACGCTTGTTCCATATATTACACAACATCAACAAATGCTCAAACGTATTTCTTTAACCCTTATGCACTCAATATTAACTCTTCTCTGCTTCATGTCATAAGTAAAACAAACACTGAAGGTGGAAAAGAAGTAAAGTGTCCATCGCTGAAGTAATAAGAATTAGAGAAGTAAAACTTGAAGTAAAGATGATTAGAGAAGTAGCACTTGAAGTAAAGGGAATTAGAGATAACTTGAAGTAAAGGGGATTAGAGAAGTAGCACTTGAAGTAAAGGGAATTAGAGATAACTTGAAGTAAAGGGGATTAGAGAAGTAAAACTTAAAGTAAAGAGGATTAGAAAAGTAAAACGTGAGGTAAAGAATGAATATGTTAAAATATAGATGGATAGCTGCACGGATAGACAGATACTAATATTATATTAGTAAAACGCGACTTTTCTAAGTTTAGTTTGCATGCTTCAAACAGAAATAACCATAAAGTCGAATCTAGATCTGTAGCTTTTATGTCTAAAGGAAACCAATCAATTCAGTAGCTCTCTACCAACTGGCGTGTCTGAAATGAACACGAGAACAGATGTATAAGGAGACTTCAGTTCATTCAGTCTCAGAGTTTGGGTTGTTGGGTTGCTGGGTTGCTGTTTTTGGCACGAACTTCTTGGTCTTCTTTGACTGCACTACAGAGATGATTTAGTCAAATTTAGATCGAGACCAAAAAAAAGGTGCTTAAATGTTTCCACTGTAAGATAAGACAGAATTCCAAGACCAGACTCGCGCCACCTGGTGCTGGTGACGTCTGCTGAGAAGTCCCATGTTCTGTGAAGGTTTTTTTTACCTTTGGTAGACAGAAATTCGGATTTCATATTCTTTTTATCATTGTGTATCTAAATATTAGAAAACATTCACATTTGAACATGGTACACACTCATATTTGAACATGGTACACACACACATTTGTACACGGTACACGCTCACACTTGTACATGGTACACACTCACACTTGTACAAGATACACACTCACATTTGTACATGGTACACGCTCACATGTGTACATGGTACACACTCACATTTGTACTCATTACACACTCACATTTGTACATGGTACACACTAAGTTATAGTTAATATTATTATTGTTATCGCCAGAGACTTGTCTTTAGTTCAAATGGTACATGAAAACGGATCAGGCAAGGGAAGGTCACAATATTCAACTGTCACTTGTGAATATCTTTATTCCGATAAAAATCCTATTTATTATTTATGTGACAAATGGTAGACCAATATTTCCAAAACAAAGTGCTCTACAAGTTGAGCTATATTCGTCCTACTACTGAAGAAGACCAATCAATGAAGATACAATAATATTTGACATTCACTAGATGATTCTACGAGATCTAGAAGTTATGATAAGTTCCATAACTACTTTTATTTGAAAAAAAAAAGATTAAATATTAATATGGCACAAAAATAATCTAATAAAGCTTGCCTTTGAGTCCGAAGATTAATGAGGAATGCAGTATTTCCCGTGGATAAGCAGCCCCACCTGTGACCTATATATTTTGCCTCATCCAATGCAAGCATAACCATTGTCCGCCGGTAGTCTATTACGATTTTCATTTCGCCGTCTGCGTCTGTCCTCGGAAGCGGATTTTCTTTTGGTCCATATATGTATCTCGCGGCCTTCGTGAGTGACCGACAGCTGTCTAATTTGAAATTAATAAACAGAATATTACTTTGTTCTGCTGAAGATTATAGTTACAAGTAGCAGCCGGGTTCATTAACCTGTAAGACGTTTCCGCTACTGGTCGTGTGTAAAGGTATATCATGGAACCTTAAGCTTATCTGGTGCAGAGTGTTAATGTACATACCATTATCATGTAGGCCCAGGTAGCGTAGGGCCTGTTAGATATAAAAAAAAAAAAGCCAACCAGTTCGAATCTCGTGGTGATAATAAATTGGAACGTACACCGAACTTGATATAGAGTTTTAAATGTATGGCTCTATATAGTTCAGAAGCAGGGCTTAGCAAAGCAATATATACATGGTGAATAGAGTCACTCTGAAGCTTTCTATCCATTTAAAAAGCCTAGGAGATGAGTCCAAATTAATCGCTTCGCCGTGTTGTTATGTGTTCATTAGAAAAAATAAAATAAAAATTAAAATAAATACAACTCTTTGGGGTCATTACTTTTTATTAGCTACTAGCCATATGTTACCAGCGGCCCGCGGGTCTTAATTTGCGTATCACTGTCATGTAGTCACTAAGAGTGTTTTGTAAACAAATGAAATAATAATGTTATAAGTAAAACGAATGCGGAATGCGTAAATGTAAAAATAGTATAATATAGCTATAAAATTAGCTAATCGACATAAATTTAAATCCATTTTTTCAAATAAAAACATTTGCTTGTAGACCTACATATACTTGATTAAAATTGGAAATGAAAAGACTTTATTTTGTACCAGTTTATCTATAGAAATAGAACATATGTCCTGATGTAGACAGCTAAATTAAAGAATGCATTTTTTAATTATTATTATGTATAATATGCAAGTTAATAAGTAGATCTAGACTTTCTTCAGTAAAAGTATATTCAATCGTATATTTAAGAGAGTAAAATATTGAACTCTCAATGAGTTAAATCCAAAAATAACGCATTTATTAGTCAAAAGCCAACAATGTTTTTATTTTATTTAGAGCCGAAAGTTCGTGACCTCAATACGCGTTGCCTTGGTGAATACTGTGGGCGTGTTATCCGTGTAGGCAACAAAAAAACAATAAAATAGATCTATATTTTAAAAGCAAATCGAACGCGTGAATGTAATTGTTTATGTAACATTGTTAGTTTAATTTGGTATAGCTCTAGAATCTAAACAATTTGAATGCCATAGCAATCTAGCAATAAATAAAAACTTTGAGCCTATTATAATAAAAAGACTATTAACACTGTGAACTCGACCTAGATAAATAAGCATCATTTGATGTAGACACATTAGCCGTATTTCGTACGTTATCAGGTCTAAATGTGCATAAGTAAATCTGAAAAAAAAAAGTTAATTGAAAAAAAAGACTTAAAAGTAAACCGAATCGGTAATTGTAGGCTTAAATGCTTTGAAAAATACAATGAAAAGTAAATTGTATTATGTAAGTAGTTTATTACTTTAATAATATGCTTTTATAATGCGCGATATTATAATTATGACCTTTGACGTTCATTTCATTTGTACCACTGCGCGCCACACATGTAGGCCTAATAGTGCCGCAGTTACGGAAAAGTATGTCAAGGCGTTCAAAGCCATTTAGATCTACATTTAGAGCGAACGATTTTACATAAAAAAAAAAGTTTTGTAAACTCAAATTTGAAGGTTAATTTTCATTAACTAATGAAATGAATAGACACTAATATGTATGTTCATGTGTGAAAGTAAAAAAAAACTTGTTTTCTTGAATAATAGTTTAGATCTAGATCTAGTCATTTTCTTCTGTGCGCATGCGTGACCCCTTTGTCTTCTCTAATCATGAAGTCAAAGTTTTGTGACCTACATTTATGAGATAGAATAGTTTAATAGAGTTGGTCAACTTTATTTTTTTTTAGGGTCTTAAGTTTGTTTTAGGGCTACAATGTATACACTACGGCCTAAGTTATTACCCAAGGAACATTTCTGCCAAGTTTAATCAACATTGGTCAAGCGGTTTTGATTTCCATTGGGCTCATACATACATACATACCCACATACATACGCCTTTCTTTTCCCTTTATAGTATAGATAGTTCTTTCCCTTTCAGTCCGTTATAACTTTATTAGCGTGGATTTTTTCAGTTTTAAAAATCTAAACACTTCTAATGGAACACTGGCATTTAATTTAATCATGAGATGTTAGTTTGCGACTTTTAACTGTCAGATTACTAAATGCGAGACAAATATTCCCAGTATCGTCTAATTTAAAATAACAATGGCAATGTCTTTGATTAAGGCTGCATATTTTCCTACACAATGATGGAGACAAAGACGTTGTCTTCTGGGGCTTTCTTTAGGTCTTCTGCGCCTTCTACAAGGATATTTCTTTAGGTCTTCTGCGCCTTCTACAAGGATATTTCTTTAGGTCTTCTGTGCCTTCTACAAGGATATTTCTTTAGGTCTTCTGCGCCTTCTACAAGGATATTTCTTTAGGTCTTCTGCGCCTTCTACAAGGATATTTCTTTAGGCCTCAGATGTGTTTGTGAGAGCTCTCCAACTGTCTCTTTTAGAGGCCATCTGCTGGTAGATACCTTCCTCTATAGTGCTTACTGCCAGTTACCGGGAGGTACTTATTTTACGACGTCCGACAAAATTAAAGTTTTGTATAAGTACTCATTTGGCCTAATTGCTTCCTCTAGAGATCGTTTCCACCTGAGCTCCGCGTTGAGGCAGAGTAGCGTACGCTGGTAGAGTCTGTCCTCATTTTGATTTAGAGACATCTACGAAATGTTTGTCTCGGGAATGTCTTACTTCCTTGAGACTTCTTTCAATCAGTTCATCGTCAGTGTTGGCAAAAAATATTATTTGATAGAAAAAATTAAATTAATTAGAAACGATAAAAGGGAAAGATGAGGTTTAAGGTTGAGTAGGAATCAAGGTTAAGGTTCTTGTTTAACTTGCATGGTCTATGTTTAGCGTGTTTGTCACCTGACTAGATGCCATGTTTAATTGAAGCCATTCACTGTTGCAGCTCATAAATATTGCAATGACCTCCCTTTGAGTGAGTCTTCAAAGTTTCTTCAAACTATCAAATAATACATGAAGAAAGTCTATTCGTTGTTGACCTGGACATACTGGACTCCAGAGGCGGAGCTGTCTCCCCATTTCGTGAACACTTCTAAGTAAAGG
>JADKLZ010000003.1:25294952-25305643 GCA_021533235.1 Biomphalaria straminea
TACATTGTCCTGTATGCATGGCTGTACAAGTGTGAGACATCCATCCTTGAGTTACATTGTCCTGTATTTATTTCAATGTGGCTGTAAGAATTGGCTTAGTTCATGTTATGAAATTATTGTCAAGCAATCAGTTTAATATGGGCTCCACAGAGTATTAACATAATTTATGTTTTTTTTCTTTTTTTGTGTAAAAGTGCATTTGTGTACAAGTCATTGTTTGTGTAGAATACTTACATTTTTGTTTCCTATTTCTATGTACTTGTATTCACATTTACACCTGTTTACTTTGATTCAAACTGTTCATTGGCATTAGACCTTTTGAATGGGAATGATGTTGACATTAGCACAAAACGTTCTCCTTCTATTGAATGTGATGACCTTGTAGCAGCCTATCAAGTCCTTGGGAATGTCATGAGGCTATAAATAGTTGGCTGGGAACAGTTGCTCTTGTTTTCCTGACCAACAATTCTAATGTTGTAGTAATTAAGACAGGGGCGAACGTGAAGCGTGGGGGTCAGGCCTTATCTAGTAATTTACTGTCACAATTCTATTATTGTCATGCACAATTAGCTAAGCAATATTTTCATTCACACTGCTTAAAGGTGAGGCTTCCTTGAGTTTTGTTTATAAAGTGAATATAAAAATGAATGCCAGTAGTGTCAAAGGATGCATGTTAATGTCCCAAGCTGAGATGTTTTGATCTGGAACTAAGTGGCCATTTTGTTTTGATGTGTGCTCTATCACAGATCATTGGCTACATCATTGACTTGTAGAATAGTTTGTGCTACTGTTCAATAAGTGTGCTGTGCTTGATGCTAGCTTGAAATTGAAGGCCTTTTTTTTTTTCTAAATGATTACAAGATTAAAAAAACAACAACAAATATTTCTGAACATGAAATAGTAATATAGAGATTTATCTGAATAAACTTTAATCATTCATATTTATTCAAATTTGAGGCTTTAATACTTGTCATCACCCATTTATAAGCTATAAAAAATACATTGTCAAGATATGAAAGTGATAAAATTGTCCTCACTATGATGATCACTTATCATGAAATCATGTAGTGTAACAGAGTCCAGCAACTAGAATTTTTTGTTTTTAAAGTACGTTTTCGAGTATAAACTTGTGAGAATTTTTTTTTTGGCAAGATCATTTCTATGGAGAGACCATAATGCCATTTTATTGGTCTTGTCCATGATGTAAGTAATGTACATATGAATGATGTGTACAGTATTAACTGTCCATACCAGCTTTGTACATAGTTCATTGTGTGTACAACATACAGGTATGCGTGTTGATTACATATGTATGATTGTTGCTTCTATCTGTAAGCCTATACAGGTATGATTGTTGGTTACAGCTTACATATCACATCAAGGCATATTAGTGTCCTCTCCAGGGTAAGCTTATGACATGGTGTGGAAACCTTCAAATTTAAATGTGTCTGAGGACCAACTCAAGATTGTTGATTAAAGAAACACTACATGGGAAATAATTTTGTTCCATTGGTAAGACATCTTGAATGAATAATGATGTAATTAATGTCAGTAGATCTAATTTGCATCTAAATATTGACATCACTAATTTGCTTTTGTTATTATTATAAGTTTTTAAAATGACACTTTTACTAAAACACATTGGTTCATATAGAACAGTTTCACTTTGAAAAGTAGCCCTTAAAGAAATTTTTATTATGACTAATCTAGACTAATAATTGGTCCATAATAATTCAGTTTTATTCCAATGATGTGATTTCAAGGGAACACAAGATGGCTGTCAGGCATCCTCACATTAAGTAAGAAAGATTACCTGTATGAATTTTGTAGATATTGTTATATATATATATATATATTGAGGAAATGACTGAAGCGCCCACATATTGTCCACACAATTTTTTAAAGTTATTCATGTTGAAGGCTTCAGTTTTTTGTTTTTCATATTTATATATATCTATATATTTCCTAATGCCTGATTTTAAGAATCCAATAATCAGAAAACAATATTTGTATTTGTCTTGGAGAGAAATTTGTGATAGTTCAACAATTTGTATCTTACTAGGTAACAAAATGTGAAATAAACTGTTGACCTTCAAGTATCTTGCTGGACTGTCATTCAAGATCAACAAATCTGGTTATGGGTTTTCATTGGCTTATTGTGTGGGTGAACTTGTTTTGATTATGGCTGTGATGTGTAGCTTACTGTATCAGTTCATTCATTTCACTAAGTGAAATATGTTGTTACTCTCACCCATTGAAGAAATGTATTTGTAGTTTGAACTGTCATTTTATTTTGGTTTTAGCTCTTTATAGCTTTTTTTTTTGTTCATGTCGGTTTCTAGTTCTTTTGAGCTTACAAACAAACAGATGAATCTCAGTTCTTTTTGTTCTTGTCACTCAAAGATGAGTGTCCTTTTTTTTTTCATAAAGTTTAAATACACATGTTTGTAAGATTGTTAAATAATATGAACAGAAATTCTCAAATGTCATGCTAATGTTTAAGAATTTTGCTAGTTTGGTACTAGTGTATTTATTAAAATTAAACCACTTTATATGAATAGCATTTGACTTAGTAGTATTTCTTGACAAAGTTTACAATTATTGACACTCCTTAGTGACATTGACATTGTTAAATTTGTATAATTTTGTTGATATTTAAAAACAGAAACATATTACAGAGAAACAAAAGAGTTGCTAGTAACCAAACATGAAGTTGATACATATATTTAAGTAAAAAAACAAAACAAACAATCAGAATGTCTTGAAACTTAAGCTATTGAGAAATCTTCAGCCTATTCAAACCTGAAACCACTGATAAATTGTAGGATCAATATTGTGATCCTAAATAGAATGGAATTGTTGTGGGTATACATTTCCATGCAGCTCTTCTACCTAAACAAATGAGCACAAGTTAGTACAAATTCTCAAGATGGTCAATAGGTGTCTGCATATTTTCTGTTTTGTTTTTTTCAAAGAGTAAACAGCTGAAATGACAACTTAATATTTGCACTACTTGTTGATGGTCAAGGGTTAAGAGGCCAGTACCTAATCGGAATAAATGTCATTGTAAAACATTTGTTGTAACATTTCTTTCTTATCAGGAGATTGGTTTTGAGATTGTTTTCTCAATGCTTTGGATTTTTGAAATGATTTGTAACTGATGCCAACACAAATGATTTTTGTTGGATGTGGGTTTACTAAACAAAAAAAATAGCTTCTCATTCATCTAGGTCAATAGGTCAGGTTTAAAATTCAAAGCTATTCCTATGTGTGTTCTTGTTGCCTTATTGTTTCACTATTTATTGTTTAGAAATTATCTGCAGTCCTTAACATTTTGCTGAGAGATTGATTGTAATATAGTTTACGATTGACTGTAACTTATTCTGTTCAAGTATAACATTTGTTTTTAAATATGGAAGAAACTACAGCAAGTAATTTGTCTTTTTTTTTGTCTGCAATACTTTTTTTTTTAAACTGGTATGAACTGTGGCTTATATCCCTCCCCCTTTTTGCCATTTCACACACCTTTTGATGTCCAGGATTTACATATTATTCAAAGGTAATTTTATTTGTTGTAGATATGTGCACATTTGTTCAGTCCATTCCTTGGTTTCAATTTTTGTTTCATTTTTATTCGAATGACCTTTATGTTCACATTCATGTTGAAAACATTTATAACTATGTCATTGCACCTGTCACATTGTTTTTTAAACATCATTACTTTGAAACATTATCACACCCAGACATCATTCATCAACCCCATCTTATCAACAGCATTGGTTTTGTATTCATGCACAGTGTTTTTGTTTTTTGATGAAGAGAACAGTTTTCATCCACACTTGTCGTCATCTTTTAATACAATTACAAATAGCATTGTTGCAAATATTGATTCATTACAACAATTTATATACACAAAAAAAAAAAAGTTATGTAACACAAAACAAAACTTCACATATTTTTATCTGATTCTACATTTGTCCAAACTCCAATGTGAAGATATTAAACAAATGTTTTTGGTAATATTTATGTCAGAGCAGAATGTTTTCTTGTTTCTTTTGTGTGAAGAGCTTGGTTTTATTTTTTTATTTTCATGTTCATTTGAAATAAGCAAAAAAAATTTTTAAAGTTATCTATGAATGAGCAAATATTTGCTCACAAAAATGAGTCGCACAAAATTGCTCTATTATTAATTGTTTAATTGACATCAGTTAATGACAAGGGGTCACATGAACAGTATTTTAAATTCAAATATTGTTGGCATATCAAAAGCATTATGCAGTGCCCAACATTTTAACAGCAGTGATACAACTTAAAGTTGGTTCCATATTTGTTTGTGCCTTGGACTTGCACTGAGAATTGTAAGCAACACAAAATGAACACCTTCTCCAATACAGAGATGTCAACAAAATAATCCACAATAGAAATAAAAATCAAATTCTGTTTATAAATGTAATGTTAATATTGCACACAATGGAGATATATATGTATAAATGTATAGTGTCAGACTTGCTCAGTCTACTGCTGTATTTGGTTCTATAGAGAGTATTTTGAAATACATTGCACAGAAGTATCATTTTTCTAATATAAAAAAGAAAATTGAAAAATTATTAGTATGTGCAAGTTTGAGTTCTGTAAATTGAAGGTGTCTTTTAAAAGAAAATTACTGGTATTTTAATGTATTGTTTTAAATCAATAAGATTATTATACAAGAGCGACAACAAAAATCATTAAGGTTACAAGAGTATGATTTGGTGATCAACAGATTGGTAACCAGTAACACCATTGTTAGACTTAGGCTTCCTTAAAATAGTTCAATCTAATTTAGATGACCCTGATTTTTTTTTTCAAAAAGTAAAATTTATTTTTAGGCACTAAAAAATATACAATTTACAATATTACACTTCAAGTGGCAGTGTCCCTTTAAACTTTTGCCCTACATGTAAATATATTTGATAGACTTAGGTGAACAACTTAGTTTTGTTTTATCTTCCCTGCAAAAATTTAATGGCAAATTTATTCAAATTGAAAGCTACTTTCCTGTAGCCTGCCAGTGTAACAATGAAAGTCATACATGATATGAATAGCCTTTTTCATATTATTTCCCTGGCTCTGAGTTTGCATATGTGGAAGAAATTATTTGGACTATTTACTTGAAATTGAAAATGGGAAAAATTGACAAAAACTAAGGTTATTAAAATAATGTAATCAAAAAAATCTTAATTACTTTAATTTTCTGATTAAAAAAAAAATGGTAGTGCTAAGGGCTAAAAAATTATTTTGTAACAATCAACATAATTGTCACTCAATGTTCTTTTAGATAACAATACAAAATATGAATTTAACAAGCTTAATGAAATTTTATGGGTGGACATCATGTGGGGGCCCTGAGTGACCAACTTGTTTTGGACTAACATTAGTGAACAAAAAAATGTTGCAGTTTAATTTATTAATTAAGGCTACATCTTAAACTAAAGACCTAAACTATAACCTAAGGATAATCTTTAGGGATAATACATTTTCATTCACTAGAAGTTTAGGGTCAAAAGGTTAGCTTTAACTTTTATAAGTTTTGAAGATATGATTTGGCTTTTGTGTTTTTAATTCTCTGAACTTAGTTACATTACAAAGAAGTTTTAACATTTTCAAAATGACTAATATTGGGTTGAGGTTATAACTAATGAGTAATTGTGGAATTTGGTTTAGGGAAATATTGACTAGCACCAGGGGTATAGAGAGAAGGCTTTTACTCAAGCAATAAAATATATTACTTAGTGACCTTTAATAATTTCGTAAATCTCTACTGAATAATTCCATTAGAAATGATGGCTCCAAATAAAATTGAACCTGTGCAATGATAATGAGATAGCACCTTTAATCATGTCATATTAATAGTTCAACTACTATATACACTAAAAACAGTATACATGTACAATAAGAGTATTTTGAATTTTAAAAAAAGTTATATAATTCAAAGTCCAAATTTAAAATCACACACATTCATTCCTTTTCAACAGAATTAGATGTCTCTCAGTCATTTCAATTTAGAAGTTGTCTTTCCATTTCTCTTCCTTAGAAAATCTAACAGCAGAATTTCTTGACCTGTCATATGGCCCAGAAGTAGGTCGGAAGTCCACACTACCAGCCAACATTGGGAATTCTTCACTATTGTGGTGCTGGCTCTTGTCATTGTTGGGCTTTGATGTTTTATGCACTATAGCATACTCATCATCGTTAATGCAGTAATGAAAGTTATCTGGGCTAGGAGAGATGCGCCTGTCTCTGCAAGGGTTGCTCGTTTCTTTAGAGTTCCTTTCGGACACTGGATATGCAGATTTTGGGATGGAACTTTGCCTGTTGTTATTATTGCTTGCCGGGTAGGATGCCTCCTCTCCACGAATATCTTCATAGATGTCTTCATTACCTGCACTCTGGTAGTAACCGATATCAGCCTGGTCAGAGGAATTTTGCTGGTTAAGATCATCATAGACAACAAAGTTGCCTGTTTGGAAAGTGTGGATGAGGTCCCTCATGTCGCTGACCTGTTTGCCAGACAGGAACGTAGAGATGCCACTTCCACTGCTGAGTCTGTGGTCAAAGTCATCTATTTCATAGGCAGAATCACTGTGTACTGTGGCCACAATCTGAACACAAAAAAAATTTATGAAAATTAAAAAGAAATATTTGCTAGTAGAATTTTTTGAAAAATCAAAATTTTATATGAAAACCTAAGTCTTAGACCTACAATTAAGGTGAAGGTTACAAACAATTTAAAGGATTATCATAATTACAGCTGTACCTCAATATATAACAAATATGTCATTATCACTTTGAATATTGCCCTGGATGTGGTAAAAAATGTAGGTCACAGGAAATACTGCATTCCTTACTAATCTTTGAACTCGAAGACAAGCCTTATTATTAATTGAATATTTAAATCTGGTGATTTCATATGCCCAACCTGCAACCGCAGCTGTGTATCAAGGATTGGCCTCTTTAGCCACACAAGTTGCAAAGGGAAAAGTTTGTCTTTCGAGACTTAAAATGTCACAGATTTAAAGATTCTTTGCAATTAATTATTAAATGATGTTTTGATAATTTTTTTACAGCAAATCAAGACACATTTAAACTTCTTTTCCCATTCCTACTATTAGCTTACACTAACTTCTCAGAAAAGTAAAATATTCAAACATTTATTTCAAGCTACAAATTTTAGACATAGTAGTATGACTAGTTGATTGAATGTTTTACTGACCTTTAAAAAAAATAAAAATTTAAATATGAATGTTTAGTAGACAATTTTATTTGAAAATAAAGTATGGATTGATTTAATATTTCTTTTATATTTGGTTTGTTTTTGGATTTGAAAACATTAATTTAAAGTGAAAGTAAGAAGTGAATGCTGTGGGGTCGTGAACTTTGCACACCAGATTTAACAATATATTTTAATATCTACAATAAAAAGAAATTTTTAATCTTAAGTTTTCAGTTATAATCATTGCAATATTATTGCTAAGATTGATTACATATTTTTTTCTACCTGATCAGAATTATTTCCTTGATTAAGTGGATAGATAGTTTCAGAGCCAACAGATCCATCAGCCAAGCTGTTGGTCAGGAAAGTTTCCATTGGTGTGTCCTGCCACAGAGCTGTCTTCTCACTGGAATCCCCACTGCATCGGTCATCTTTTGATAATCTGTAATAGCTGCAACATTGGGGTAGGAATAATTGTACACTGTCACAACAATGGATGTACATTTTTAAAGAATATTTGATTGTAAGGCATATTTTTCTTTTATGTTGTATCTTGGTACATATACCTAATTAAATTTAAATTATCAATAGATATCCAGACAAACAGAAGTAGTAAAAAAAAATAATATAGTACCTAAGTTAGTTAAAGGTATTTTTTTAAATGATTCAGAACAAAGCAAAATTTTTTTTTGTTCTTTTTGAAATAATTCTCGGAAAAAGTGGAGATACAAATAATTTTGATCCATTAAAATACCCTGATACTAAACAAAAAGAAGAAAAATCCTTCTTTTTTTTTTTTTAAATATTGATTAAAAAAATTAATGATGTTAATTTGTAAATGAAGGTAAAAGAGAAGAATCTTCTTACCTTATGAGAACTGCAATTAGAGCAACACTTAACACAAGGATAATAATTCCAAAGAAAACATACAGGATGATTAACTCTGAAATGTTTATAATAAATTCATAGTTTTTATAATTAGTGCATAATATTAATGATATATTCAAAACAATTAAACTTGATCAAGTGAACTAAACCTAAAATTATAGATCATAAATAGTTTGAACATAATCAAATTATCAACATTATGAAAATTATCAACCTAACAAGCTACTTTGAAACTAGATTGTAAGAAGTTCATAAGCTCTTTCTTCCCAGAATTCCTTCATTTCTTTGTCTAGTGATGTACATACACAAAAAAAACAACATATCAATGGTTCTGTCTTCATTCCAAGTTGAGGTGATAACCCATTTAATTTTGTAGGCCTACCTCTTTTCAGACAAACCAATTCTATCTCCATGCCTCTAGATCAGTCCCACAAAGTTTAACCTTCTCCATCTTCTGTGCTGGATTATTTTAGTAACAAGTAGAATTTTACTTATGTTTTTTTGTTTAATATTGACTCATATTGACAAAAAAGCTAGCCAGGAAAACCAGTGACTTGGCAGAATTTAAGTCACTGGTAAATATGCATGACTGAATGCATGACGCGTAGGACGTAATCATCTTCTTTTTTGAAGTAACGTCTGTATTATATAAGATAAGATAAGATAAAAAAGATTCTCATTATTTCTTAAATTCACTTGCTATGGAATGAACTTTAGTATTTCAACATTTAAAGTATAGAAAGATTTCACATTTTTTTTTAATAGTAACAGCAAACAGACACACACACACAGACACTAAACCCAGAACATTTTAATTAAAATACACAGCAATTTAAAAAAAAACAAACTTACTTGGTTTATTAAAAATACTTCCTGATTGGCTACTGTTATCTGGAAAGAAAACAAAAAATGAGTAATCCTATTACATTTATGTGTAAAGAAACTTCTGCTATTTTAAGTAAACAAGATAATCAACAAATCTAATTCTAGTAAAGTATTAATGTAATTAAAATTATTATTCAACATTCTTCACATAGAAACATATTCCTATGGCTTTGTAAACAGAAGCTAGTGTGAAATAAAACTAACAATATAGTTTAATAATTGATATGTCTATTTTAATTTTCAGAAGGGCTGATGTTTCTTTTAGAAAAAAAAGTTTACCAATATGGGCAAGTTTTCCCATATCTTCATCAATACTATTGCTTAAGCTTGTATCTTTTATCTAAAAAATATAGTTAAACATCTACATATTCAAAATAAAAGAACACTGAATCAATATAATTTTGTAGATATTGTCTGAGTAGAAATCTACATTTAAATTCACATTATGGTATAAAACACACACACACACAAACAAAAGTTACTATCAATACTAACCTTTATGATCTAGTATCAGTACTAACACTTATGATCTAGTATCAATACTTAGTCTTATGAACTAGTATCTGTACTAACATACCCTTATGATCTGCTGGATCCATGAAATTGATGATGCCATCAGATGGTTCAAAGTTTTGATTACTTGTTAGTTCCTGTGAAGGAGACGACTTCTGTAACTTGGAAGGTGATGGTATTCTGGGATTCAAAGTATCTGGTAGAATGCAACTTGTTGAAGATCTGCTGTCATGTTCAGTGCTAGAGAACTGTTCCCCAGACCGAGCTTCCTGTTCTGTTAGGTAAGAATAGGATGTTAACATTAGATCTATTCCAATGAAAGAGTGCACTACTATAATACTGAGAGTAGAATTGTTTTTTTCTCATGATAAGTCTCCTGGACTCCTTCAATAAATGAGTAACCTATACAAGGATGGAATATTTGTTTGACCTAAAATGCAATGCAGACAGTTTATCTGCTCTAGTCCAAACTAAAATCTGTTGGCTAAATTCTACAGCTTTTTAATATTTTCTAAATAGAATATTTCCTTTATGTTACTATTAATGCAATTGTAACAAAGTCTAGATAATTTTTTAAAAGAAAAGACATAGAAACAAATCTGTATCATCATTTGAAAAAAAAACTTTTTTTTTTCACAAAATAAAGATTTTCTGCATTTATCAGCGATAAATATAATGACATCTCTATTTTTTTTAAATATTGTTATTAAAAATCTTACTCTGATAAGAAATGACATAGTTCCAGGATGCATCAATGGCTTGTCGACTAGAGATTTTAACAGGTCCACATGATGTCAGTTTAACACTAGAAGGCTCCATTCCACAAAACATTTTATTTTGCCATTTTTTAGTGTCGCAAAGAGTATATGAAATGTTGACAGCATTCTGGCAGTCATTGTGCCAACTAGCATAGTGAAAAATAATTGAAATAATGTCCTCTTTACTGGCATCTAAAGCCCAGGTGCAAAATTTCATATTTCTCTTTCTGGAGTCACTTTCTGGTCTTCTTAAAATACCAAAATAAGAATGTAGCTGGGCAGAACATTTGCTCTCCAATAAAACCTCTGGAAATGAAATATTTAGAAATCAATTCAAATATAAAATACTTTTGGTTTTTAAAATGAAACTGCAGTTTTGTTTTATTTTTTTAAAC
>JADKLZ010000003.1:25332972-25347431 GCA_021533235.1 Biomphalaria straminea
AAAAAATCCTTTATAAAAAAACAGCACAGCTCTTATATAAACTATACCTCACAATAATGTAAAAGTTTATATTTTCCTTTTTTTTTTATATCAAACAAATGAGCAATGACTAATTGTCTGATTGGTTATATATTTTTAAAAAGTTGATTCGTGTTTTGTTAGGTACCGGTACAATAATCAATTGTATCAAGTTTCAACGGATCCGAGAATGAGTGTGGGAGAAATAACGTGGACAATTATTTAAAAGGACAAAACACGACATATCCAGCCATATCTGTGAATACTGAAGGATTGATTTCCCTTGCTGGTACTAAACCAGCGGTTCTCAACCTTTTTAGTCCCGCGACCCCTTTTTGAAATTTTCCACAATGCGTCGACCCCCAAATGTAAAAACATCTGTGTTTTTGCTTATGTTAATAACTTAAATCCTGATTTAACTCTTTCTCTCCTAACTGTCGATACCAAGGTTGATTCCATCAGAATGTGGTAATTAATTACGGAGACAAAGAGTTTAATTTCTTGTATGAAATGCCAGAGCTGTATGTTGAATTACAAAGCACTATATTTAACTGCTAATAAGTAAATGACAAATAAAATACATTTTGTCCTTATGATTTGCATATGTCATGGTTTATATTTATAAGGCAAATTGAAAAGCAGACGGAGCATGATGACCGTTCGAGCTACTGTATCCAACATTGTTCAGAATTATTGCAACAATTTGTGAAAAAAGCCAAAACTTCATAGCGAAAGTTGAGCTTCTTTATGTTTTTCCGGATCAGGATTTCTAGGACAGTCTTTTCAAGATCAGAACAAATGTCATCTTCTGTTTCAAATCTACTTCTGTTTTTAAAAAGTTGGAAAATCCTGTTTTGCAAAGATGTGTTGCTGGACATATAACTCATTTAAGAGATGTCAACCAGGGGTATTTTATGTAGTTCATTTTCTGTTAAAAGAACGCTTACAACTTTAGTTGTTTTTCTACTTATAAACGAAGATAAAAAAAACTTTACCTCGTAGAAAACATTTTAGGACGCAACAATTACAACGCTTTAAAAATAGATGACTCTTTAAAAAAGTCGATTTCCCAACATAAACATCTCTCTTTTTTTTAATTACTCTTGTAATTCTCGTGGAAATTAATATTCGTCGATGAGTCATACAGTAAATTCCAATGACTTATTATTTCTGCATCACGGCGAAGCCACTTTACACATGTTGAAACCAAGAACAAAATCAATTGATTTAAAGCATACCTGGAGCAGAATTTTTCGGAGGCACTACAAATACTATTCCCATATATCAGATGCTGTAGTAGTACGTCGTTTCAATCTGAGAGAATTGCAAAAAAAAAAAAAAAAACGACTTAAAAATAACCATCGTTTAGCTCGTATATAGGGAACCTACTTAAATTGCTTTCTAGACTCAATCAGCTTTACATTTAAAAGTATGGGCTTGTCAGCAAAGCTTGGGAATGTATGATTTCAAAATGACGTTTCAGTTTGTTTTGATACTACAATGGAAACATTGAGATTTTTTCTATTTCTGCATTTACTTTTGAAATAAAGCCATAGCGCCGAAAATCGTCATTATAATTTTTTTTTCTAGATCTATTTTCTTGGTTTGCGTGCGTAAATCTTCGCCATAGAAATAATATCGAGGATATTTGATGGACATATTTATGCTGCGACAATTAAATGCTTGTTAAGATTCCAATCTGGTTGTTTGTAACATCTATCTTTGAAAGACAATTCTTCCTGAGACGCATGAGGCTGGAAACAGAGTGGCTTCATGTGGGTCTACAGCTCTTTCACGAGCCATCTTTAGAAAAGGTCTGATGAAGCGCAGTTCTGGATCAACTTCATTAACAACAAGAGTTGTCACTACAACTCTATGTGTCAGGTTGCTGACGCCAGCGACAACTGTCAGATAAAGAGTCAACGATCGCGGCATCTTCTTGAGAGAAACTTGGTCGACTGGAGAAAGAGAAAGCGGCACCTGCAGAGAGCAGTGTGGAAGGCGCTTTGGGGAGCACGCATCATGAAATCTGTGACTCCAACAGATCGACCTCCACCTGCACTGATCAACCGTTAACCTGTTTCTTTTCGGGACGAAAAGACTAAGGCGGGGGGTAGTGTTGTAACCCTGCCTTACACCAGTGCTTGTGGTGCGCCCGAGCGCACTAGTGAACAGAGACAGGAA
Organism: Biomphalaria straminea; assembly: GCA_021533235.1. NCBI lineage: Eukaryota > Metazoa > Mollusca > Gastropoda > Planorbidae > Biomphalaria > Biomphalaria straminea. Next base: position 25,335,175 of record JADKLZ010000003.1, read on the forward strand.
AGACAATTGGGAGAGTCTGGAAGAACAAATCGCTCCGCCTACCTACAAAAATAAATGTCTACCAGGCGGTGGTTCTCTCCACCCTTCTATATGGCTCTGAGACATGGACACTATATAGAAAACAGCTAAGACTCCTTGAGCGCTTTCACCATAGGTGCATGCGCTCCATCATGGACATACGATGGCAAGACCGCACTACAAACAGCGATGTCCTTGCGAACGCCGGTATAGACAGTATAGAGGGACTTCTTATGATCCGACAGCTACGCTGGGCAGGGCACGTATCCCGTATGGGAGACGAACGTATGCCAAAGGCAGTCTTTTTTGGTGAGCTAAAAGGTGGCCGACGTAACAGAGGCGCCCCACGGAAACGCTTCAAAGACCAGCTTAGGCGTCAACTTTCCTTGGCTGACATAGAGGAGAGCACCTGGCTGCATGCGGCGTCGGAACGAGACAGCTGGAGGTCACTCACAAAGGCCGCGGGATACACATTTGAGACCAAAAGAAAATCTGCCGCCGAGGACAAACGCAGACGACGAAAAGAAAATCTAAACCGACCACCTGCGGACAATGGTTTTGCTTGCCCTGGATGTGGCAAAATATGTAGGTCACAGCTGGGACTGCACAGCCACGGGAAACACTGTATTCCTCATTAATCTTCGGACTCGAAGACAAGCCTATTATTATTATGCCTATAGGAAAAAAATGTGTTACTTAAAACAATTTTGAACAAAGTTTTTTTAGACAAAAAAATATTTTCCAATAGTCTAGGCTTTAAGTCTTAGGCGACCCCTGGAAAATCGTCATTCGACACGAAGGGGGTCGCGACCAACGAGTTATTTTTTTAGCTGTACTAAATAAAATAATTATTAGGCCTATATATTATAACCAGTATGTATAAAAAATATCATGTCATCGCCAATTAATAATTGTGTAAAGTTTCAACTTGATCCAAAAATGGGTATGGGAGAAATAACATATTCAAAGTTTTTACCAGGTAGACAGAGTTGATAAAAGCTTTGTAAAAAAACAAACAACAACAACAAAAAAACACAACTTGTATAGATTATAGATCTAGATCTACTATTAGATCTAGATCTATAGTTTAACAGCCTAACAACTAACAGTACCGTGTCCAGTCCCGTAACGGTCTGACCTATGAAAAAACTGATGGTATCTCTGAATTCCTCGTCCTTTTTTCTATAAAAATAATTTAGATTTAATGTATCACTAAGCTTAGTTAAAATTAAATATGAGGTCAAAGAGGTGTAGGGTAGGTATCGCCAAGCGTACTTTTCCTCGAACGGATTTTTCCCCAGTTAGTAAGCTCGATTGGGTTGTTGGAAGGTTCGAAAAGATCAAAGAAAAAATATCGAAAAAAAATGTTTAAATATTTAATTTTCACTATAAAGTCATTTTCTTCCTATTCTAGCGTAATAACACTATCCATTGCACCATTTCCCACCCTCCACAACTTTAAATAGTCTTTTTAATCTGATGAGCCATCTGACATAAAGATAGCCTTAATCCCATTACCCAGTCCCTTAACTACCGGGTACTAAAAAAGAAGCATTCCACACCTCCTGAGTTTGACCTCGCCATGAACTTAGCCTTTACAAGGAAAAGGAAATAAAATGTGTCGGAAGTGAAGAAAAAAGGCGCATGCGTAGTAGCAATACAGAAGAAATTTGGTAAACATTCAAATAAAAAAGTTTTAGCAATAAAAAGTGAACTGTTCGAACCTCCCGACAAATTTGGGCTGCTCGAACTTCGCACTTTTAGATCTAGATATCTATAGACAGAGTTAATTAAGTAGGCCAAGCCCCGCATAAATTTCTGTCACAGTACTCTAGATTAAATCACTTAATTACTAATTTTTACTTAAGAATTTACTAGATCTAGTACTAAGACTAAGAGTAGACTCCACTTCTATTATAGTAATAATATATAATATATATTATATAAATCTAATCTAGTCACTAGAGTCTATAGTGACGACTATACTCTATAGTCAGACTTTATTATAGAGTGGGCCTTGCTTGTAGATCTAGATCTACTACTATATAAGTACAAGACTTGTACTGTAGTCGTGGTAGTACTAGAGTCAAGTAGAGTGTAGTAGTGAGAATCATACATTCATAGGCGACATAGGCTATATACGTGTTACTGTTAGACTACATTATTATGTTACTTTACTAAACTTTCTTTACTATTTCTGAAGTCAGTGAAGACAGTGAAGATACACAACCAAAGCCAAATGTTTACCAACAGTGGCAACAAACGTAACTTTTTATCTGGTCTGAGGAAATGGCATAGATCTAGTTCTAGATCTAGTTCTAATTATTATTTTTTACAAGGTACCAGTAGATTTTAGTAGAACAAAATTAAAAATTTATTAACTCATTAGTAGGTCTAGTAGGTCTACATTACTCATTCAAGAATAATTAGATCTAGATTGTGTAAACTAAGACTTATATATTATATATTTATATGATTATTATATATATGTAATATTGTAATCTAAAGACTAAAGCTACAGTAATAGACATATTATACATTTATTACTCAAAATGAATCACAAATCTAGACTAATTTACATTAAAAAGCAAATATTATTAGTAAAGGTTTTACTACAAAGCAGGACTGGATTTAACTTAGTCACAAAGTATTTTTTTTTTAAACTGAACATTATTTAAAAAAAAAACGGTTTAAATGTGCGATTCACTATTTGTTTTAATTGCTTCAGATGTTCCTTCAGAATTGAAGATTACATGATTACATGCTATCTCAAACCTCCTGCAGCACAGGGATGGTGACGGGCAGGGTTTAATCCCAGGACCATAGAGATCACAGTCCAGAGCACATACCACATGACCAGGCAGCCACCCAATACTCAGAAAGACACAAAGATAAAGGCACATAAATTTCTTATTCCATATGTCATATGCTAGGACAAATTTATACAAGTGCTCCTTCTTCCTTTATGCTATAAGTATTAAAGTATGGAATGGAAAAACATATAGTAAATAAGTAAAATGGCAGGATTATATTGGGATGACATAAAATATATTATTTTAAAAGAAATAGTTCTAACTATTAAATAACAAATTCATTAAATAGCTTCATAAATGGTCTGATAATTTTGTTGATGTTGCCAATATGGTATGAAGTGTATGAAACTATCTATCTGATCCTAAATATATTCTCAACAACTTACTAAAAAGTATTTTTTTTTTATCAATATACTTTTCATTTATTTTTCAGAAGCAAGAAGAAATTTTAAATATTATTCAAAAGCTACCAATAAGCAGGAAACTATATCAGCCCCAGAGCAAATAAAACCACCATTGAATGGTGTCAGAATACTGGATATGTCTAGGTATTCATAAAAAAAATTGTGTACATAATCCACATTAGAATTTTGTTTATTTTTATACATTTCCTTAGTGCCTTTGGAAATAAAGATGATTACATCCTAGCCTAAAACTCCTGCAGGATGGCAGCAAGAAGGTTTGAACTCAAGACCTTCATGAAGGCAGCATGATCAGGCAGCCATTTCTACACAAAGATGCAAAACAAAGATATCTTAACATTATAATTATAATTATCTCACATTGTTCAAAATGACCCTCAGAGTTTTAAATTGACATATCCCTTACAAGCCCTTATAGAGAGTAGAGGGTCTATATAAAAGCCACACATTATTATTTCCATAGATCAGTTTCAAAGCCACAATCATTGCTGGCTTGCCATATATATTTATATCTACTTAAGCTTTTTGTTTTTATGTCTCTTGTTGTGGACTTTATCAGGTTATTTTCATACGTGGAAATCTTGTTTAGGCCCTCCAAATCCCTAAAATCTAACATACGCTTCCAATAGGTTTTGTATGTTTGATTATTTAAACTTTTTTATTTCTAATGATTAATTACTAATTTTTTAATTTATAATATAGATGAAAAAATCTGATTCATGTTTTTTTTAAAGAGTTTTGGCTGGACCCTACTGTACAATGATTCTTGGTGATATGGGAGCAGAAGTAATAAAAGTTGAACGTCCTGGTAAATATTACACTCTTATTAAATAATTACACTCATTAAGATGTAGCACAGAATTAATTTCTAAGCATCTATGTATCTTTTTTTTTTTTAAATCTGCTCCCTGAAAGGGAAAAGCTGCTATTTGTTTTTGTGGTGTTTCTGTTTGTCATATTTAGATATAAAAAACTAGAAAAGATATTGAAAATCTGATTTCATGATATAGAACTTACAAAGTTTAGATGCATGGGTAGTTTTTGTTCTCAGAAAGTGTACTGTAATGCTTTTAAAATGAAATATAATATGTAAGCTGTTTATTCATAACAAGCAATATATATATCTATCTATATATCTATCTATATATCTATATCTATCTATCTATCTATCTATCTATCTATCTATCTATCTCTCTCTCTATATATATATAATCCTTTAAAAAAATAAAGGGCAAAACTCCTTACTTAAAACTATATATCTAAATAATATACATTTTTTCCCCTTATTTGAAATCAATCTAAATAACTAATTACCTATAATTGATTGACTAATGGGCTGATTTTTTAATTGATTAATGTTTTGTTAGTTACAGTAAATAGTTGTGCAAATTTCCAACTTGATTTGGGATTGGACTTGGGAGAAATAATGTGTTCAAACCTTTTACCAGACTGACTGAGTTTATAGAAGCTTTGAAAAAATCCGTTTTAAATCTTTTTACTATTAATAAGAAAAATAGGAAAAGTGATTATTTTGTATATTTTATATCATTTATGCATACAATATTGGAATAATAAATATATATATATATATATATATATTATTATGTGAAGTTGAACAAGCTACAAAAAATGTATTGAAAACATTTACTTTTGATTATAAAAAGAAATAATGCATTTTATTTGTACTTAGCAGTCAGATTTTTAAAACAGTATTAAATATGCTGTCTTTTAGTGTTACTTGTAATTGTTGCATTGCAGACTGGTGATGCCTTAACCCTTCAGACATTCCATCAAAGAGGACGTCTTTCAAAGACCATTAAGGAGATATTGGACATTCACTAATCCTTATATCCATCGTTCAACAATCAATTATATGATCTAGTCTGATAGGCTAACACTGATCCATATCTTCATAATAATTAGTTCATTGAATGCTTTGAATATTAGTAATAATAATAATAATATTAATAAAAGGTCAGCCTAAGAAACAATGTAATCACTTTGCCTTGCATACATCTGTTTGGCTGTCTGGTTGTGTGGTTTGTGCTCTGGAATGTCGTTCAGACTTATTGATGGTCCCACGTTCAAACCCTGCTCCCATCCCCTGTCATCCTGCAGGAGGTTTGGACTAAGAAGTAAATTATCTTGAACTCTGAAGGAACATTCAAAACATGTAAAACATTTTACAAACAAAAATTTTACTAACATCATACAGGGAGGTTGATTTTTTGTTGTTGATAGTTTGTACTATATAACGTCTCTGACATTTCTAAAAATATTGAAACTTGTTTTAACTGCCTTGCTTACCAAGCAAGAGAGAGCTGCCTCTTTGTGTGAAAACACGAACTCTCTTTGTAATCTTGTTCTTTTATGAAATTAGAATATTATTTTTTAATAAAAAGTTCTTTGTTTTGTAGATGTTGGGGATGACACAAGAGCATGGGGACCCCCTTTTGTTGCTTCAGAAAGTTGCTACTTCTTGTGTGTTAATCGCAATAAAAAGGTCTCTGTTGAAACAGAAAAATGTAATAAAGTTACAATTAGATATGTGACTCTTTAAATATTAAACAATTTATTAAATTTTCTAATTTCCCATTTCAGAGTATAACTGTTGACCTGAAGAAACCACAAGGAGTAAAGCTGATCAAAGAAGTTAGTAAAAATTGAAAAATATTTTCATTTTAATTATATTTATATTCCCACCACAATTTAGATGTATTTTCTTTTAGATCTTAAGGATTTTAAACAAGGATTTGTTGGCAATATATAGTTTGTCTTAAATTAAGTATGTTGTTTTTGTTTCGCCCATGTTAGATATGAAAATGTTTTTTTTTTAATATTTCTTCTCATATTTCTATTATTTTATTCAGTTAGCAGCCATCAGTGATGTTTTGGTTGAAAACTACATACCTGGGAAACTCTCTGAAATGGGATTAGGTTACCCCGAACTCAGTGCTGAATTCCCTCATCTTGTTTATTGCTCAATCACAGGTAATGCAATAGGTGTCTACAGTTTTATCTTATGTTCAAAGGAAGACAATCAGACTTACACCTCATTAATCTTAGCTTATTATTCTAAAACCCCCTTATATTTCTATAGTCTTGTATTACCAAAACAAACATTTAGTCCAAATGATATGAGATGATTAAATAGTGGTAAGCAATGTTGAAAAAGTTTTATAGTGCCTTTTTTTTTAATACTTCTATGAAGGTTATGGTCAGACTGGGGAGTATGCTACTAGAGCTGGTTATGATGTCATAGTGTCTGGGCTGGGAGGCCTGATGAACATAACTGGACCTGCGGTATGAAAGTTAGTTAACCAAAGTAGATTTACAAAAATAAAGTTTCCCTTTCAGACCTTGCAATCTATGGACAGATGATGTAAAGGTCATCTGTTTCTGTGGTTATAAAGTTAGTGAGGTCGTCATGTGCAAAACTAACTTTACCTTTTCCCAATGAATGTCAGGTACCCATTAGAGTTGAAGGTACCAGCTTTTATTTTTACAATTAAAACTTTCTGAAATGTATACTGACGTAGTCTAGGACTGAAGATTATTCATACAAATTTTCATCAAGATTTGTCAAAAAGTTTTTTTAAATAAAAAAAATGCACCTAGACTAACTTTACTTTGTAATAAAATATAAAGAATCACCTGGTAAATGAGTAAATGATATGTTGGGCATGTATAGATTTTTAGATCAGATGGTTGAGATGTCATACAGAGGTTCCTGTTTTGACTCGTGGAAATATGAAGTTTAACTTTAAAATAAAAAAAAATAGTCCATATGCTTAAAAAAGGTTTCATATTTGTCAGGGAGGCTTATTGTATTAATGTTAACCTAAAAAAAAAAAGAAGAGAAAGATTCAGTATTAGAGTAGTATTTTGATCAATGGCCTTGTTTTTTCATTAGGATGGTGACCCTTGCAAAGTTGGTGTTGCTTTAACAGATCTATCAACTGGACTATATGGTGTGAGTGCAATATTGGCTTCTCTATTGTCGAGACAACAAACTGGGAGAGGACAACATTTGGATTGTAACCTTCTGTCTACTAATGTTAGTCCTTGTTGTTACAGGTTCTGTTAAGGATAATTCTAAACAGACATTGTTTTTAAGTAATTTTGTTTTTTAATGATTAAAGAGGTTATAAGCATGGGGAAACTAATTTATGATCAATTTAAAGCATACTATTGGGTTGCAGTTTTAAAAGTGTAGGTCTATAGAAAAATCAGAAACCATCCAGCTCTAAAAGAATATTTAAGTAAACTGTGAAACTATCAGTTGACCAACTAATAATAGTATCAATGGCTTTATTTAGGGAATTGAACATTACTATACATTTTTGTTTAGTTTGTTGCACACTACTGTAACCTAGGGTTATGCCAGGGATAGTTCTATGAAACACTAATAGCTTCAGAACTACTCCAGTATACTTACTCATTGTCTGAAATTTACCCATGAATGAATAAATGCACTTTATGGGAGTCATTGTAATACTTAGAAAATTATATATTTTTCTTTTTAACCTGTCTTTAGGTGGCATCCTTAGTGAATATTGCTTCTAATTTTTTAAACACTGGTCAAGAAGGACAACGCTATGGAACAGCTCATCCCAGTATTGTCCCTTATCAGGTCAGTTTTGTCAGATAGCTTTAGTGTCTATGCATTATTGTTTCAATAAGCTTTTATGAAAAACAAACTTTATTGTTTTGCAGGCATTTAAAACATCTGATGGATTTATTATTGTGGGTGCTGGCAATGATAGCCAGTTTAAAATATTAGCACAAGTAAGTCCAAGCCTTTGATACGATTCAAATTACTCTTAAATTTCTTAAGTTTTGTATGGGAATAAAATAAAATGCTCAGATGAATTTATAATATATATTTAATATTAATATTTCTGTTGCATACATCATGCACCAATATTTTCTATTGAGTGGCCAACCGCTGTCTATCCATTATGCTTCAGTGTATCTGTTATAGTTTTGTATAAAAGATGTCTACTTGATTTGATATTTTATTTCTTCATAAGCACTGTTGTTGTTTTACTACTTTTCTGTGACAGTAGATCCTGGTACATTGGTCTATAAATACCTTTCATTGTACATTCACAAAGCTCTTTGTACAAACCTCATAACTTTTGAACTAATCTTAAGTCTTGGCTTTTACCACATCAGAATAACTTAACATGGCAGAGAAACAAGTGCTAGCATCAAATCTTATAAATTATAAACGATATTTTAAAAAGAAGACAATTACATCCTACATCTTGCCTATCAATGTGTCTCATATTGACATGAGTAAACTAGGTAAATGGATTAAAAAAAAAACAAGTTATTTATTACTAGACTAAACTATTTTGTGTGAATTAAATTTCAATTGAAAGAAATTTAATAATAATAATTATAAAGCAAGCCAAGACTTTTAAAAACTACCATTGCATATTGAAGTATAGATTTTTAAAATTGTGTTTCTTTTAGCGAATAGGTCACCCGGCACTGGCTAATGATGAAAGATATGCTACCAACAAAGCACGAGTCAAAAACAGAGATGTTTTACTTCAATTTCTCTTTAAAATGTAAACTTTCAATGCTCTGTTCATTTGAAGTAGACCTAATATTAATTATTATTAATTTAAAATAATTAATGACTATATAAAGAAGAAATATACAAATTTAATTTACTGTTGTTGTTGTTTTTTTCCATTGATAACACTTTGTATTAAATTACTGTTAGTGAAAGTATATTTTTACCAGCAAAAGTTTTTTTTTTATTGTAATTGCATTATTCTTAGCATAATACTGATTTCTATTGAAACATTTTTTTTTGTATTGATTCATCAGCTTTGAAGAAAAGTCTTTGTCTGATTGGCTGAACATATTTGAAAACTCAGGAATTCCCTATGGTCCAATCAATAATATGAAGCAAGTATTCTCTGATCCCCAGGTAAAGTCACTGATTAACCTGCGCAACTAGATTTAAGTATTTTGAAACTGGTCAACTAGTTTTCTATTGTATGTGTAGTAGCTTTTAGTAAAATTGTATATGATTTTAAAGAATATTGAAAAATACTAATCTGAACACTGAATATCTTAGGTTCTACACAATGGTTTGATACAAGAAATCCCACATCCAACAATTGGAAAAGTTCGTGTGGTTGGCCCAGCTGTACGTTACAGTGAGACAAAAACAGTGGAACCAACAGCTCCTCCACTCCTTGGACAGCACACACACCATGTACTGAAAGACATCCTGGGCTACAGTGATGATGCTATAGAGAAGTTAAAGAAACATAAAGTTGTTTAATGCTATCATCCTTTTGTTCATGGAAAAAAATGGCAGTGGGCAATTTAACGTGATCTGATGTCACAATGATCTGATTTATTTCTCTAATGACTTAATCTAATTCAATTAACTTGTATATTTACTATGGTACCTTGGTGAAAGATATTTATTGTCCTAGCAATAATCAGAACAGCAGCTGTGATAATCTACATTTTTTTAATGCATTAAAATGGTTGTGTTTTTTTTTTTATCATGATAAGCTGATTTATTAATCTTGTGTTATAATTTATATTGGTTTCTTAAAAAATGATGAAGTTCTAGACATAGTCATGACCTAATGCAGTCATTTCTGTCAGATAATTAGTGAAGACCATTGATGTTACTTGGCAATTCAGGCAGCCTATTAATTAGCCTAGTTCATACAATTTTTGCTATAGAGATAAAGGTGGTGATATGTTTTTGCTGAAGCTCATTAAAAAGAATGTTTAAAAAAATATTTTTCTCCGTATTTCTCAGGAGGCACTATCACTATTAGATATCTTTGAATTCTTATCTTATGTCTGCCCTATGCTCTCTTTTCCTAAGTTTTGTGGAAAAATAGAACCCATTGATAATACTGGACTAAAAATGATAAAATCATTTGAGTTTCTAAGCTTCTTTGTAGGCAAAGGTGGTAAACTCTATCCAAAACTTCAGAGATCTTTTTGAATGTGAAGGAAGGATATTACTGGTAAGGGACAACACTCTTTTGATTTTCTATTCTTTCTTTTAAATATTTGTGATACTAACATTTCCAGTAATTTTGCTGGAATGAAATCTGGTCTTACTTATTTCTTTAAGTTCTTTTGTTTTGTATTTGGTTTAATGTTAGAAAAACATTACTCTGTAATTGAAGGAGCTAATGTAATTAATTTAGTTTGTTAGCTAGCTCTATTTTTGTTAAGTTTTTATTCTCCTTACAGTTTCTTAGTTCTGATGAGTGACCAGTAATTTTGGTTTGTGGTGATTATTTTGTTGACATGTTCCTTGTTTTTCATTTCAATGCTATGTTCTCACTTTTTATTTAAGTATTCTGCCTGCCTTTATTTTTGTTGTTTGATGATTCTTTAATTACTCGAGGTGCTAAACAAGTATTAACTTGTTATTTTACCCCAGTACTTTAAAATAAACTGGAATTTAAAACATTTTTTAAAACCTGTATACATATACTGTTAATGCATAAATGCATATATTTCTGATAAATAATATTACTGTCTACATATTTAATAGTTGTATACATTGCTCCTTGGTTTTTAGTTATGAGCTAAATATAGACTTGAAATGAATGCATTGCCAATATAGAGTTGTTTCTTGTAATCAATACACTTTGTTTTTTTTTTTACAAATACAAATTTAGAGTTGTTACTTGTAGGGCTGTATTGTTTGAGATTTCTTAATGTAGTGCCTTCACCCTATACATTTATTACAGTATTTATTGTAGTTAATATAACAAGATGTTGTAACTTATGAAAGATTTTTCTGACACTAATTGTTAATAAGAAAAAAAAAATATTTTTTTAAAACAAAGCTTATATTAAGCTTAGTTGTATCAGCTAGTTTGGATCAGTCAGAGAGATCTAGACTAACAATAATAAATCTGTGTAATTACAAATGTGTTCTACAAATTGTTTTTGTGTAGCATATCTAGGGGGATGTTACTGTGATTGCTTTTTAAAAGCGTTTGTAAAAAAACAAAAGTTGAATGACCGGAAGTGAATTCTCAGGGCTTAAGCCTCATGAAGCCAATACACTAACCACTGTGCCAGGGAAGTGATTATGAAAATAGAAGGTTTTATAATTGCTATTGTTAGTTTCAAACTTTTCTCTCTACAGAGTGTAAAGGGGAGTAATTCAATTTATATAACCACATTAGTCAAGTACTCTTTCTTTCTCTTGTGTGAGATACCAAACAAAATAATGAATCACCAATAGTTAATTAACTAATTGGTCAAATTTTTTGTATTGATTCTTGTTTTGTTAGCTGATTTAAAGAAAACATTTTGCAAAATTTCATTTTGATCCAAGATTGGGTGTGGGAGAAATAACGTGTACAAACTTTTTACCAGAGTAATTTGATATAAGCTTTGTAAAAAGAAATGCATTTTTATATAATTAAAAATACTTTATCCTAACAAGACAAGGAATATCATTTGAAGGGAGATCTTTTTTCATGTCCCATTGTGAAGTGAGGAACAAACAGGTTTCCAGTCCTTTAATAAGTGGAGTCAGAAGTGATTTGTTTGTTTGGGAAAGACATTCCTTGTACAGTGGTTGCACCAGTTCTTGAGATCTTGTAGCAGTGGCGGTCTACAAACACTTAACAGTGAAGGCTTTAGTTTGTTTTCTAACTTAAAGGACACTTCATTTCCAATTAAGGATTCTAGGTTTTCTCCCATAAGTCCACGTAGCTGTATTGAATAGCCATTGGAGAAATTAAAAGCAATTGACCTTAGAATATTCTAGTTAACCATTGGCTACCGAAGCAAGTGTGAAAACCGTTCTATATACTTAAAGAAAATATAAACAATCTCTCAGATTAACTGACTTCAAATTGGAATGTGGGTGAGAGAATCTTATTTAGGTCTCAGAAACTGCTGTGATAAAAACAAAAATTCACTACAGATTGTTCACAGACAAATCACTGACAATAATTCCATCACCTGACAAATCACTGACAAT
>JADKLZ010000003.1:25354871-25367363 GCA_021533235.1 Biomphalaria straminea
GATCTTTACCTTTGGCAGTTCTTTGACTGGGTCATGATAAAATTCTGTGAATCGTTCTTTCAATTTTGACCTATTTTTTTGACAAATGCTTTCAGCTCTCAAGTACAATGCCAATCTGTGACCACCAATGACATGTTTATCTGCCAGACCTTTAGCTATCACATCCAATGACTGGTGGACAAAAAAATCAAAATAGAGACTTGAAACATTTTGTCAATAATGTCAATGCTCTAATAAGCTTTATAGTAGCATTTAAAAAACAACCTTTTTAGGATCCTTCAAATGTACATCCAAATTCAAAGCTAAACGCTCCCACCAATACCCTCGATGACTGCAGTTATATATAGTCTGGGAAAGAAGCCTCTTCAAAAGCTCCACAGCCTTAGTGAAATCTTTTCTCCGCTGTAGAATGTCTATGGCCACAGTCATCAAACGGTTTAGAACAGACGTTGCAGTGAAACCCCTGAGGTAATCTGGCAAGTTTCTATTCCACCTGTGAAATGAAACTACTGTCAGTAGATCAAAGAAAAAAAAGTGTAACCAAAATACCTAGCAGCTATGGAACAGTCAAGTGAAAAAGAATAAAGAAAATAGCCTTTTACAACTAAGACTGAATGTTACTTTTCAATTTGTTCATCAGACTTCAGAAGTTCCCACTGTTCCTCCACACATTTGAAAACATCATAAGCTTTGTCCCAATGACCTCTCTGAACACACTGAAGTAGGTCAGACTCTAGCTGGAGGGCTTGTTCAAATCTAGACAAACATAGAACAGTTGACCAAGGGAAATATACATAAATACAAAATCTTTAACTTTATTTTCTTATTATCTTCTTCATTTATTGAATTCAGACATTGATTAGTCTTATTTCATTGGCAGTTATGTTACATGAAAATACAGTTTAGAAATCAGATGTGACCATCAAGTAACATCAAATTATAACAAAATTAGCTACATTATCACTCTCAAATATATTTCTTCTCCCTATGCATTAAATAAATGTTTACCTTATAACATCCTCTCTGCCGCTAAATATATTGTGAACTTTATTTACAGTGTATGTTGGATAAACCAGTTTGCCCATATTGACCATCAGCATTTGAAATCTGTGTGAAATAGTAAATGAAATACATTCTACATGATTCAAAGATTCAGTCTTTAGAAAACAATCAGTGTACTATAAAATAAAGGGCAACACATAGGAATACAATCACTTTAAAAGCCAAGGTCGAGAGGCTAAGTACGCTTTACTTGGCTTGTCTTAGCTACCTATGAAGGGGGCTCAAGGTTCGACACCCAATTCAAGCAGAGTATTGTTTACTGAGCACCTATTGGCAGCACGGAAAACCTCCCAAATACCCCTCCCCTGAGATTGGACCATAGCACCCTCAGCATGCTATGAGCATAAAAGTAGCATGCCATAAGCATAAAAGTAGCACTATATAAAAGCTATAATTATATTATGGAATACAATCTTTGGAAGCAGGCTCCAAAACAATCATAGCTAGAACATGGAAATACAACCAGCTGCACCACAGCAGATTACATTCAGAGGCAGTAGAGACATTGCAGTTGCACATTTCTTATTTATAAGCTAGTACTAATTTGTACAAGTGCTCCTTCTTCCATAGTGCTATTAGAACATGTAATGGGTCAGCCAGGAAAACTAATGACTTGGCAGAATTTAAGTCATTAATTGGACTAGATTGACAATTTATCTTCCATTTTGAAGTAAAATCTGTGATTTATAAGTTAATAGTATTGGGTGGTGAATTTAATTCTGTTTTTTTTAAACACTAGGTTTAGTGGCTCAAAAAGTGTAGTAGAGGAGATAAAAATAGGTGAAAAAAGCAACAAAAATCCCTGGAGAAAGTGTAATAATCCAAGCTGAAATTTTACAAATAATGTGCACACACAAAATTCTTACCTAGAATGCACTAAATATTTTTTTTCAAAAGCCAAAACCACAGAGATATCAAATTAAAACTGAAAAATTCCTGTAAATCAACCATATTCCTTGTGTTTAAACCCTTTGTAATCAAATGACCAAATTAGAAGTAGAAAATTGCTAAACACTCTAGAAATGAAACATTGAAATACAATGTCTATTTTCTATTACTTCCCCTGCTTTGTTAACACAACTACGTAAAAGTAAAAAAATATCTAGAACCAAATGTTGAAGAAAAACAATCTGTTTGCCTTCTGCAATTTTGACAAAGTTTCATTGCTGATAGCAGCACATAAGTATACAATCATTCACTAACACTGGAATACTAATCAGTTGGAGTAAAAAGACCACACTATCACAAACTGCAAATTGATAGAAAACGTTTGGATATAACAAAACACCAAAAATCACATTTTTTTACTCCCCTTACTCCTTAAAAACAAATCTTAACAAAGCTCACCTCCCCACCCGTAGAGTAACATAACAAGAAAATTTGAATTTTACAAAAGACTTATTTGTTAATTATCATTCTCCCACATTAAATCTTCCATCCTGGTAGCTTGTGAGGAAACAAGTTTATTTAATAATACAACGTTTGATTTAATAGAACATATGTACAGTTAGCATTACACAGATCAACTCTGCTCGATTGTTTTCCTCTCTTCCATAACACACATGTCACTTCCCCAAGTCCCCCAACTCCCAGCTTTCTAACACTTGAACAGATGATCACACATAATAACCGTGTCACAATATAGCTATTGAAATAATGGGAAAAGTATTGACTTCTATCACTGATGACGTATTCAGTTTTTTCCCCATAATATAGTAGATATACATTGGGTGGCTGCAGAATAACTCGTCCGAAATCCTATGGTGTTAAAAAAAACGTGAGGTATTTTTTCCATTAATATTTTTTGAAAACCTGTATGTATGACTTTCTAATTGAACAACAAACATCTAATCAAAGTAAGAAACTTGTATGGCTCTATTTAATATCAATCTGCAACACTTTATTCACTAATAAGTTTCTATCTCACACTCTACACCAGCAGGGCTAGACCTTCTACTATGGTTCTGCATTCCTGATATTTTAGGAGAAACAAAGACCATATTGCAGAAATTCAGATAGACAACCAAAACATAGAGAATATAAATATACAAGAAAATAAATATTTAGGCACAACTATCAACAACAAACTGAAATGGAGTGAACACTGTCAAAATCTATACACGAAAATTAACCAGCGACTCTTCTATCTCAGAAAGCTAAGAAAATTTAACATAGACAAAACGATAATCAAACTATTCTACACAGCAACCATCAGCAGTCTTATTAACTTTGCCATCACCTGCTGGTACGGTAATACTCCACAGGCACAAAGACTCAAAATAAATAGACTAATTAAAAAAGCATCGTATATTACTCAAGCACAGCTACCATCTCTTGAAGAGCTTTTCCAAGAAAGATGCATTTCCAAATCACTCACGATTCTTAAAGACAACCTTCACCAATTAAACCACTGTTACATAAGATCTGAACGAAGTGGTCGTCTCCTTTCCATCAAGACTAAAACTGAAAGATTTAAAAACTCCTTTGTCCCACTTTCGATCAGAGTGTTACGAGATCAGCTGTCATCGAGAAGTACATAGAAGTCAAATTCATAAAGCGCTGGTTGTGAATGAGCATGTGTGTTTGTATGTGAATGTTGTTCGAATTTTTCATTAACATTGTTTTTGTATAGTAGTTACGCTGACATTGTCAAGTTGTAATCAAACTGAATTTCCATTAGATTGGATCAATAAAATTATCTTATCTTATCTTATTACCCTATCTAGGCTGACTCATTCAACCCCTAGACAGTTACAGAAGAGTGGTGTAACTCATACTCCATGACAAACACAGGCACACACAAATCTTTTCACAACACTGTTAAAGATAGATTCACAAAAGTTAAGGGCCCACTGTATCTGATAATAATAATAATTTAAATTTATAAGTCGAGTAAATAAACAAAATGTAGGCTGAAGGCGCTTGATCTAAAAATTTCCTTTGAATATCTCTTTGTTACGTAATAAATCTTCAGAGCCCCCCTCCCTTTGTAAAAAATCGTATAAAGTTGTATACCCCCTCCGGCTTTAATAGCTGAACATGACCATATGCAATCAGTGACAATTTTTCTTTCCATTTTTACAAAGCTTTGAATGGGATTTACAGAAAAAAATTATATCTACAAAAATTAATGGTATAAAATTATACCCCCCCCCCCCCAAAAAAAAAAAAAAACAGCGATTCAATTTTAAGCATCCTTCTACTTAAAGTGAAATTTTTCTCTAGTTGGTCTAAGATTAGATAAAAGTACATACAACTGAGTCTGTCCACTGACACCAGTGTCATCATCTACAGAGGTGTTAACTACAGAATATAACATCATCACACGAACAAAAACTCTCCTTGGCTCTGACTGTAGTTTAAAGATTCCTTTCAAAAATGTTTTGGCTCTGCAAAAATAAAAAAGTCAAACTATCAATAAAGAATTAAAGAACATACATTTGATTAATTTTATTTTGCAAATCATCCTAATCAAAATGTATCTAGCATTTCTAAGGCTGTGTTGCTAATTAGAATAAATGTTACACATATCAACGTAGTCTCACAAGTGGCAAGAGTATCATTTACTTGATTAGCATTGCTCTTGAAATATTTCCAGATTTACTTCCAAAGAGGGAGCCTATGGAGTTTCTTCTTGACACTTTCAGGAGCTCATCCACTAAATGCATTTTTTGCTGAACAGTTTGATCAGCTATATGGTAAGACTTGGCTAGTGTTTTTATATCTGCTGCTGACAGGGATTTCAAGACTTGCTCAAGGTCATTTAAGTCATCCTCTAGGATTGGAAAGATAATATAATAATAAATCACTTTTAAAAAATTATTCACAAGCTTACAATTACATCAAAGAGCACTTACCACAGTAAATGAAAGAATTTCTCTGTAGCTCTAATAGATATGGAGCTAGATCTTCTGTTATTTCTGGATAATTTAGTCGACTTAATGGAATCCAATGCATTTTTCGACAAAACATTCTTATGTACAATTTTTTCGCAGATTCTGTAGATGTTAAAGCATATTGATATAGCCTTCTGTTTATATTGAAATCTATGTGATACTGTGACTAAGATAGTTTATAATTTAAAAATAATTATTTACATTAAAATCTAGGAATAAAAAAAAATACCTGTTAATGCTTTGTAGGATGTTATTACTGACAGATCCTCTGAATTAAATAATGAATCATTGGATGCATCACTAATCACAGAATGTAATATAGCTTCAAAATTATTTAAGTAGTAAGGAACTTTAAAAGCATCACTGTTATCAATTACAATATCTGTAAGTCCATCTTCAGTTCCCATGTCTTCTTTATCACTCCTTAAATGTATGCATTGCTCATCTTCATGAACCAAGTTTGGTACTCCACCAGAACATGGATCCACAGTGTTTGAGATAAATTGTTGATTTGTGGGTTGTGTTTTATTTTGTAGATCAATGTTTAAAGATGACTCATTCGACAATGTTGATACACCGTCTAATATCAACGGTTTCACTGTTTCAACCAATGACATGGTAGTAGAAGAATCATCAGGAACACCATTATTTATGTTTTTGCATACAATGTCTGAACTAATACAATCTTCCTTTATCAAGTTGATATCATTTAGTTTTTCAACAGTATTTGTGTTTTTTGAATCACCATTAAATGATATTGGAGAGTGGTTGAAATCAGAACTGCTTAAAGGTTTATTAAGTGATAACTTCCTTTTTTTGCTTGTACCTTTTCCATAAGTATTTAGTGATGATGCAAGTGGTGTAAATGCAGAACTACATGTGGTATCTTTCTTGAAATAAGGGGAAGCTATTTCAACTTTTGTTATTTGAAGATCCTCATCTAAATCAATGTCAGAGGTAGACTTAAGCCTATTCTGAAGTTTTTCATTTTGTTTTTGAAATAAAGAAGTAATTGAATGCATCAAAATACTTGGTGGAGGTGGCAATTTTGTTTTCCTTTTTGGACTCATTCTTTTAATTCACATCATAAATCTGTAACAGACACATAAAAAATCATCAAAATAGTAGCGGATCAAATTTGACTAATATAATGAAAGTTTTGTCGTCTGTAGCAATCAATGTAATATATTGTTATGACCTCGTCTTGCGCATCCCAAGTCTGGCTAGCGCACCTCTAGTGAACAGACTATAGCAGGATGTTTACAGAAGAGAGTAACGATTTCCGCCCAAGGCTGGAAGTGGAAAATAAAGACACTGTAGTTAATGAAGATGTTATTTGTGTACTTGTGATGTCTTGTAATTAAACATATGTCTCGTTGAGTTTGCCTTGTCACTTATATTATAACAATATATAAAGCCATTGAAAGCTAGATGAAAGAAGAAACTTCTAACCAGCCCACACAGATCATTCAATTCTTATTAACAAGTGAAGAAAATAGTCCTTACAAAGCTTGGCCAGAAGAAAATCATAATCTAGATCTAGTATTTTTGAAAGAACTAGATCTAGAATACTGAATAGATTGTAAAGAATCATGAGTAAAGAATTTTTATATAATATATAGATATATATACAATTGCAACTGACCATGGTAGCTCACTAGATAGGGCATAGGCTTTATAATTTGTAAATATATCTTTAGATCTAGGTGTGATTGGAAATCTTTTTTTTATCCTGTTCTTTTAGCAATGTAGATGTCCTCTACTATACTAGACTAGATTTGATTAATAACATGATTAGTCTAGTCTCCAAAATGTGTATCCTGGATACACGTAATAGTAAATAATACTGAGTAGAATCCTCCTGGATCTAGATGTCTATCTATAGTCTAGTCATTTTCATCAGAACGAATACCCCCGTTTTTCTGATAATCATAAACATAAGACAAGTCTTTTATCAAGTTATTAAAATAAAGTAATAAAGCAAATTAAATGCTTTGTCAAGTGTGGCATTGTTGTCATATATATACTAAAACAGGGTCGTTGGACAACCTAAGCCAAGTTGCGACCATTTTCAACTTTGAATTGTTATACCTTCGTAATGGTCTAACCTATGATCAATGTATTCCTCATCCTTTTTTCAATAACAGTAGATATGACGTATTGTATAACTACACCATGGGTAAATTGTCTTCATGTAACTGGCCTGACACCAGATACCAATTGTTAGTCCACTCCTCCCTCGCCTCTCTTTTTTTTTTATAAAGCACCTTCATTCTTCTAGCATGCTCAGTAAACTTGAAGGGAAGCGGGTTGGGAGGGGGTAGGATTTCAGATATCTCCATTCTTGGCTTGTAAATGATGTCACACCAAGGTCATTGGACACTAGTTTAACCTGTAGCTTGTTACCGCTAAGTGAAGATTTAATAAATACCTCAGTTAATGTGCTTGGCATCTTACAACTTTTATAACTAATCTAGATTACTTTAATCTAGTCAACATCCAGTTTTAAAAACTACACAATATATTAGTTGCAATTTTATCACTAGAAAAGTTATGTTGTCCGGTTAGCTTGCCAGACTAACATCCACCATGTACAACAGACACCCCCCTTTAAAAAAAATTTGGCTCAATTGACAACATATTTAATAAATCACATGTGTTTCCTCATCTACTTAGAAGCCAAAAATATGTCTCGTTGAGATGATGCATCATCAGATTTAAAAATAGCCTTAATCCCATGACCCCTCCCCTTGTTTACCAAGAGGGCAAAATTTTTTTTTTCGTATCTGTCTACTTTGACCTGAGGATGAACTTTGCCTTCTGAAGGAAAAGGAAGCACCACATGTTGAAAGTGGGATAAAATGGTGCCTGCGCAGTAGCAATATAGCTGTTCCGCATAAACATTAAAATAAAGGAGTTATTTTGATAATAAGAGGATTGTACGGATAGCTTTACAAAACGTCGCTGTTTGACGACCCTGTTTTACTCTAATATGTTATTAAATGTCTGACTATAATTGTTTACGCAATTCATTCTTAGATTCCCTTTTTATAGCTGAGATCTTTTGACTTGTAAAGTTTTTATGTTTTGAGAGTCATTCTACATCCTACTCCAAACCTCCTGCAGAATAGCAGGGATGGCAGTGGACAGGGTCGAAACCCGGGAACATTGTCAATCATTCAAAATCATTGATCATTGAGTTTGAGATAAATTCAGTTCTGAGTACCAGCCACATGACCAAGCGGCCAAGCCGCTTTTAGGCTTAGACTTAGTCTAGTTTATGAGTAGATTATCATCTCTAAATGAGATGGTATGCGGTATGGTCTACTCTAGATATTTTTATACTACAGCTTTCTTAATGAATTTATAATTTAATTATTATTTAATATTATTATTAATTAAATTAATATAATATTATTATAATAATAAAATTATAATAAAATATATCTTAAATTAAAGTTAATGTTAAATATCTAGAATCTAGATCTACTATGTAACTATAGATCGTCTAGAGTTTAGACATGGATTTCAGATCTAGACTTATATCTAGGATCTAGGTTTTTATAATAGAAGTCTAGATCTAGATCTAGTCTTCTAAGTCCTGAGTAAGGTTGAACGTTTAAATCATGAATCTACCGGGGAGAAATGCATATTATTGATATTGATATTATGCAATAAGTTTTGTTAAATTGAAAAAAAAAATTGGAGTATATTCCCTTGCCATTAATAAAAAAAAAATTCTATAACGAAAGAGCAAATCTCATCACAGACCTAGATCTATATATATATATCTCGCATAGGTCTCACCAGCCACTTGAGGCGTTGAGGAGGCATAAAACCCCAATGCAAAGCCCTCAGCCCCCTGGGTGACAAAGTGGTCATCATCGAACCACGATGGACGAACGTGAGATGTTTTTAATTATGTGGGAAAAAGACACCACAAGACTTTAAAGATGCCACAATTTTCCATTTATACAAGCGAAAAGGAAACCGACAAATCTGCGACAACCACACAGGAATATCTCTTCTATCTATTGCTGGGAAAATCCTTGCACGTATCCTACTAAATGGGCTCATGCAACACATAGAACACGGCATGGGCGCCCGCAGGATTTTTTCCAGGGGGGTGCAAATTTCCTTCTACGGAGAATAATACAGAAAGGAACTGGTTCCCCCCCCCCCCCATATACGATAATAAGTGACCTTTGAATATTTGTTTCAAATTAAATATTTAACATTTGAACAAACAATTTACTGTACGCGTTGTTAAGCTTATCCGTTCTGTCTATGCATACCTACGGTCGATCTAACAGAAAATGTTAACAATGAATTGCAATTAACACCCGCCAAACAAATCATCTCAAAATTGTGACTGGATTCTTATTTCTCACCCCAGAATGTCTCCATAGGGCCGTTATCTTCAGATTCAATGACTAGGTCATATCCGACCCTGTTTGACTCAGTTTGACGACGGAGTCAACAAAAAGCTAGCAATAGCATTCATAATACTCTCCCGACTTAACTACTGCAACGCCTTGCTAGCAGGTATATCTGATGACAAAATAGCAAAGCTGCAGCGAATTCTGAATAACGCCGCACGAAAAGCCCATCGGAAAACAAGACTAGATTCTGCTTTTCTAAAAGCGAAAAATCGAATTTTTTAAAATCACTTATGCAAGCAGTTTTTTTCCCTAAAATACACCACTTTTACAACTATTCACTATAAATAGTAACAAACACAGGAAGCTCTTTAGTAAGGGAGGTAATCATTTACCATATTTTCAACACATTTATGCGAATGGTTTTAGACTTTTTGTACAAATTTTTTTTTTTTTACATTTGTGTCGCTACGCTACTTAAGTTTTATCATACAGACTATAACACCTATCCAAAAATAATGTTTCCTTTTTTTAAAGAGAAACAAATCTATTTAATATGCAAATGAGTGAAAGATATTTTAAACAACAATTAATAAATGGTATTCGTATTAGCACGTTAACTACTAGCTGTACGCAATCTGCAATACTACCAAATAAAGACATTTTTGTTAGAGATTGACCCTTACAGACAATTACATCAATAAGATATCCATTATAAGATATCAATTATGGTCAGGTTCACATTTGACTCCACATTCACTTTCACATATCCTTTGGTCTACTGGACCACACAAGATCTATCAACCTTCTTTTTTCATTTTTCTCTGTCATTTTTCTTTGAAAGAATTTGATTATGATGTTCTTTCTGAAAATATTGATACCTGTCTTTTTACCTTCATGGGTGGACCACTTCGGGGACCGATAATGACTTTGCGTTTTCACACTGTCTTTGTAACCTTGTTATGTTTGTAATGTTATCACAGTGCCTTGAGTCTACATCAAGTTTGTTAACAGCGCTCTATAAATAAAACCTTATTATTATTAAGAGCTTTCTTGTATAGTCTGCAATCGTAAACTGGTGGACGTGTTTAACCTGCTATCTAGAACTAAAACCGACCTTAACTCCACATAACATAAATACATTTACACATATGACTGCACTCCTCATTCTTGTTCAAAGAAGCTTTCACATTTATCGTATTCAAATAAAATCAGCAAGGATTTCTTCTCCAAGACAAAGAAAAAATATTTCTCCCATTTTAGGCCCTAACTAAATATAATAATAGGTATAAAAAAAATATTATGTGCAAGAGATAACAAATTGTCACGACTTACGTGCAATAGAATATTTCAAACTTTTTTTTATAGTACAAAAAAATTGCAAGACTATAATAAAGAGTACATGGTCGGCCATCAACACCTGATTAGCATATTCTAGTTTATTGCAATAATAGTTTTTCCTTACAGCTGTACTTCAGTGGAAGCAAAACTTCTAAATTGCTACTTCTAAGAAATTAATTTTTATAAAATTTACTACAATGTGGCTACTAGAATCTAGAGGGGTGCACGTCGGCCATCTAATTCCTATTAAACCTAGACTAGTCAACTCGAACATTAACTTATCCTTATGATTGTACTACAGAGGAATTGCGACTTGCTCAGTGGCTACTAAGAAGTTAATTGATTTAATGATGCAAAAAAAAAATGGTAATGTCTAGAATTTTGCTACTCAGAATCCAGGGGGGTGCAAGTGCACCCCCTTGCACCCCCCTGCGGGCGCCCATGGAACACGGTCTACTACCAGAAAGCCAGTGCGGCTTCATAAAAGAGCGTGGAGCCATTGACACGATCTTTGCAGCAAGGCAGCTCCAGCAGGCAGCAGAGAAGGTCTCTGGAAGATTATGTCAAAGTAAGGCTGTCCACGAAAATTCATTCCCATGGTGAGACTATTTCAGGACGGCATGAAGACTCGTGTTCAAGAAAGTGGAGAACCATCAGAGCCCTTCGAAGTATCAAAAGGGGTAAAACAAGGTTGTGTCCTAGCACCTACACTGTTCAGTATCATGTTCTCTGCTATGCTGACAGATGCATTCACAAATAGAGAAAACAACGGAATAAATATAAAATACAGATTTGATGGTGGCCTATTCAACCCGAGGCGGCTCAAAGCAAAATCAAAAACAAATACAGCAGTAATCAGAGACTTGCTATTTGTTGACGACTGTGCCCTAAATGCCTGCTCTGAAGATGATCTACAGAGTATCGTCAGTGACTTCTCAAGAGCATGCTCAGACTTTGGCCATACCATTAACACAAATAAGACTGAAGTCTTATATTTACCTGCTCCTGGCTAAGCCTACTCGGATCCAATCATCACTATAAATGGACATGACATAAATGCAGTGGACAAATTCACATATCTTGGCAGCACACTCTCCAGAAACGGAAATATCGATAACGAAATCGACCTTCGTATCGCCAAGGCCAGTGCATCCTATGGCAGAATGTCTAACAATGTCTGGAAAAGACATTGTATCACCACAAATACAAAGTTAGGGGTCTATCGAGCTTTCATCCTCCCTACGTTGCTCTATGCCTCAGAAACATGGACAGTATACAGAAAACATGCCAAGAAACTAAATCACTTTCACATGACATGTCTAAGAAAAATACTAAATGTCAAATGGCAAGACAGAATGCCAGATACTGAAGTCCTTCAAAGAGCGGATCTGCAAAGCATCCAAACAATCCTGATGCAGTCCAAGCTGCGACGGGCAGGACACATATGCAGAATAGAAGACCACATCATCCCTAAACGACTCTTGTATGGCCAACTAAGCGAAGGAAAGCGATTGCAAGGTGGTCAGAGAAAGCGCTTCAAGGACACCCTAAAAGCTTCTCTAAAGGCGTTCAGCATTGACCCAGGCACCTGGGAGTCAGAGACACACGAAAGAGCATCATGGCGTCGCGCTGTGAAAACCGGCGCACATGTTGCTGAGGAAAAGAGAACATAGATGGCAGAAGAAAAATGCCAGAGAAGAAAAGCAAGGCCAATGACACTAGCTCCAGCTGAAGTAACCTGCCCAGTGTGCAGCCGAAAATTCAGGGCTCGCATAGGTCTCACCAGCCACACGAGGAGGCATAAAACCCCAGTG
>JADKLZ010000003.1:25386213-25409535 GCA_021533235.1 Biomphalaria straminea
TCACACGGCTGACGTGCTGGCACTGAGTACACCTACAAGTTCTACTTGTAAATAAAGATTTATTGTTTAATTTCAACTGTAGAACCAGGGTCGGCCTTACGTAATTGGAGGCCCTAGGCGAAGTGAATTTGGTGGCCCCAAATGAAATTAAAAAAAAAAAAAACATGGAAAAAAGAAAATTAGGCAATTTATTTCAAACCTAGTCAGACTAGTGTAGTCCAACAATTACATTGGGCACAAGTTTCACAATCTCTTCTCTAAATGTAATGTTATGAGTTCAGTGTGAAGATTCTATAGGTGGCTGCATAGCTTGCCTGTGCCTAAGGCTCACTCGGGTAGAACTGAGACTAATTCTTTAGTTCTCGCTTCTTAATAGTCGTTCCGCTAGAGCAAACTTAAAACTAGCATTAGGGCTCGCTAGAAGTGTTCCTGATTTGTGTAATGTGTATAGTTGTCCTTAGTTTGAAGATTCTACTAGCTTAGGAATTTTTTAAAAATGTCGCTGCTGTATTGAATCCATTGATTCTTATTTCAGTGACTTTGTTGACTTCAGTGAATTTGGTTCGTGTCCCTTGGGGTCTCGAGCAGCGCTGTAAGCTCCCACAATGAGGTCCGGGAAAGTTTTCAGAATGTAATGAAAAAAGCAAAAAAACTTACAGACCTAAAACTCAATTTTACCGAATTTTCTTCGCGTATTTAATATGTTTGTTATCCAAATGATCAAATCCTTTTAGTCTTTTTTTTTAAATCCGAAAAAGTATTGCGTAAACAATTAATTAGAAGAAAAAAATTTCTAGACATGTATTAGAGAGAAAGCAAGATCTTTAAGCCATCTGGTGTCTAAACTAAAGTTTTTCGAATATTTTTAAATTCTAGTAAGAAGATTTCGTGAACAGAAAAGTTACTTTGAAACAGGGGTGAGCGGGACCAAAACGCAGGTCAAATTAAGTCTAATTTAAAAAAAAAGGAGGCAGTAGATAACAATATTATGGGGGGGGGGATTCGAGGTACAGATAAGCGTGTGCGTCTGTCATGGACGTGCTCATGTTTAGGACATTGTAACCCCCCTCTCCTTGGTAGGACGTGATGTCCTGTTTGGAGAAAGCGCCCATGGTTTGATAAAAGCTGTAGTATATGTAGGCCTATACGAGTGCAAAGTGAAGATAATATTTAAGCTGTATGCTAGTAGATCAAACAGTTTTCAGGCATAATTTGATGTATAGTGAAGTGGGTGAGCTTTATTCCTTAATTAAAATCTGTTAAATAACATACAAATCTGTTACTTCAAAGTAGGAGCGGCCTATACTATAGCTTATATTGCCCATTTGAGTATTTACTTAATTATTACGACGCCGGAGGGAGAAAAAAAAACAAAGTTAAAAAATAAGTAGGAGACTAATGCTAGGGCTATAATAGTATTAGTGTAAGGGGAATAAGTAGGAGACTAATGCTATGACTATAATAGTATCAGTGTAAGGGGAATAAGTAGAAGACTAATGCTAGGGCTATAATAGTATTAGTGTAAGGGGAATAAGCAGAAGACTAATGCTAGGGCTATAATAGTATTTGTGTGCAGGGGAATAAGTAGAAGACTAATGCTAGGGCTATAATAGTATTTGTGTGCAGAGGAATAACTAGAAGACTAATGCTAGGGCTATAATAGTATTAGTGTAAGGGGAATAAGTAGAAGACTAATGCTAGGGCTATAATAGTATATGTGTGCAGGGGAATAAGTAGAAGACGAATGCTAGGGCTATAATAGTATTTGTGTGCAGGGGAATAACTAGAAGACTAATGCTAGGGCTATAATAGTATTTGTGTGTAGGGGAATAACTAGAAGACTAATGCTAGGGCTATAATAGTATGTGTGTGTAGGGGAATAAGTAGAAGACTAATGCTAGGGCTATAATAGTATGTGTGTGTGTGTAGGGGAGAATTAAAACAAGAGAGGCGGGTTACAATTGCCATACACATGACAAAAACAATGTGCCCAAAGTGGGAGAGAATATAAACCAGTTTGTTCTTGTGTAACTCGTTTAACGCTAAACTAAACTAAACTCGTCTCACTCTTCTCAGCTAACTTCCTAATTATTTCGAAAAGCAATAAATGGTTACAGCTTAGAATTATGGTAACATCAATTCTGTCTCCTTGCTCATTATGTTCTACAGTCCTACAGTTGACTCATTAATAAGGCTGGACTTAGAACAGGCCTACACGGTTGAGTCTATGACCTTCACAAGGGGAAGCACACTAAGAACTGGTGTCACAGTAAATCCGCATTTAATCAGGCGGCGTTGTAGCTATAGAGATCAAATCTAAGCTTGGCAGTGTGTGTGTGTGTGTGTGCGGTGAGTGAGACTCCGCCCTCGCCCACTGACATCCTTCTGAAGTTTGTGGCAGTGTCACACCCTAATTCACAGCACCACCACCCTTATCTCGAGAATATATTCGTTGAGCCAGATAGCGCCCACGTCGAAACTTTCAGATCAAATTGAATAGGAGAATCATTTCTTTTGGTTTACCCTTCCTTATATGTATATATATTTAAAACGTCGTCTTATCTATTTCTGCTGGTGGCTTTGATAAAGTGTTATTGAAGTAAAAAAAAAAAAAGAGGAAAGGCTGTTAAAAAGTGTGTGTGTTTGTGTGTGGGGGTAACAGTGGTAAATAATAATGACATGTATCTACTAGTCCACGACATTAGAGTAAAGCGTTAACCTAATTTTAACATGAAAAGTTTGAGGAATGCTTGTCATTTGAGGAATGCATTAAAAGAAACAAACACAAAACATATAAACATTTTTTTCCATATTAATTAAACACTCTGTTTAAAAAAAATTCAAGTCCATGAACAACAATATAGGGCCGATCCAATTTATTCAAAGTATGTGACACGAGACAGAATCAGACTGATGGCTCCTGGTTTTTCACTTGGATTGCTCAATGGATTGCTCAATTTGTGCCGATATTTAATGGGGAGATTTAAAGAGAGTTAAAGATTTCTATCAAGAGTACTATACGAGATCAGAAATGGCAGAAAGATAGTCGCTGAGTTATTCTTAGTTGAAATAAATGAACGTCTGAACACTATCCGACCCTGGATTCAGAATGAGTCAATTATAGTGGTCACATCTCTGTTAACAGCTAGAAAGTAAAAAATACATGGAATAGCATTGCACATGAAAGCAAACAGATTAAACTTGATACATGTAACTCATCATAGGCAAACAGACTAAACTAGATACATGTAACTCATCATAGGCAAACAGGCTAAACTAGATACATGTAACTCATCATAGGCAAACAGACTAAACTTGATACATGTAACTCATCATAGGCAAACAGACTAAACTTGATACATGTAACTCATCATAGGCAAACAGGCTAAACTTGATACATGTAACTCATCATAGGCAAACAGGCTAAACTAGATACATGTCAAATATTGCAACTATTCCAGATAAAGGAAACCAATACTTTTCTTTCTAGCTTTTTTTTTTTTTTTTTTTTACTTGAAACATTCTCACTCAACTGAACAACTTTTAACATTCTAACATAGAAACGGGGGAAAGGTCGTAAACTTCTTATCAGTTGAATCTATAAATCATTTCGATGGTAGGCTGTAGTAAACAGTGCATACGCTGATCCTAAAGCTAAATCTGTTGTAATATTAGAGTAATCAGCAAACGCGGTTTTTAACCCTCTCATGAATGGGTTTCGATACTACTTGGAGAAAGTGAAGACGGGTGGTTATTAACCGTCGGCAACAGTAACAGATAGGCTTAAAAACCGTCGGCTTCATTGACTGCAAGGTTTGAAAGGGGAACTTTCTTTATTTTGCATAGGCATACTTGCCATTTAAAGAAAAACTCGTTGACTGCTATTGTAATTATCTTTCAGTTATTTAAAGGGGTTAATGAAGTACAGACCCAAATAGGTGTAGAAGTCAATGAATTAAGTATAATTGAATTTGATGTGGGAAAAAAGGATACATTCATTCAAAATAATTTGTACTTTTTTTTTTTCGTTATTAGATGTTAATGAAGCATTTTTGAATTGTAAATAAGTCACTCTCCTGCAACATGGGGTCAGAAAGTCGGAAGAACATGCGCTTTTTCAACATCTCCCCCTCTCACATTATTTCTTATTCCACCGCCCCAATGTAGAATAGGGCAGTGGCGTGTCACTGGGGCTCAGGGGGTGCGGGCCGCACCATATGTCACCGATCCAAGTGGAACATCCACTGGAATAAATTAAGGCACATAATATAGCCTCTTTATTTGCCGAATATATGTAGAGAGTTGCGGACCGATGTAAACTGTGACAATTCTTAGAGTGCTAATGTTAAGAAGTTCACGCTGAATATTTCATGATACAATTCACTGCTTCGTGTCAGTGCATCTATTCACGACTGTTATGCTCCTGCACGTCGGGGAACTTACGTCACGTGATCAACGCGCACACGATCAATATTGAAGTCGTAAATTCGCAAGAAAGAAAGCGTGATATTGTATCCCCCACTTCTCTGAGCGCAGTGACAGGATGTTTGGCTGTGGGCCGTGTGTCCTGTGTCCCGTGTAAACCCACCTTCAAAATATCGCGCATGCGTTGGAAAATATGATTTTTTTCAAGTATCGATATCGTTATTAGGCCTATATCTATTTTTTTTTGCAAGATCGAATACTCTTGACTTGTATTTTTTTTTTTATTTGATATTCCTTTTTTTTAAAAAAAAGCCCATAAAAGGGGGGGGGGGGTATTACAGAAGACGAATTGGGCTTATCATAGTATTTTTTTTACTGAAAAGTATGCCTCCTTGTTGGCTATTGATCAAGTTCGCGACGTCGCTTAATTATTATTGGGGCTTTTTATTTAAGACCTAATGTAATTAATGTAGCCTAGAAAATACAATATAGGCTTAATTTACATATAGGCAACATAAACTATACTTTAAGGCATCCACTTGCCACGGGAAGCCCAAATATTGTTTTTAAAGTCTAGATCCGACCCTGTAGGTAAAGGAAAAAGGTTGTCATCTAAAATGTTAAAATCAAATGTTGGTGTAGTTTTCTTTAGTCTTTGCAACGAGATCTCACGTGGATACAACCACCAGAGATAGGCCTAGCGCGACTAGATGAAGTCCAATATCTATTAGATCTAATTGGTATAGCCTACTTCTCTGTTGTGAAGAATGCAGCAGACATTTTTCACTTCGTACGTGATGCATGATGGGAGATCCATGATTTTTTTATTTTTTTTTTTGAAATATGAGCGCTGCTTTTAACTTGCAGCTTTCTAGAGACAGAGAATTTCAAATTTAGTCAGTAAAAAATAGAAATGATAATAAAGGCTATTCGTGTTACAAACAAACTCGTGGGTGGCCCCTGTGGGTTAGTCGTACTTAAAAATTACGTTTAACACAGGCATATAAATGGCATGTAAGCTCCAAATTGACATGAAATGCATATTACATATTGCTTTTAGAAATGTTTATATAGGCCTATATATGTGTCTTCCATATGCATCGATGTTTTCAAACAAATGTGCACGTTTTTGGAGATCAAAACGCATCCCTGAACATACATATTTAACATTTATAAAATAGAGGGAGAGCGAGCAAGAGAACTATTAGAGGAGAGAGAGAGAAAGAGAGAGAGAGGGTAAGGGCGAGCAAGAAAAAAAAGATGTTGGTAGAAGGCATGTAGCCATTAACTGCATCTGAACTTAGCGGCCAAAGGAAATTCGGCTCAACATTTGTGCCAAAGGCCATACCGCCATAGTAAAGCCTCTCTGCAACAAATTATATATTGAAGATAAAAACGTTTAACATTTCTGGTAGCATTCCGCTGGGTTTCAGCAACTGCTGATATTTGGAGTGCCTATAAAAATGGCAATTATAGGTGTTACACTACAACTATACTACATTGATCTAGTCACACTCAGGATGGTGTGTTCAGCTTTGGCATGCAGAAGATTTAAAGACAAATATACCAGAAATAAAAAAAAGGTTTTATTTTGTAAAGAATGTAAACATCTAAGGTACAAAACTTACAGATAATGCTACTAACTTTGTGAAGACTTTCAGTTTATATCAACATTTACAAGCTGCAGATGATGTTTCAGATAGCGTCAGCATTGATGGAATCATTTAAACCGATAACTCTAAATCTGAACGGCACTTAGGTATGATAAACATTTGGGACAGTCTTGATACAATCAACTTATTTTTTTTTTACTGGGGAAGACAAGACTGAAGATTCAAAGGCATTGGTTTTGCCTCAACATAAACGGTGCGGAAATCACTCTCTTAGCCATGTTGGCAGCATTGATATTGCCAGGACAAGAGAAGTCAAAACAAATCCAAGAATGTCTGCTAGAGATACATCTATGGTAAAAACGCAAGTTCTCTGGAATGCGGTGAGCCAAAGTCTAAAGCAGAATGATGTTATTGGTGAGGTTGCAGGCAAAACATTTATTCAGTCTACAAGCACAAGTTGGTGCAGTGAATACTGTAAGGCACTTAGTATAGTATAGTGACGCACCATAGTTGACGGAATTTGAACATGACTTATAGTGACGTCCCAGTGAGCGAGGTTTAGCTTGTTGATGTTTTTATTATTCAGTTGGTGTTAGGAATTCAAGGCGACTGAGGCCTTTATGCACTACATTTCATTCAAGTATCTAACTGTCTGGACTTAGTCCTTCATCTGGTTCTTGTTATAGGCCTTGTTCTTAAATAGTTTAAAACGCATCTACAAGTAACTCAAACATCTACTGAGTAAATCTGTCGAAGCCAGACAGCCATCATATAACTACAAGACCAAGGCCTATCACCGTGGCGACCCCGACCTCTCGATCAACAATCGGGTCGTACTAGTGTAACTATAATACGCTCAAAGGAACACTATCATACTCATAGTAACGGCTAAAAGTAGCACTATCGCAGAGTGAGTTCACCGTGAGTTACTTCAACAACCGGTCGCCTGCCTGATTGAACATTCAACGGGTCGTTTGCTTAGTGACCCTCGTCCGAATAGATCAGTAACATTATTTTTACATTAACATTGTACAACGAACATTTTTGTCGTATCGGACTTTACTACGATATATATTTTTTTTTATTGCAAGTCGATCTCCAAAAGATGAGCACGACTAAGGGCGGCAAATTTAAATAAGCCTATCTTTTACATAGCTGTCTCGACTGGATAAACTCCTAAGTAAGGTAATTGAAAAAAGAATGATACCTCTATTTAATGAAGAATTTCGGAATTAAGAGACAGAAGACTTCTTATATATATTTATGGATACATCAGTAGTGTGGTACTGATCGTTTTTCAAGCCACTCCTGTAAATGCCTAATTTCGTTGTAACAGATTGCAAGTATCGGGCACGAAGACTATTCTCTGTGAGAAATCGATTCCATTAATATTTGAAGCTATTCAGTGTTTGGCTTGTTTGGCCAAAATTGTGTATCTCCTAGCTCAACAAACACTTTCTTATGTTCAGGGAATTATGTGTGGATCTTGTTTCTTCATAGATTTAGGAACTAGTCTTGTAGAATTCTCACAAGTGTAGATAGTTTGTCACTCCGCTGACATTTTTTACTTCTCTAATGCAGTAGTGAGGTACGTAAATTCTATAACTATAGTATAGAGACTGAAAGTCTGAATTCTTTGATCATTAATTACAATTTCATTATGACATTATAATGATTATAATATTATATATTATATTTATCTAAAGATATAGATCTAGATCTATACTATGAAACTAGATCTATGTGTCACGAATGTGAGTCAATGAAATACGCTGATGAGATATGATTATACTGTATCACACTGTATGATAATAATTTAAATAATCAATGTATCTTGAAAGTATTCATTTACATATGACGATATGTAGATCTACCTATTTTTTCGTTTATTCAAATGAATATTTATAATAGAATAATCATAAGGGACATAAAAGACTACAACATTGCTAGAAAGATTTTAAATATAAACAAAAATTATGAATAGTTCCAAACGCTAGATTAATAAATATGGCAAGCTTTTATAAACAAAATCTCTAATAAAGCCAACATTCAATTTTAATTTTTTTTCCCCTCAGCTCTGCTGTAAGATTTATTACTTGTTGAAATTTTATAGCAAATTATCTCCCATTTATACTCTTTTTTTTTTTTTTAAAACATGTTATAGAAAATATATTTCTTATATGATGAGGCCATTGTAAACACAAAGAGTGTATGGAAGTATTTAACAAATGAGTGTACTTAATTAAACTAATTAGAATGTTTGAATAATGACATCATTTGCAGCACTTGAGTAGGCCTACTATTGCTCAGGTAGGTAGCTGGTTTTAGGCCAACCTTAAGACAGATTGACAGATGAATGTTTTGAAACTTAAGGGTGTAGATCTGCTAGACATTGACATGTTCTAAATGATTACTGTCAGCTGTTTGGTTCAAAACATTGACTCTCCTGTGATCAATTAACTTGTACTTCAAGGACAACATTGAGTGACATATTGACAACATTATATAAGATCTACCTGTAATGTTACAAAAAAAAACTATTAGAAAAAACAATGTCAATGAAAGGGAAGAAAATTGTATACTAAACTACATAAGACTAGTAGTTATGAATGCAAAGTGAAAGGGGACCTGGAAAACTGATATTTACATTAAAAAAAAAAACATGAGAGTATACTTAGGTAAAAAAAGCTCTTAAGACATTATGTCGCTATATTTAACCACACTAGATAGTGAACACTGAGCAGCCTTGAGCTTCGCTACCTATTGAGAATCCATTTATAGAGCAGAAATTGAATGTCAGAGAATAGTGGAGCTATAAGAGTGTGTAGGTGAAAACCAAGTAGCAATATATAGAAAAATTTTCAACAGCTTTTAGTGCAGATGAAAATCTTTAGAGAAATAGAAATAATCCATTGGGATGCCAGTGTTAAACAGTTTATTTACTTTTATTCTTTTAACAAATATCCAGTCTTTAGATTTGTTTTATTTGAGTATTTATGACATTTATAAAAATACATCTTTTATAGATTATTATTTTAGCATTTTCTTTTTCATTCTATATAAAAAAAGATACGTTTTTTAACAATATTATTATAATTTGTTTGCTTGGTTGTAGATCATTAGTAATGATACAAATATATAGTCAAGATTTTTTCCTGGTTTGTACTGAATGTTGTTTTTTTGGTATTTGACAGAACATCTGTGAAGTAAATCATCTACAGACAGCATGGCCAAAGCTGCTCAATTTGATTCTGATGCTTTTACTGGTCAAAAACCAGATATGGCTCCATCCATGGCCCACTGTAAGTTGTTCTGAATGTCTATAACCATGTTCATTTATTTGACATCTATGCAAAGGGGGGATAATTAGACATTAGTAGGGAAAAAGTGGAAATTTTCTTGAATTGCACTGTTTATGTAAAATGTCTTTTCTTATAAAATTTAAATATTGTTTTTTTTTCAATTACATTGTTTCATTAATTTTCTAAAAAGTAAAAAGTTATCAAGTGCTCACTAAATGCAATGAGAATTCCTTACAAGCATATAATATGGAAGATAAAAAATTGACAAGAAGTTTTAAACTCCTGTATTTTCATCCTTTACATTTTAAATAAAAACTTATCTGCTTTTGCAGATGAATTACCCTGTAAATCTTAGTGGTTAAGAGAGGCTTGTTTCACTAGGCTAGTTCTTTTATTTAAAATTGATTAGATAATTTTTTAATGTCATATAATATTGAATAAATCTGATTAAACAACTGCCTTTGTGCATCTAATATTGAATACAATGGAAAGAACTTTATTGTAGTTGTAGTCACATTATGGACATGGTACCCTTAATATTTTTTATCTGCAAAAAAAATTTGCTTCATTAAAAGCATTCATATTTGCACAATAATACATATTTAATATTTTACTTGACCAGATGGCTGCCTGGCCATGTGGTATGTGCTTTTGACTGTTGTCTCAATGGACATAGGCTCGAGGCTTTGCCTGCCACCATTCCCCAACATGTTAAGGAAGGTTTAGGCTCAGATGTAATAATCTTCTGTTCTGAAATTCATACAAGTGCTCTTTCTTCTCTAAATCCATATGGCTGTGGAACGGGTTGCCTGAATTAGCAGAGTTTAAGTCTCTAACATGCATGACTAGATGGACACATATAAATTGGACATAATTATCTTCTGTTGAGAAAGAATGTCTGTAATTTATAAGATAAGATAATAATATCCAAAAAATGTAAAACAAATATAAAGCTTCTCTAAATATTTAGGTTTTATATTTACTTTTCTTTAAATAAGAAAAAAAAAAAACACGCTATACAAAATGCTTGTTTAAAAAAGGCACATTAAAGAGAAAAACAATGGCGCCAAGATATTTCTTAAAAGATAAATCAAGACTATAGCTAAGGGAAAACAGGTGAAGGTATGAATTGATTTAAA
Source organism: Biomphalaria straminea (assembly GCA_021533235.1). Lineage (NCBI taxonomy): Eukaryota > Metazoa > Mollusca > Gastropoda > Planorbidae > Biomphalaria > Biomphalaria straminea. The sequence goes on from JADKLZ010000003.1 coordinate 25,396,693, forward strand.
TGTTAGGCCCACAGTCTTACACTATCTCATTTATTATTTTAATTTCTTCTCTTTCAGTATCCCTTTGTTCAGAGCTGTCAGGATCTAACATGGCTCTGAACAAGCGCAGTATGGTATTTGATGAGGATGGATTCGAGAAAAGATTTCTTAGATGCAGTCAGTGCAAGCAGCGTTTCAGTAATGTCCTACTTCCACGCATGCTGCCTTGTCACCATTCCTTCTGTTTCAGCTGTATACAACAACTGTTTGACCAAGCGTCAGACCAAAAGAATATGTTTCATTCAACATACAGAATGCCTATGAACGTTCCTCCAACATCTGTTAATATTTGTTGCCCTGTATGTAACGCACATTTGTGGATCACAGAGGAGCAAGTAAAGAAGCTCCCCACTGACCATCGGACAGTTCAACTTATGGACTTTGTCCATCATACAGAACACTACACAATAACCTTCTGCTCCCAGCATGGCACACAACCTTTGAATTTCTTCTGTGAGCTGTGCGTGAAGCCCATTTGCAGAACATGCACTGTTATGGATCATAAAGAATCAGAGGGACATGACTTTATGGACCTAGAGAAGGCTTTGGCCAAATATACTCCCTTTTTGGACACTACAGTGACTGAAATGGAAGCAGAAAGCTCATTACTGGAAGAAAAACTGAATGTGTTAGATTCCTTAACCCAGAATGTTGAGAAGATGAAGACTGAACTGCTTGATGAGGTCAAAGCATGCATAGCTAGAATGAGAGACCTATTAGATGATCGTGAGAACAAACTCAAATGCAAAGTTGAAGAAGAGACAGAAAATGAGTGCAGAAAGCTACGGGAGAAGTCAGAAATGCTTGAAAATCGTCGACGTGTTTTGGTTGAAAAAGCAAACCAATTAAAGCAGGCAAAGGAGAACCATAATGTGGAAGAAATGTTTCAGATTCACCAGGAAGTAAAACTGTACCGTTCAGGTGCACCAATAAGAATTCGAGAGGTGGATGATGGCTTAATGACAGCATTTTCTCTAAATACCAGAGAAGAATCGATGCTAGCATCTCGAATTAGCAGCTTTGGAGACGTGACTACCAAAGCAGAAGCAACATCATTAAGAGGTAAAACTTCCACCAGAGCAAGTATCTACAGATCCACCTCCTATAAATAAATATATATGTATATATGGTTAGTTAAGACGGAATGTTTGAACACATACATTATTATTGTAAATGTTTATTTAGAAATATAAATACATGTTATAAATTTGGTATAACCACATTTCAATGTTTCAAATGTTAGAAACAAAAATTGTGAAGGGCATTTTTAGATGGCAGAAAGAAAATTTAAACTGATGATGCCGACAAGGGATATGTCTTATGCTGTACCGTATGTGGCAAAATATGTAGGTCATAGCTAGGACTTTGCAGAAATACTGCACTACTCATTAGTGTCTGATTCAAAGACACGCTTATTTTTATTATGTATAGATCACATGGAGGGCGCAGTGGCTGAGCGGTAAAGCGCTTGGCTTCCGTGCTGGAGGTCCTGGATTCGAATCCTGGTGAAGACTGGGATTTTTTATTTTTGGAATTATCTGGCGCCCTTGAGTCTACCTAGCTGTAATGGTTACCTGACATTGGTTGGGGAAAAGTAAAGGCGGTTGATCATTGTGTTGGCCACATGACACCCTCCTTAACCGTGGGCCACAGAATATGACCTTTACATCATCTGCCCTAAAGACCACAAGGTCTGAAAGGGGAACTTTTCATAGTTCACATCATAGATAATGGAAATAAAACGTTTAGTTGGGGCCGGAAAATGTCTTGATGAGGTAGCTGCAAAATTCAATATCTGAATCTTTACACTTATTATGACCTATATAAGATTATCTAAATATCACATTATGGTTCCTGAAATTGATTGTTAAAAAACAATTTTCCAAATGAAATGTATTGTTTATTTAGATTAGTGTATAGTTTGTAGTATAATTTTTTTTGTTTGTATTTTGCTGGCTGTGTTGCTAAGTGACCTTTATTGCTTGGTCCCCAAAGTGAGGAGCAAATTATAATTCTCCATTTTATCAGAGCTCAGTTGTGTTTTAAAAGGCAATAATGAAACCTTCTCACTCATTAGTCCAATGAAGTGAGAGTTCACTGAACCAGGAGACACTACCATAGCCCCCATTTTGAACATAGACATAAGTAGTAGTGTACTGCAGTCAGTCAATAGTTGACTAATTTAGTGATATTTTTCTACCTCTGAAGTGTGTGCATTAGTCAAGAATTGAAAATACAGTGTAACATTTTTATATACGGCTTTATGTAATAATATGGAGTACTTTGATACATTTAGAGACAGTAATTCTGTATATAGTATCACGAGTATAGCACCATGTACGTAGATATACTTTGTAAAGCTTCCCCGTACTGATACTTGTATGGCAAATTTTTAATTAACTTGCTATAGATCTTTTCTCCTTTTTGATGTATTATAATTTCATTGTAAATTAAATTTGTGCAATATTTGTTATTTCTATGTTGTTTTTCTATAGTTTATTCTTGTATGACAATAATCATCTTCAAAATTTGGTATTTATTCTTGAAACAAGTTGAATAAAATATGTGAAAGTTTGTCTATTGGTAAGGAAATGTGTGTGCTTATACATTTCTATTCACACCACACCATTTAAGATTGATGACCTATAAGTTGGAAATAGACATCTATCTTCCCAAGAAAATAAAAGACAAGAGCAACATTAACTGCAACAATATTTTGGTTTATTATCTTTCTCTAACAAGCTTCACAACATTCTAATGAATACAAATTGAATGTAGACCAAAGCTCTGATACCATACATTAGTCACTTTTATCATTTTTCACTCATTTTAAACTCTGATCTGTAATCTTTCCCAAACACAAATGATCACATGAAGAAGTGGTAGTGGCCCAACAGATAGTTTCAAGTCTAACTAGAAATCCCGGACCATTCAGAACAGGTTTTTTCCCTCTAATACATATTTAAGCTGTCTTCCAAAAAAAAATAATTTATGAAAATGAATTTGTATAGTTGTATGAATAGTAGTGTCACATCTAAGTCAATCACATTCTATAATACACTGAATGTCAATTAGGAACAATTGACAAACCAAAGTTTTCCAAAAGTCAAAATTGATTGGTGACACTTGTCAAGTGAAATGTTAACTGATTTATTCTTAATATCATTTAAATTATGTCAGCCCAGTCAAGCATACACAATTCCTACTTACATAAGCTTGTTACCTTTGCAATAAAATTGCAGTTTTTTTTTTTTTAATTCTTCAATAGTGTGTATATATATATATATATTCCGTCAGCTCAGCACTCCACCCATTAGCTAGGCATCCATTGGTATCACTACTCCAGTGATGCACAAAGCTAGGAGCTGGAGCCATCTCACATTAACACAGCACCATCTCACATTAACACAGCAAAAGTTGTTTTGTTTTGTTTTTTGCATATTATAATGCCATGGAAATACAACTGCAGGATAGCAGCCCATTAAATTGTTATTTGTCCATTGAAAAAAAAAAGTCGTCAACGAGTTCAAGGCTTTGTAGAAATATTCACCATGCACTTTAGTGTGCAGATTGAACAGAAAAAAAAGAAAAAGAAGAACAAGTCCAATCAGTGTGAATGAAAGATACACTCAATTTAAATGCTGTCCACAGAAGGTGTGGTTAACTTCAGTAGAGATTTAAACTAGATTCAAAATGTTTGCTAGGTATGTGGACAGCTCACATTTTAAGATCACAACCATGATGGCTGTCAGTTTTTTGTTCAGCTGATACAAAAACTGTTTAAGTCCTTATAGTGATCAAGTCAGTCATAGAAATCTAGTTCTTGGACTTTTGTCTTCATTTCAAAATAATAAACATTCAATCCAACAACTTCATAAATCATTAAATGAAACTACAAGCAAAAAGTTTAGGAAAATGTGGATCAATTTTAATTATAAAAAAAAGCATGACCCTGGATTTTAAAACAATAGTTTAAAAAATTTACAAAGAACATAAAAAAAAAAGTAATTATAAATCAGCAGCTTTCAGCTTCTGAAGACAGACTAAAACAATAGTTGAGGCTTTCTGTGTTACCTTTAGTGGATGAAATGAAGAGCCAAATGATTGAAACAGGGCATCTCAAGAAACAAAAAGTGGGGCAGGAAATAAAATACAATCATGTATTCTTAAGTCATTATTATGAACTTGTATGATGACAGACACCCATGATAAGTTACTTTTTTTTAATTAAAATATATATATTTATAATAATACATATACATTGTGTGAAGTCATTTTTTTTATTTTTCATTTTTTTTTATTTTCAGCTTAAAAGCCAAAAATGTTTTTTTATTATTTTTACAATTTTTTTAAACAGTGTCAAGTAATGAATGGTCAAGATGTCTTGACCAAGCCTTAACCTGATGACTGCATGAAAATGTGCAGTGCCATTATTGAACTCTACATAATGATTAGAACAAATTCCAGTGATCTGGTTGTGGTTTGAGAAAATAGTGTTATTTCTAATTGACTGTGGACAAAAAAATACATAAGAAATTATAGTAGATTAAATGAAATGGCTCTGCACATTTTCCTTCAATTTGTTTTTAAACAATAATTATTTGTGAACAGATTGAGACATTCGACAATCACCCAATTTTTTTCATTCAATCTTCACTTTGCAAGCTAATATTTCTAGCACTCAGCCAAAGGACACAGACAAGAAGTCATTGAGAAAACAAAATGAAAGACTAATGATAGTTTTCTTTCTGGCATTTGTTTGTTTCTGTTCAAGTATTGACCTATTTACAAACTGTACACATTTAATGGCAACAAAATAGCTAACATTTTCAAAACCACTGTCTGGCTTTAGTGAATAAAATACTAAAAATTTTCTAAGTAACGTGTATAAGAGAAATTCTAAAGAATCCAAATTTAATCAAGGCCTTCATATTGTAGCTAAAAATTCTATGAATACCGGTACATGAAAAAAGACCCTATGAGTTTAAGAAATAACTGCAACCTTTAACACAAAATTTAGGGAACCAATTGTCTTCCATCTACAAATATGCTCCCCCCCCCCACCAACATAAATTACTTTTGTGCAACATTCAGTGCAACAAATACATTTCATGTAACACAGGCATACAGAAACAACATTGAAAGTTTCATTGTAATTAGTTCTTAGTTCAGTGGTTGTAATCTTGATCAATTGGAGATAAAATGTACATGGGACAAAAAAAAAAAGGTCACAAAAGGATGTGAATTGCAGTGTTTACTCCAAACAAATAATGATTAAAAAATCTATGACATGTCAATATAATCATTGCAGAAAAAGAGATGACAAAATATGCAGAATAAATCTCCCAAGACTAGAATAATCACTTCAAAGTACTCACTAGAATATTTGTAATTACTGTGCCGTCTTAGTCGACTTGTTTCATGTGTACAGAACTTTTTCACGTTATAAATATTGAATTTCATTTCCGTACTTTTGACCAAGACTATAAATAAATTGATACAACTTTTAATCTCCACTGATTATTACACACAAAACAAAATTAAAATGTTCAAAATAAACTATTGACATGTACTCTGTCTATGTTTTGTCATGCAGTTGCATTTGTACATTAGTTCTTTCATATAATCCAACAATTGTGATTATATATATCAGGTATATACATTATTAACAAAGTGATAGTTATTATTTACCTCAATAATTAACATTTAAAATATTTGATTGGTTTCTTAAAATACAAACTGATTAATAAAAATGAACAGGAACAACTCTTTAGCACTGGATGCTGTGTTTACACAATGGCACAACAATTTCTGATATTTATTCTCAATTGTAAGAAGGACCCCTCTTTTGAAGCTGTCTTCAAGCACAATCAGGTCTCAATTTCTCCCTTCATACAAGACACACTTGCAAAGGAATGAAGACAAACCTAATGTCTTGCTAAGGAAAGTCAAAAAGTGTGACATGAAAAAGGAATGTAATAAATAGATATTTGGAAAGAAATTAGACAAATAAAAGCAATGCAGAATTCAGTTGCATTTCTTGAGTACACTTATATTTTTTTTTTGGGTTGTTGTCAAGCACAACTTTGAGCATTTTATCCATGCAATAGTTCATCAAATCATTTCACACACACCAACACAAAAGCAGAAGACTAAGTGACAAATTGTCAGTATCACAGAAGAATGGGTTACATTTCTTGGAGAATGTGTCCTCAGACAATGGTTCTTTCATTGGTTAAAATACAAAAATGAACAAAACTTAAAATGATATGAATTATTGTATTGAACATGCAGATCTTTCTAGATTCAAGTTAATAAATCAAGTAAATTTTTGTTTTGTTTTTTTAATAATAATAATAAAAAAACAAACAAAATGTTAGCTAACAAATGATGAAACTTGTCAATTTGTTTCCTCTAAGAGTATAAGAGAGAGAAAGAGAGAAAAAAAAACTTATGCAAAATATTTTTCACATGCCTACATGCAATACTTTAGATTTAAAATAAATATATATAAAAAAAAGACTGATAATTTAAATGAATAATAAAATGCAGTAACACAATGATGAAAAAAAATAAATAAATAATGCCATAAAAAAATGGAAATTTTTTTGAGAGCAGTTAAATCAGCTAAAGTAATTGTCAATTGTACAATCAACTCAGGGTACCAGCAGAGTTTTAATAACAACACATCAACAGCAGGAAACAAAGACCCTATATACTAATACACAATACTAGCAGTTGCTTTTTTCCCCCCACAGAGCAGGGTGTTTGATATATTTTTAACAATTCCTCAAATTTAGAACTATATACAATTTCTTCATCACACAATGCTTTATTTGTATGGCCAAGGAAAAGTTTTTTTCTCATCCTCAATGGCTTTGTAATTTTATCATTATAGTCAAATGCTTTCTTTTTAATTAAATGATTGATTTTGTCTTGAATTTACTATATCCCAATAGTATGGTACCATAACTTTTCAATATAATTAGTGCTTTGACCAAGTCTAAATCAAAATTAAACTTTGACAAAGTCTTAATTAAAATTGCAACATTGAGCCAATAACAAAGATAAGCGTAAGTAAACAGAAATTGAAAAAAAAAAATGAGTGAGGATTTGTTTTGTTTCATAAAAATGCCATTTCAATTCTTACACTCTACCCCTGTCATTCAGCAAGGAAAGATGACAGAGTTAGCAAAACTATTTGGACAACATACCTAATATATATGCACCCACCCATTATGAAGCAGCTTTAGAAAGGCCTTTAAGAAAAAAAAAGATTATTGGTCACTGAGTTACCATTAAATTTTTAATATTGAGAAACTGAATTACTAATTAACAACTTTTGGAATGACACAAGAATGAACAGTGGAGATGTAAGTCTATTTTTTAATTAAAAAAAAAACAACAATGTCAATTTTAGAAAATTTGAAGCTTCACAAATGAATGAGGGCATTCCTTAACAAAGCAAAAACTGTCCCTTCTAGCACATGGTAGAAATAATTCAAATATTAAGTCTGAGCACTATGCCTTTAAATAGTACTGGCCCTAATAAAATTATTAACATAATTTCCTTCATATTCTCTGGGTTTTCTTTTTAAACATGCATTTTATCAGTACATACTCCTAAGTGTATGTTTGCTGTCTTGTAATGCAATCCTAAATAAAGACAATATAGTGTTAAATGTTTATACAACCATTTCTAAGATGGTTGTCATATGGCATTAAAAAGTATGTTAGTTTGAAATTAATTAAAATTAATTTGAAATTGCAACTATTTTGTATTCATTTAAATTAGCTAATGTTCTGACATTAATTTTTTTTTTAATTTGCCACTCTACCTGTATGTCATTTAAAAAATGGTAATTACCCCAATGCCTACTCAGTATTTTTATGATAAATATATGGCCACTAGTTTTGTGAATTAAATATGATACTTTTAGTAGAACAATGAAAACAATGTTTTCCCTATCCTAAAAGGCAACTGAAGTAACAATTCGGGCTATCATTATGCTGAAATAAAACATTGAAATATTGAGGATCACTTCAAACACAGACAACAACAAAAAATCACAAGGCAGAAAGTTTTCAATAAATGTGCGGGGAGGGTGAACAAATCTGGAAGTATCAAAAAATGGAAGCACTTCTAAACAAAAAAGCTCATGATAAAAGATCACTTGTAGGCATGTGAAGAAAGATTTGACTGGGTAACTGAGACTTGAAATCAGGCAAATCTGTAGCTGTTGGTTATTGCATCTATCCTCTGATCATATTCATGGATAAGGCGTTTAATGTGGCCAAGTTTCTGGTGTAAATAATCCATACGCTGTTTCTTTTCCATAAATTTGGGATCTGATTTCTGAGCTTCATATTCCTCCAGCACTTGCTTCTTTAGCATCTAAAAATAAAGTACAAAAAAAAAAAAAAAAAAAAAAAAAGTTCCCTTTTCAGACCATGTATCTATATATAGGGCAGATGATGTAAGGTCATGTCTTTCTGTGGCCCACAGTTAACGAGAGTGTTTGTTAAGTGGCCAGCACATTACCAACCGTCTTTACTTTCCCCCAACTAATGTCAGGTACCCATTAGAGCTGGGTGGACTCTGTAGCGCCATAAAAAATACAAAATTAAAATCCCAGTCCTCATCAGGATTCACACCCGCTAACTCGTATTCGGAAGCTAAGTGCATTACCACTCAGCAACTGTGCCTCTAAAAACAAAAGCAGATTTGAACATTTAAGACCAAAATAAAAAAATTGAACAAAATTAATTCTTACCTCTAAATACTTAGCATAGAAAATTAATGCCAAATTTAACAATACTTGACAAGAAGATGTCTTAGTTGTTAAAATAAAATTACAAAACACTGCAGACTAGGTGCCCACATGAAACAATATTATCTAAATTACTGTGCGAATGTGAAGTACTCCAGTAGACAATTGGAGTACAGACCAATGAAAGATAAGATATTTTCCAACTGTCACGAAGCAAGGTCGCAGATGTATGTTGTTGATAATTTCTGTCAGCTTTAGAAATAACATAGAAGTGGTTAGGAAATTCTAGGTGCACTCATGGAGACTGGATGGTTCTAGAAAACGTTGACAACATGTATATCGATAAAAGGTATAGAAAGACGGGGATAATTGGTTTTGTGCAACTAAAAATCAATTGTTTAAAATTTAGGTAATTCGAACCATGAATTATACAAAATCAGGGTTCACCAAAATAGTGAAGAGTATGCATCAAGATTTGATAAAACTATATACATAAATCAATAGCACAATAAAATTAATATTTAAAAGCCTTACTTCAAAATCCCGTGTTCCTTCTTCTGTTTCATTGATTTGAGATCGTAATTTCTGGAATTTGCGTGCCACCTCATCCACTTCTTTATGTAACTCCCTGTACTCAACATATTCTCTATTGAATTCTTGCTTATACTGCTGGCGCTGATCACTGTCCTCAATTTTGATAAATTTACTGAAATGTGTACAAATTAAGATTTGAGGATACCAGACACAAAGGTATTGGTCAAGTGAAAATTAATTTCCAAATACATTTACAGTTTGGGCTTTTTTCTATCAAAACCTAAAATTTAGATTTTAAAAAATACCTGATATAGTCTGGGTTTTCTGTATTATTGTCTTCATTGCCTCCTAGAGAGAAAGAATACAAATCACAAGAATTGCAAGTTAGTTAAATCCCTTATATTTTTATGGAAGGCACTATGTTTTTTTCTTGCCATTTTTTAAATAAGAGTGTTAAGTCACTGTGCCTCAAAACAGTGTAATAGTTGAAATTAAAAATAACCAAGACAAGAACATTTTTATTTGTTAATGTTTAGAGTAGAGTTTGAACTCAAAAATCTAGTTTTCTAAAAAGATAAATAAATATCTATATACAAAGCTTTATCCATGAATAGATTTGTTTGCATTTTCAAGATATAGGTATAAAAGTGTAAGAAAACTAACATTTCAAATGTACAAACTACATCTGTATTTACCATCTAGATTTTCCCTGTTGGCTGTCGGTGAAGACTGCTGATTTAAGGTAGGTTTGACAACACTAACAGGTCGTTCTTCCACTTGCCGCCTGTCAGTGTGAGCAATACGCTTTTTCTTGTTAGGATTTGCAGCACTATCTTCAGCTTCTTCTACTGGCCTTTTCTAAAATATATAATACAAGCACCATCAGATTCAGCAAGGAAACAAACCAATGTTTCAATACCTAAGTGCATCAGTATTATTCCTAGCACATTTAAGAAAGTACTTAAGAGATCCTAAATCAATTAATGCGCTTAATAATTAGTTTAAAAACTTGTATGCAAAGTATGAAGAAAGTCTGGTTCATGCCCTGACTGCACAGAATTACTCTATATTACACAATTTTCTTTTAGTGCTCACAGTTCTTGTGGTGAAATAGTTTCTATTTGTTTATGTTTGTGTAACGTCGTGAGAATGTGTTCACAACATTAATTTAGTGTGCTAATGTGTCTCTTTCGTCAGTTGATGTGCCGTTCTAGTTTAATAAAGCCTTGTTTTAGGTACACTTCAGTGTTTCTTTATTTATCATTACAGATCTATTTGTCTCTTTTTTGAAATACTGAAATCGTTTTAAAGATATACCAAAGTGAGGCTTTGAACATTTCAATACCTGTGTGTTACCAGGACTTTCTGGATTACTAGCAGGTGAGACAGCAGGCGAAGTAGGCGCTGCTCTACTTTCAAGTTGGAGGTTTCTACAATAATAAAATCAAAATATACTTAGTAGAACAAATGAAGCTTCAGTGTTTACTGATGATGTATTAGCTTTTAGCCACCAGCTCTTTATCAAAACTGTTTCATCAAACTCCATAAGATTCAATCCTCATACCCCACTAATATTTTTAGATCAACATATACAAAGTTAGGTCTATTATTTTCCAATTCCAAATCAGATAACACTTGGCCTATAAAAAATGGTGACTGAAGATTCTACCAGAAATTCTCTTAAAATATATCCAATCCATAAATAATGAAGTTGATCTAATGATGAAATATTAAAGATCTCAACCTACTTTTTCAGTAATACTCTGTCCTGCTCTGTATAAAATGGCCAGTCCAGCCTGACATCAGCCCAAGCTCCCCTGGACAAAATATAGCTGTTATCTCTGCTTAGAGTTGCTACTTGCTGAAGCACAGTTCCTAAAGAGTTCTTATCCTTCTCACGTATTCCATCTGAATCAAAATCAAATTAATGGATCATTAAAAAAAAACAAAAAAGTGAAAATTACACAAGAAAAACAATTTTTCCTTTTCTGAAAAAAAAAAAAAACTTAAAAAAAAAAAAAAAAAAAATTTATTTTAATTAAAAAAAAAAAAAAACACAACAAAACAATGACATCTATTTCAAGGCAAGCAAAAAGTTTTTAAGTCTTGAACATCTGACAAGTAGTATTTGTTTTTGACATTAATATAGAGATTTTAGTCCCCCCCCCCTCTTAAAAATTGGAACAAGTGACATTTTACCATCAAGCACATAGACTCCATTACATACCTTTTTGAAGTCTTAAAATTAATTCTGGCTTTTTATAAGGTTTGAGAGCAAGCAAGTGTATGATGCGGTCTCTGTAACAGATAACACAATATTATAAAGCATCTCTATTAACTTTAATTGAAAAAAAAATTTTTTTTTCAAATGTACATAAGTAGAATGTTCAAGTAGAATATCTAACCTGTATGGCATATTAATAGCACCCGAAGACTGTTTTGTGGTAGTGGAAGTCAACACTCTAGATTGGTTAGTGCTGTTGACACTAGGAGCTTTGGAAACTGACAAAGTGGAGTTAGGTGTAGGAGAATGTCTACTTTGTCCAACAGCAGAAGAAGAAGGACTGACCATAGATGACGACATAGGAGATGATGTTGACAATGAGGAAAATGAAGAAGAACCTCCAAAAGATTGACGACTGGCCCCACTGCTTGTAGTGGATGATTTTGTATTGGAACTTGATTTGGAAAGTGGGGGTGGAATTTTAAGACTCCCTGGGGGCAGAACTTTCTTCACTTTTTTGCCAATATGACGACCACTGGGCTTTATTTCTTTAGTGCTGAAAAACAAACATTGTTAGAATCTTTTATTTTCCACAAACAATTTTATTCTCTTATTCTTGAGAACAGTGTCAAAATGTGTTTACATAATTTACACATCTAACCTAAATCTGAACTTGAAGTAGATAAAATCAAATGGGAAACCTACCAAACTTTTTTACTTTCCTCCTCTGCCATTGTCATCTTGGCCCGTGTACGATCAAAGACATCATCAGTAGCATTCACAGACACTCTGTGTTGCATTGTGCCAAGACTTGTCAGGCTTCTGCAATCAAAATTAATAGTACGCAGTTATCTCTAGGAATATTGATTTTCCACAGCATAACAAGATATTCAAATGTTCTACATTTTAGATCCTTAGACAAGCAGATTCAAGTATGAGAAATAAACTCACACCATTCCAACAATCTAGGAGTGCAATTGTAAAAAAGCAATGTTGAAAGATGCATGTTGTTAGATATAATCTCTAAGTGTTAAATACTGGTTCCAGCTTCAAAAACTAAAGTAGACCTATCTGTACAGAAAGAGGTTTTTTTATATGTGTTTAAAGTAATAACAAATATAAAGCATGCATTAAGAAATGCTTATAATATACATTATCTTTATATATAACCCAATGGGCCCTGCTTGATGTAGTAAATGATTGATATATCACTAATTCTCCCACTTGTAGTGGATGAAAAAATAAAATTTAACCAGTTTCTACTTTCTGTGTGCT
>JADKLZ010000003.1:25409635-25421671 GCA_021533235.1 Biomphalaria straminea
TCAGTAGTTCAAATATCTAATTGCAAGATTAATATTTTCTTTAAATCAGTGGTTTAGCACAATTCAAAATTAATAATTTGATCTACATAAATGTTGAAACAGAATTTAAATGTAACATTATGACCAAAGGTGGGTAGTGGAAATGATATTTTTACTGAAAGGGAAAAAAAAAAGATATACATATCATGTCTAGAACAATGTGTTTGTTATACTTACTTTGCATTTTGATGAATACAATCAAAACTGCCATTGGGGTCCCCTGAAATTGCTGACAATGATAGCTGAAATATTCTCTCTGGCTGGTTACCAAAACTTGGGATTTTGATTATCTGCAGAGTAAATGTAAAAACAAACATCTTAGCAAACTAGCTACAGACAATGTTTTCTTAGAATAAATAGTATGAATACTTATATTGCTATCAGAAAAAGCACTTTAAATTTTTTAAAATACATACAGCTGAAATTGATTCAGTTTTGACCTACTTTATATAAAAATGATCTTTCAAATACTAACCCCAGTGGCTCCATTGAATTTTATTGTTGCCCTGCCATTCTAGAATGAAAGGAAAAAGGGGTATGAGTATATTAATATTTTTTATTAGAACAAGTTTAATAGGTTTCAAACTTCTACTGTATAAAAAAATGAGATACACATAGAACAAAATTACAGTTAATCCCTTTAAGTTGAACTACTTGTGTTTCAAATATATGATAAAGTGTGTAACTGCAAAAAGTTGCTACATTAAACAGTACACAAAGTAATAAATAAGCCATGAATTCAGTAACACACAATGTAAAATAAAAATTAATAATTAACTATTCGACCTGTGGCGTAGCCATACTATACTCCACTATTTAGTGAGGTGAATGCAGTTATGGGAACAGACTCTACAAAAATTTTAGGAAATTTTTGTAATTGTGTTTAAACCCACCCCCACCCCCCGCTTTCGTTCGTTGGTGTGATAGATTGTAAAGACTAGGAATAAGACTGCTTTATTGATCCTTACGGAAATCTGTTTTGATTACAAAGACTCTTTCTTATATAAAGACAACACATACACATAAATACAACAGACACAACAAACACAAAATCATGCATTGATCAAATCAATTAGTGTCAACATCCCACTCAGAACAGAATAATGTCAAAAGCTGAGTGGTATGTCCACAGAAAATGTAATGACAGTTACATTCTAATCAGGTAACAACTTGACTGTCATCCCAAAACCTCAAAAAACATTTTTGTTCAAAGATTTATTAAAGAACATTACAAATGGTTATTATTCCAATGTTTTAAAATAAGAAACCTTCTTAGAGATGCCTTCATAATATGTATTCTCTCTCTGTTACTGAAAGGTATATTCTTAGATCCTATGTGTATCTCATAGATACTAGAGTAATGGTGGGCATTTGTTTTATACTTTTATTAACTGAACTTAAAACCTCCTCATCAACAGAGCCTGTAGTATATGTAAACCTATTTCAACTATTTGTATATTTAATTGACATTTGATTACTAAATAATGACATTTGGAGAGGGGGATATTAGACCTATTTGCATTTTTTTCAAGCAGAATTTCTTTTCCAACTAGATCTATAGGCTATGCAGTTTCCACGGCTTTCACAGCCAAAATAACTTTGACTGACTTTTCACAGCTGTGTGGGTAATGTTTTGATTAAATCTACAGTAGATCTAGACTCTAGATCCAGGTCACTAAAATTCACGGACTTTTCACGGCTGTGTGCGAATTATCTTCACTGAATCTATCGTGGATCCAGAATCTATAATAGACTCTATATTTTAACAATAAATCACTAAAATTCGCTGACTTTTCACTGCTCCACAGGGTTAGTAATTATGTTAACTAGATTCTAGAGATTTAGCGTAAATCTAAATTCTAGATCTAAGTCACTAAATTCGCGGACTTTTCACAGCCCTGTGCGATTTGTCTTCACTGACTCTTACCGTAAATCTAGAAACTATCTAAGTCACTAAATTCGCTGACTTTTCACAGCTGTGTGCGAATTTATTTATATTGACTCTAACATAAATCTAGAGTCTATAAGTCACTAAATTCGTGGACTTTTCACGGCCGTGTGCGATTTTATCCTCACTGACTCTACAGTAGTAAATTTCGTAAAACTAGAGTTTAGATCAAAGTTTTTTTTTTAACTTTACACTAGGCTTTGAATTTTATAATGAAATTCAAAGTGTTTTCCAAGTTTTCAAGGTGGCTACGAACCATGAAAAGTTCTCAAATTAAAGAAACTAGATATCTTATGTAGAATATATCTATCTAGACTGATTCAGACCACTTAAGTCACTCTAGTCTACACTGAGATCAACAAGACAATACGATCAGGTGAGTTTTCTTTTAAAAATGGAACTTATAACTGTGTCAAAAGACCGGTCGCATTTTTCCGAAAATGGAAAAATAATAAAATCGGAAAAAAATTCGGATTTTTTTCTTCTGAAAATAAATGTCTGGAAAATTTCGGATTTTTTTTGCTTGAAAATCGGATCAGAAGAAATTTTCGGAATTCCTAAAATTTTCGGAAAATTCCATCACTGGGTGAATGTTAGGAATAGGTCAGGCTTTCCACATTTACGAACTATTGCCATCATGACCTGGTAGTTCTGTTGCATATACCATAGACTGCCTTGAAACGTAGAGGGAAGACTAATCAACTGTCCAGGGTGAAAGTTATTGTCTTGTGCTTTCGCAGCAATAGCATCTATCAGTCCCCTGTATTGTTCTACGCGCAAATCTTGTTGATGGGAGCATACGTTAAGCAAACACGCACTTTCCGACATAAGCACCAACGACACATTGCTGGAAGAGTTTGTCGCTGGAATGTAGATCTCATGGTAAGCCCGTAAACATAAAATTTGGAGTTGTGTGACTCGGCTTCTGTTTGCGGTTCACTTTTCTTCAACATGGGTCAATTGTATGAGCCAGCCTGCATCTACCAAAGGGAATAGCAGTGGATAAACCAAGAGGTCACAGTTCATATTGCAAGCATCTCCCTTTGGCATACCTGCCTACCTAAAAAAGTCCAAATGTGTATTCCTGAGGGTCAAAATGTGTATTTTGGGACCTCAATGTGTAACACACACGCAAACGACTTTTTTTTTACCGTATAAACCGAAATGATATTAAAATTATATATATATATACATATATATATACACATATATTATAATATATTAATATATATATATATTTATATAGACCTATGGATAGATAGATAATTTAATTCTCATAATCATGATAATGTGAGAATAACTAGTAAATTTAGAAACTAAAATTTCTAGCCTAAATAAATATAGTAATATAGTTTAGATCTAGATTAATCTAGAGTGACTATATTTTTGTCTCTCACTGTTAGATTACAGTTAGATATTATCATATCTAGATCTAACTAATACTCCTATTACTACATTAATTTATATTAATAAATTTCTAATAGTAGGCCTATGCCATGCCTATAGACTTAGAATCTAGAAATAGTAATCTAGATCTAGATCTAGTAATTGCACTGCACTTATCTTTAACCTAAATCTAAATTTATTTTTTTCTAAAATAAAATCAATAAAAGCTATATCTAGATCAGATCTATATCTAGACTCTAAAATTTTATTCTAAGTCTAAGTGAGTAGTGAGTGTTACCGTGGATTGGCTACAATAGGACTAACGTAGACCAAGATCTAGAATGTAGACTAGTAGAACTAGATTTTCTAGATAACTAGAGAATGAATTTCAATCTATCTTTAATAATCTTAGACGGTAGCTAGGAATATATCTACTACTACTGTATAATAAGTATTATAAGTAGATCTAGATTATTCTAGATTCTAGAATGTCTAGATCTAGATCTAGTCTGTTATATGATATATATAGATCTAAATCTAGATTCTTAGATCTAGAGGTCTATATACATCTAGAATCTAGATCCATATTCTAGATCTAGATCTAGCTAAAATACGATGTTTAGAATCAATAGAAGCGCTTCGATATTTTTGATTAAAATTAATACGGGAATTTTTTATTTTTTTTTTTGCATTCGACTTTTTTAAAGCTCCAAATTAATTAATTTCTAATGAAAATAAAGTCACGTTGGTGACTGAATATCAAACAGCCTCTCGCAATCGCTCTTGCGTGGTACCAACTCCCTTCTCCCACCACTCCCGCGTTCTTCATTTGTAGACTAAATTTAATTGCTTGATTCCAATCAACGTAGATCTAGATCTGGGCTCAATGTGTCCACCCCACCTTTTCTGTTGTTTTTTTTCCCCCACAGGACGGCTTAGCGCGTGACCTCTAGGTCAAAGTTGCCGCTTAGCGTGACCTCCGTAAGCTAGTTTAGAGAGGAAAAAAAAAAGGTACGAAATGCGTAACGCGACGGGTTGAATTCGTATTTGCGTACTCGCGGTCATTTTTGGGCGATTTTGCGTAACGAATACGCATTTTGCGTAACGGTAGGCAGATATGCTTTGGGTATACATATATATATATACACACACATATATATATATATACACAAATGTGGCGTTGTGCAGGAGCTTACCCATCTCCCCAACAAAGACAGCAGTAAAATCAGTTTGACAGGATGGTGAATTATACCTTCTCATATCCAGAGTTGGATTTTCCATGAATACCATTCGTACAGCAGCAATGGGTTACTAAGAGTGATAATGTTGTGCATTAGCATGTACGAATTGCGAAGGGGTTAACCTGTCATATCAGTTTGTCTAGTTACAACAACAACATATCACTACAAAAGAGCTGTTACAAAGGTTTTGCTAGCATTGAGTGGTAGGGAGGGCATGGGCAGGAGGGGGCATGGTTGGGCGCAATAGAGAATTATACATCGTTACAAAATCTAAGAAGATTCTAGAAATAAAAAATCCCCCTTTGGGTAAGGATTTTGTTATTTTACCATCACAAAAGAGATACAAGACACAGATAGCAAAGACAAACAGACACAAAAACTCTTTTGTTCCTTTGGCAATCAGATCATTAAATAGAACCAATCTAATGTAAACTTTTCATATGTAAATTGTGAGTGAGTCTGGTGTGAATGTACATTTTTTTTTTTAAATAATGTTTTGTTTTGTATAATGCACAAATTGTAAGACAAATTTCCTTACGGACAATAAAGATTATTATTATTATAAATATATATATATATATATATATACAGAGAAGCTCCCCCCCCTTATTTCTGAGCTGTGCTCTCTGCTGCCGCAAAGACTACAACAGGTAACTCTAGTCTGACTTGCAGAAATAAAAGTTATCTTTCCATGAATTTTTCATCGATGGCCAGAAAGTCAGCGAGCATGCGTGATGCCCAGCATAGTTGGACGATGAAGAGAATTTTATATCTACATTTGCACTTGGAATGTTAAGGAATATGGTCAGGTACTATAAAGGACTTTTTTGGATTATGATAATCTTTGGGTGATGGTCTTGCAAAGCATCATAATGTGAGAGATGTGGAGAAGATTGAGGGGTAAGCGTTTGTGTCCTAGACCTGCAAACTGTATTTGACATTTAAGTACCAATCAGTGTAACAACCTAATATCTGCAAGAATAATGTTTTTGTTTTTTTTTAGCCCTATGACAGCAAATTAGAGTGTTAGTAAGTTCAAGCAACATACTTTTTTCTACTGATTAAAACATACAAGAGTGTTGTAGAATTATCTAGTTTTCTAGATCACAATAGTAGAATAACAATTATTATTGTCAACCAAGTACTGTATCACAAAAAAAAAAAAAAAAAAAATTTTTTTAATGAGATGAGACATTCAACACAACATAGCTAAAAACAGACTTAACAATTATCTATCGACCAGGTAAGCTAAAGCCTGTTGCAATCTAACAGGAGCTAGAGTCAAGCCGGATATGTACATTCTTAAAGAATCTAGTAATCAAAGAGGGCGTTGACACCCCCTTCTGTTTGTCCACTGAACATGTTAGAAGAGTGGAGACACTCTGAGTGGGAAAGAGTATGATATCACCAATCACTCCTCCTTCACTCCCTCCCTTTCTAAATTATTCTCCCAACAGAGGTGTTTTTTTATTCCTAGGGCGGCCAGCTACTGGTAACACTATTGTGTCTAACGACCTTGATGTGGCGTCAGTAACAAGCCATGAATGAAATTGCGGAGCGTGGGAAAGGTGACAATGGCTGGTGTTCCTGTGCTGGAGTAAAATGAAAATGACTTCATAGTGAAAATTAAAGATTAAAACGTTTTAGCTACATCTATAATGTTTGAGGCTTACTAACCAGAGAGGAAATTTTGTAAAATAAAAGTATAGATATATCAGTTTGTTCATAGGTCAGACAATTACGGGTTACAGAGATATAAAAATGAAAAAATGGAAATGGCTGCCTGGAAGCTTAACTGTTTGAACCCCACGCTTTACTCACCTAGGCCTACACTATTCTAGACCTAGAATCTAGAATAAGATTAAGATCTAGAGTAATCTAGACCTATCCAAGACTCTAGGCTCACTACTCATAGCCGTCATAGGTCTAGAGTCTATCTAGAGCTGTTTTCCATTAAAATATCTCAAGTTTAGGACTCAAATCTTAGATGTAGAGTAATGTAGACAATAATTTAGACTAGTCACTAGACTTGACTACTAGACTA
Organism: Biomphalaria straminea; assembly: GCA_021533235.1. NCBI lineage: Eukaryota > Metazoa > Mollusca > Gastropoda > Planorbidae > Biomphalaria > Biomphalaria straminea. Next base: position 25,416,294 of record JADKLZ010000003.1, read on the forward strand.
GGACTCATGACTAGAGTCTAGAGTACTAGACTAGATCTAGTAACTAGAGTTAGAGTAGCTCACTCATTTCAAATAATAATTAAATGAATTAAACTTAGAATTTATATCTAGAGATCTACATCATAGTAGATCTAATTATTTTATTCGGAGATCTTCTGACGAACCATAATCATTCCGAGGGTCATTGCGATCGGATCATTAAGTTTAACCTCGGATATCTAGAGAATAGACGATTTTAGTACGAAAAACCCAAAAAGAATCATAAAAATGTATTGAAGAAAAAAGTCACCAAATGTTTTATGTTTATGAAAAATATGTCATATTTCAAGCACTTACCTTATTCCTAGAATAATGCTCCAATGTTTTCAATGCTGTATCTGTTAACTTAAAATGAACTACTGTTTTATTTTCTTCTGATAAGGCATTTGAAGCTAGACCATATTCCCGTCCTTCCATCAGAGTCGCCATTTTGGTCCTGCTCAAGGGACAGGTGCCAGGGATTGCCAGGGCTAAAAAAAAAATGTTTTCTCAGTTACGACCTTATTTGGTGAATGTTGCAATCGAAAGGTTTTTAATAAAAGTAAATTTCCCTGCTTTAGTTATTTATTTAAATTAATATTTTTAATTTTCAATAGGACTCTACACATTATGAATAAGGTTAATGTTAAATTAAACTGTTTTAACATTGCTACATTGCTAGCAATTTACGAAAGTTAAAATCGATGTTAACTCTGAGGAAAACTAGTGTTATTTTGAAAAGAAAAGGGAAAATAAATTAGACTATCTTAATTATATGATTAATTTATCATTTATATATATAGATCTATATATTATTTATACACAGCCATCTCTTTCCTTTTTTATGAAGAGGACTGGTACATCAGTTACAAGAACAAAACAAAAGTTTAATTTTGAACCACGCAGATTACGTTTAACCGGCACACATAGATTCTACTTATCACTTGTATCTTACCTACCAAAAAAGATACCATTCAATACAACACGTATTTTATTATACTTTTGAATATAAATACACATAGATTCTAAATGAAGATAAATGTTACCACGCAAAGGCACAAAAGACTGAACAAATCTTATTTAAATTGAACCAAATTTTACTACATGGTCAGAGGCGTAGCGAGCATATGTGATGCCTTCTGAAAGGTACTTTTTGGCCGTACCCCCCCCCTTCCCAATCCAGAAACAACACTTATAGTAATATAGGCTAATATAAGGAATGTATTCAATTATAAGAATATAATACAAATAAAAGTATAATGTTTTACCTATCTCAAATTATCTACAATATAAAAGTATTGGCCCGAAATGAATTAGAAAACCAAAAAAAAAAATAATAAGACCGAAAATAAGCAATGAATATAAAACCTTCCTGTATCTAGGCATATATCTAAACAAATAAGTTAAATTCATATTGCGCCAATAACAGCAGTATTACACAGGGAATTCATTATTACATTCACCGTCGGGGCACTATACACGAATTGTCAACCGTCTTTCTACATTTTGCTCTGTCATTTGCCTAGGATAGAGTTTCATTCACTGACAGGCCTGTTCATTCTCTTGTCTTCTCATAGCTTTCTCTATCGCAGGGGGGCAAATCAGTCTTTTTTTTAGTGTCGAGGGCTTTGTCTTTGTCGGTCCAGATTATTTTGAGTCTTGCAAGTGCTGCTATAGACTACTGCAATTCTGGCCAGAAGTTCAGGTTCGGTTCCTTCAACTGAGACGATAGCTGCAATTTATTTAAAGCTACTGATTCTTGTCCGCTTTTCGTTTCCAATGCTGATGTCATTTGGTCATAATAAGTGTGTTGTTTTTTTCAGCATTGATTTGCATTCCACATGCTGCGGAAGGGAAGTCTTGTCTGTGCGCATCACCAAGTCAGCTAATTCTTCTTCTATCCCTGCCACACCATCGATGTCGTCGGGGCAAAGTGCAAGTTTGTAATTTTTCTTCCTCCAATGCTTACAGAACCTTCATAGCCCTCGAGTGCATCTTCCATTGAAGATATTGATATTGCAAGAGCTGTCGAGAGTAGGCAGCCTTGTCTCACTGTGTGTGTGTGGTTTTAAACCAGTCTCTGTGTTGTTTTGAAGTACACTACACTAGTGGGCTGTTTATAGAGGTTTTGGGTAACTTTTGTTTTGTTTTATATTGTATTTTGACATTGTTTCCCAGAAGGCCCCATTCCATACTCTGTCGACAGCTTTCTTGAAGTCAATGAAGACACTGAAAAAGTTCTGATGATGTTGAAGGTATTTCTCGTAGAGTATCCTTATATTTAGGATTTGTTCTGTTGTGCTGCGAAATTGTCTAAAATCCACTTGTTCTTCTGATATAATGTTGTCAGCTATTCGTTTTAGCAGGTTTAGTATAATTTTTTTAACAGGATTGTGTTGGGGTTGCTTATGGAGCTGATGGTCTGGTTTAAATTGTCAGAGTTTAAATTGCCTTTCTTTAGAAGATTGATAATGTGACTGAGTTTAGGATTTGGGGCATTGAGGATGAGTGATTGAGTCCAGGATTTGGGGCATTCTCCTGATGACCAGAGCTTGCTACTCTTTTTTAGCAGCCCCCGTAAGGGGAAAAAGCCGCTATTAGGTTTGTGCAAAATGTCCGTCTGTCCGTCTGTCACACTAAGGGCGCCGAAACTAGAAGAGATACGAAAAATATTTTTTCACCATTAAATGCGGCTTGAAAAGTTTAGGTGCAACGGCTACTTTTAGTTTTCTAAAAGCAAACCGTTTAATTTATAAAAATTATTATGCAAGCGATTTTTTAATAATAAAACACCAATTGTGAAGCAATTACGTAAATCTAAGGGAGGAAATATTACTATATAAAATGCTCTTGGCATGTAGATATCACGCACATTTTTTAAAATGAATTTATGTCTGTCTGTCCGTCTGTCAGACTCAGAGCGCCAAAACTAGAAAAGATACGAAAAATATTTTTTACCATTAAATACGGCTTGAAAAGTTTAGGTGCAACGGCTACTTTTAGTTTTCTAAACGCAAACCGTTTAATTTATAAAATTAATTATGCAAGCGATTTTTTAATAACAAAATACCAATTCTAAAACAATTACGTAAATGTAAGGGAGGAAATGTTACTATAAGAGATACTCTAGACATATAGATGTCACGCACATTTTTTTAAATGAACTTTTAGCAGCGGCTTTCGTGTACTAGCGTAAATACCGGAAATGACATGATTCTAAACTAATTTCTTAAATTTAAAAAAAAATCAGATTTTTAAAAATAAAATTGTATAATGCCCCCATTAAAATGAAACTAACATATTTTTGTGCGTTTTGTCTGTTGGTTGGTCTGTCCGTCACGGTTAGAAAAAAACACTAAAGGCTTTTAAAAATATGATTTAACCTTTACTGTTCTTTCAGAAATATTGCGATAGTTTAAGGATGAGAGCATACAGGAATTGAGCCAGGGACTTAGAAGGAACATCCGAAACAGCTTGCGAATAGGCGGATCTGACAGGGATCCGACTCCGACGGGGGCCGCCTCTGAGTTTGTGTATTACACAAACTCTCTTTGTAATCTTGTTAAAAGTGCGCTTATCATGGTTTCTAATCCAGTTACTGCAGGGAATTTTAGCAACGCTTGATCTCCTGAGATTTCAAAGTTGTATAACTCTTAAACAGTACCTATCTCATCTTCTTATTGTAATAGACACACTAAAACAACTATCTCAATTAACATATCTCTCTATTAGTTACATTCTTATCCTCCACTCCAGCATCTTGCTGTTTTTCTCAGCCATTTCCACACAGTTCTGACGTGTTCCCTCATCCAAAGGTAAAAGTATTTCCATACAAAGTCACACACAATACACTACTAGTCACTCAAAACAAACATACTTACTATCACACTTATCACACCTTTTTCCTCAGTCAGAAATCTATTGTTGTTGTATTTTATTGTGGTTGTTCTTCCATGCTTTAAGGTTGTGAGTTTCTTAACCAGTCCAAGGCATAGACCAATGTAGGGAGGATGACAGCTCGATAGACCCCTAGCTTTGTGTTTGTGGTGATACCTTGTCTATCCCAAACATTTTTTTAGACAGTCTGCCTTACACTGGCCTTTGCGATACAAAGTAAATTTCACAATCGATCTTTCCGATACTGGACAGTGTGCTGCCAAGGTAGTTGAATCTGTTCACTGCATTTATTTCCTGTCCATTTATCTGAATACTTGGATTCGAGTAGGCTTTACCTGGATCAAGCAAATATAAGACTTCATTTTGTGTTTATAATTAGGCCGAAGTCTGAACATGCTCTTGAAAAGTCGCTGACAATGCTCTGCAGATCATTTTCACAGCAGACATATAGGGCACAGTCGTCAGCAAATAGCAGGTGCCTGATTACTGATGATTTTTTTTTTTATTTTGCTTTAAGCCGAATCGTTGAATAGGCCACCAACAAATTTATACGTTATATTTATTCCGTCATTATCTATATGAATGCACCTGTCAGCATAGCAGAGAACATAATACTGCATAATACATAATACTGGGTGGGAAGCGTGGTCGAGAGGCTAAGTGCGGCTTGAGCTTGGCTTGGCTACCTAGAAGGGGGCTCGAGGTTCGACACCCGACTCGGGCAGAGTTGTGTTTACTGAGCGCTCAAAGGCAGCACGGGAAACCAACTCCTAGATACCCCCTCCCCCCACTGGTCCACAAATGAGATTGGACCAAAGCGCTCTGAGCATGCTATAAGCATGAAAGTAGAGCTATATAAAAAGCTATAATACTGAACAGTGTTCGTGCTAGGACACATAATTGTTTTGCTCCTTTTGATACTTCAAAGGGCTCTAATAGTTCTCCACTCTCCCGAAAACGAGCCTTCATGCCATCATGAAATCAAGTCTCACCATGAATATTATTTATTGTGGACATCCATACTTTGACATGATCTTCCAGAGTCCTTTTCTGCTAACAGTGTCGAATGTTTGTGTCACATCAACATGCATTGAGAAGACGTCAGCATTTTGTTCATGGCAATTTTTTTTTTGAGCTTCCTTGTCACAAAAATTATGCCAATGGTTCCAAGCTCCTTTCCAGGGGCGTAGCTAGGAATTTCTCATCGTTTGGGGGCCCGGGGGGCTTGACCTCTCTGGGGCCCCTGCATTTTTCGTAATATATAATTTTTAATGCAAAATAACACTCATTTGGGGGCCCCTCTCAAGTGGGGGCCCGGGGGTATTTTCACATTCTCCCCCCCTCCTCCCCCCACCATAGCTACGCAACTGCTCCTTTCTGAAGCCGTATTGGCTTTCTGGTAGTAGAGAATGTTCGAGATGATGCATGAGCCGAATTAGTAGGATACATGCACAGGCTTTCAT
>JADKLZ010000003.1:25421681-25432137 GCA_021533235.1 Biomphalaria straminea
GAAACACAACAAAATGCCCCGTCAGTCAAGACACTCCAGAAACGTCTTAAATATGCTAGTCTAACGTCAACAGGCTTCGTGAACAAAATAAAAAAAAACAACGGGTATATCCGATACACTATTTACATTTTACACTCAAGCGTATTAATAGTGACATTGTGTTATAAACTTGCAGAGTTTCTCAGCCTGTGATTTAGAACTAGATCATTCTGGGATTGCTTCTCGGTGGACCGGCTGGGAATAGTTATTTTAAGAAAAGAAAATGCATTTGTAAATGTAAATGAGACTTCTAAAGTTAAAAAAAAAAGTAAGTGTAAGCTACATAATGAGGAGAAAAAAAAAAGAAGGGGAGGAAATGTAGATTAAAAAGAAAACGCATGGGGTAGATGTTCTTAGATGCAAATAAAACATGGAGAGTTACTGGTTTGTGAGATAACACCGCACGAAGTAAGCACAAGTGTGTGACGAACATTTCTTCCTATTTCCACAACTTAGCTTCTAGATCCAGTTAGTATCTCTAGGAAACAGAAAACAGGAATTTAAAAACACCTTTTTTTTTATTTGTTGAAACGCTTACGAGACTAGATCTAGTGGGGGCTAACCTAATTTTCCATGTTAGCCTACTTGTCGAGGCTCAGGGTGATAAAATCAGATGAAGATTCCCCCCCCCCACTCCATTTTTATAAACTATCTCAGTATCTGTATCTTGATTTGAACTTCGGTGATTAAGTAGATAGACCACAGCGACATTGATTATTGATTTACACATGTTTGATATCGTGATATGAAAATAAGTGATAGTGTTATCTTATTTAATATAATGTTTCTCTATAGTAACAATATATATAATACTAAACAGAGGTTTTCGTTTTTGTCTTTAACTGAATAAGTACAGGCTTCAAAAGACTAAGAGTAACCTTTTATAATTTAGGGCCTACATGGTTCATTCCAATTATTATTAGCGGTATTTCTTATCATATAAATGACCAACGTTCCTACAAAAGAGAAGATAGCGTATCCACGTGTAAAGTCGTGAATGTAAAAGAGAGCCTTAAATTCTGCTTAGTCGTTGGTTTCCCTGGCATTATTATAATTATTATTGTTAGTTGATAATTCAATAAACAATGTCGTCTGCCAATAAGGGCCTGTATGGTTTGTTCCCTTGACAGCTATAGATATATAATCAGTACTTAAACTCTTACTGTGTGCCTTACATACAATTTAATAGCGAGCCTGTTAGCGACGGACTATATATGCTCATTCGAGAGAAGAGGTCAGGAGTGGTTGTAACTTGTAACTATATATATATACATATATAACTTAGCACAGTAAGTTTTGTGTGTATTGTTTCTTTTGTATTGTAGAAGTAACAATACAGAGTTTATACATTAAATTATTGTTAGTAGACCCTATAAGACTTCATATCCAAGATGCCCACCAAACTAATTCTAGATCTAAATACATTATAACGAAGAAGTTATTACACAATGATCTTCTTATCTTATAAAATGCAGACGTTACTTAAAAAAAAGAAGATGATTACGCCTTACACGTGTTCCTATAAATCAATCTAGTCATGCATGTTAACCATTGGCTTAAATTCTGCCAAGTCATTGATTTTCCTGGTTGACTCAAGCAACCCATTCCATGCTCTAATAGCACTATGGAAGAAAAAGCATTTAAATATGTGGAATCTAGCGTACGGAACAAAGAACGTGCCCTTTTCTTTGTGTCTTTCTGGGTATTTTATTAGGTTTTGTTTTTGTAGAATGTTGTTCAATGTTTTATGTATGATAGCTACTTTACACCATACACGACCAGTGAGTATCTTTTAGGAAACTGATATTTTTGTCTCTCAAGAACAGCGACAAGGAACCGATCTTTTCATACTTTCGCTAAGCTGTATAGATCTATTAGGATGCAGGTAAAATAATATTAAGAGTTCTCGTTCATTAAAATGTAAACTTGTATTTAAAAAAAAGCAAACTCTAACCATTAATCTTACCCTAATAAAACCTTTATTGTATTCCAAATGAAGACGGAAATAAAGAGTATGACAATTGTTATCAAAGATTTCAACATTGAGAGATTTTATTTTACTAAACTATTTTTAGCTACATCAGGGTCAATAATAGTTTTGGAAGTAAGCCATAAAACTGAAGGTTAACCCAGTCGATTTATTGTCTCGTTGGGTAGAACCTATTTCAACATTTTGAAAAGTTAGCACAAAGAAACAGACGAACCGGAATCGAATCTAAGCATATTAATTTGATAGACCCAGCAGTTAGAATTTTTCTAGAAATTTTCTATTTTTATACTTTTAAAAAAAAATCAAGACTTTCTAGGTATGTCTGACTGGTAAAAATGGGGTCTTGTGTGTTAAGCTAAAGGCAGTTCTCTGTTTTGATGTTAGGATTAAAATGAAACTGAAAAATGGCATTGGTATTTATTGAAATTGTGGAAATTCTTTACCATTATTGAGATTGGAAGTTTTTTTTTTGTCTTAAAAATATAGATGAAATGTCTTCGAGTCCAAAGATTAAGGATCACATTCTCCTTCACATATCTCTTAATCTGTTGGACCGTTGGAGCACCACTCACAATCTGTTGACCGTCTTTCTCCATCCCTCTCGGTCATTGCCTTGGATAGATACTATTTCAATGGCAAGCCCGTCCATTCTTTTATGTTGTCTTCCCATCGCTTTCTCTGTTTGCCTGTTTTCCTGGTACTGTTTCCTGAAGGAAGATCTTTGCGAGCCCTTTGGACCTTGCAATATGACCATAGAGTTTTAGTTTGCGTTTTTGACAGTAATTAGCAGGTCATCGTGGGGTCCAGTCGTTGTACTAATCCTGTCTCTAATCTCTTTGTTTATGATGTGGTCTTTGTATTAGATACCTAGGATATTTCTGTAGCATCTCAATTCCATTGCATGGATTAAGGATTAGTGTTGTATTTCACGTGAATACATACACCCAGTTTTGACCTATATATTTTGCCGCACCTAATGCAGACACAGACGTTGTCTACCGAAGGTCTATTGAAAATCTGTTGTCGTCGTATGCACCTGTCTTAAAAAATAGTTAAACCTTAAACTCATTTAAACACTGGAGAGTTGAACACATTTTGTTAAATAGTATTCATTGTATTCGATCTATTATATCCTAATATTGTATGCTGTCTGTCTAACATACGAAAGAATCAGTAATCGTAAACAAAACTTATAGCGAAGCCCGTGGATGGAAGATATTATTTAGTAAAAATCATACCTTTAGAAATTAATGTTTCAAGCTTTAGTCTACTCAACCCAGGCCAAATAAACATAAATGTCCTCTTATTATGGAGTGCCTGTGTGTATGTTTCTATGAGAACGGAAGAGGTTAGCGATTGGTACTGAATGATGCAAGGTGAGTGGACTTGTCGTCAGCGGTCTTAGGTGAGATGACTCCAGAACGCGAGACTGAAGGTTGGGTTATTATAGTGATTTATATTTTGCTAAAATATTATTACTAAAGTCTAATACATTGTTTTTATCTCAAATCAATTTCATTTGTGTCTATATCATAATAAAAGTTGTACAATTTAGGCTAATAGTATTGTACACAAAGAAGTCAATCAATTTGTTTCAAGTTTTATTAGTTAAAATATACGCTTACAGATGTTTAGTTGTCTGCCAGCAGTCAGCGACCGTCAACAACACCGCTAATTATTTATTCATAATTACTACAATTTTGTTCTGAATGACAAATACATTACCACGATTTCTCATCATCATTTATTTAATCACTTTAAAGAGGTTGAGCATTAAAAAAAAATGTTACTCTGAAATCCTAGAAAAAGAAGACAATTTACCCAAGCGTAGGTATACTGTTTGTTGTATGTGTCCGGGAAAGGAGGACTATGGTGTCTGATATCATACTGTTTATACCAAATCCAGGATACAGATTTTAAATCCTGACCATTGTATTTCTGACACTTCAATGCAACAACATATAGCCATGTAGGAATATGGAAAGGAGACAACCCATCTCTCGCTTACTCTTGGACAATAACTATATTGCTGAAACTTGCGGGGACAATAGAAATCTGTTCGAAAAATTAGATATAATCTAAAAGCCTGCTTTAAGTTTGTTAAACTATATCGTCAATTTTGCCGGTTAGACTATAATGCTTGTTAAGCTGTTTAAACTGTAGTGCCCGTTTCGCCAGTTAGACTATACTGCTTGTTAAGCTGTTTAAACTATATTGTCAGTTTTGCCTATAATACTATATGGCTTGTTAGCCGACTAAACTATACTGTCGAGAAATAATACTTTTTATGTTAGTATCCTACTACGAAAGCCAAATCTCAACTATCTTACAAACTAACCGAACTATTGAGTCCAGACGGAAGTTTGAATGGCTCGAGGATTAAACCACTCAATCAAATACTCAATCTTGCAGTCATACACACACACTTCACAAGGGATAGAGCATAAAGGCTAGTATCTCATTGACGTTTACTCGTCAAAGTATCTTAAACAACCAATACCTATATAAAAATTATATTGTTACTATAGTGCCTAAAGTCTTTTAATTGACTACTTCTTCTTAGTAGGCATATGAGTAAAATATCTTAAATTATAGCTCTATAATCTATGCCAATACTATAAGTATGTTATCGTAAGACGAAACAACTAGGGTAGACATGTAAATCAAAATAGGCCACAATGTAATAATATCAACCTAAATGAAGTATTGGCCACAGCGTATGTGAATGAATGCAAAGTAGTTTTTTTCTCTTCCTCCACCAATGGGGAACTCAGTGGCGTAGCTAGGGTGGGGGGGGAGAATTTGAAAATCCCCTCGAGCCCCCACTTAAAGGGGGCCCCAAATTGGTTTTTTTTTTACATTAAAAATTAAGTATTACGTAAAATACAGGGGGTCCTTAAAGAGGTCAAGCCACCCGGGCACTCAAACGAAGGACAATTTCTAGCTACGCCCATGGAGGAACTCGTAAAATGTCTGAGAGATTCTAGGTGTACCACTGTCCTCATTGATGAAAGATATGTTAAGAGGATATGAATGGTGAGACTTGTGATGGCTAATTAACTAGAGGTAACATGTTAAGTAGCATTTATAGAAGTTGAATGCCCATGTATAACAATGCGCAAAAAATGCTCGATGTATTCTAGATAGCATACTAGCTTTATACATTATCCGACTAGTAGCAGTGAGAACCAATTTAGACATCGACACATCAATTCATTATGATATTTAGTTGCGTGATCAAATATTTAGTTACGTGATATGACAATGTAATATACATGATCAGTCTAGGAAATGGAAGCTCCCAAGTGGGAGCTGCGTCTGTCTGTTGTTCACTGCCGTCTCGGACTTGTGTATCAATGTGATCAACATTCACTGTGGAGAGTGGTTTTTGACCTGCGCAAGCCAAACACCACATTAAAAATACTGAGCGCAGGCTGGAGGAAATGCAACGTGAGAATCCGTGAGATACTGCACTCTTCCTTAACCTTCGGACTCGAAGACAATTGTTATATAAGAGGCCAATGGAAGTATTCTTTTTTTTTTTTTTTTTTAAAAAGGCATTTCCTTTCCTAAGTAGTAAATTGTTACATCTTCTATATATATAATCCTCAAAGTAAAAGGTCAAACCAGCAACAAGTAAATGGGAAGATCACATGGCGCAGCATGGTGTGAATGGAAAATGGTGCATCCCAATCCGCACTATTTTCATTCACAAAATAGCATAGACACATAGACACATAGACATAAATAAATATAGACTGGAAAAAGGAAGTAACTTCATGTAACTTGAAAACATGTATATATCTATATATCTACTATTGAATTCGGATTTCCAAATTATGAAAAATTTAAAAATTGCATGATCTTCAGTCTTAGAGATTAAACACAATTTATAGACATAAAATAAAGTACCGGTACACACAATTGCAATGCACACATTTTTGTTTCATAAAACTCTCTTATGAATTTTGTGTAGTGAATGGAAGGGAGGTTAAAAAAGTGGAAGCCGGAAGAGATTATATTGTGTCGTAAGCATAGACATAAATAAATATAGACTTGAAAAAGGAAGTAACTTCATGTATCTTGAAAACATGTATATCTATTGAATTCGGATTTCCGAATTATGAAAAATTAAAAAATTGCATGATCTTCAGTCTTAGAGATTAAACAAAATTTATAGACATAAAATAAAGTACACACAATTCACAAATTTTCGTTTCATAAAACTCTCTTATTGGCCAGTCTATATTTATATACGTCTATGGTCGTAAGACTCTTGAAACTGGAACGACAATACACAGATAGATACTACTCTCAGGTTTGACTTTAGAAGTACTTTAATTAATATCACAAATTACTTTACTTTTACTTTACAAAAGATTTCAATAATTTCCGGAGATTTCCAGGACTTTTTCGTAGGCCTATATTTAATAACATTTCAGGAGATATCCAGGGGCTCCTGGTAAATCAAGAGGCCGCGGGAAATCTGTTATATCATGTTATAAAATGGTTCAATTTAATAATTTAAAAATTAGCACGGGTAAAAAAAAAGTGCGGGACCCACTGCGGTCGCATATGTTGGAGTGCCTAAGGCCTGCCCTGCAAAATAGCGGCGTATGGTATGCCGCCGGTCGACTAGTATTTTTTTAATGCACACACGAACATTTCACATTAGGTACGATGTGATCCAGTGCTAGGAAAATCGCTCTGACAAATAAGACAAAATAAGTAAATTATGAATAGTTAGGAACTTAAAGTCACTTGCGGATTCCAATCCCGATCCTGGATGTGGTCTTTGTCGTCAAAAGGTGCGTGCTAACTTACTGAAGGTTTTCACCAGTTGTGACAAGTCGAAAACTCGCTGTCAGATTCGCTCACTTTTATCACAGCATTAATTATTATTTATTATTATTTATTTATTTTATTTTAATTATTTCCCCTTTCTACGCTCTATTTCCTATTTACGCTAAACAAAGTCTAGCGCATGGTCCATGACTGTCGCCACTCCTCGCTTATCTCCCCTTGACCGGGGCAGAGATAAACGCACGATCGCTTACTTTGATCTTATGCGCCGGCTGTCCGACTGATAGTCGACACCGTCTGGGTAGGATTGTCCATTCTTCTATCCATGCCCGCGCCTCTCCTTGATCAAAGAGATTATTCGAGGCCACACGTCTATTGACCCTCCAAGGTGTGTCCCTTATCTCATGTCCACACCCTCGTGACTTTCTCAATATGTGCGAAAGTCGTCACTAGGCCTCCACGTGAGAGACAATCCCTATCTTATCACATTTCCTGTCTCCGGTCTTGCTTCCGACTTTTATAAGCTAAACTATTCCAACTCGCTCATTTTCACTCTCCCGCTGGCACTTGCCGCATGAGCCTGGGCTAGTTCATTTGTTAATTCTCTTAGAGGAATATTTGGTGGTGAGTCTGCGTGAATTACAAGTCCATCTTATCTAGCTTGTGTATATTTCATTCTGGATATTGTCATGTGTATTTTATTTAGTTCATTTATATTTAATTTGTGCATTGTGTATTTCTCACTGTCGTAAGTAGGAAACTTAACCATTGCATATGTATATATTACATTTACCCATGTCGGCAATATTACTGTCATGTTGCTCAATTGATAATTGACGCAACATTGTACCTTAATGTACATCTTAGTTTATTTTCTTTATCTCGGCTGGTCGCCTTGATAATTTTAGAAGAGATATAAGAAATATCTCTCATTTTAATCATTTTGCTTTTGCAAGAGTTGTTCCCTCCCCTCGAACGGACAATCATTTTTCGCATCATGGCCCCGGTCGTGTGTGGACAATAGCGTCACGGTCATTGACCACCAGCGTCCAATTCTCCCCCTCTCTTACCTCCCCTTTTGCTCTTTCTACTTGTATTTTATTGAGATTCTCCTTTTATGTACATATATATATATATTGCTTTTTCCCCTCTTATGTACATTTTATTATTACTAGCAGCCCTCTAGTTATTTTTCCAAATACCATTTGTCATCATTTTCCCCCAATGTGCACTAAAGCAATTTCACCAATCTGACGAATGCACCTCAGTCGTGGGCATCGATAAGATGCATGAGAGACATGTCCTAACTTGTCTTTATTTATCCGCAGCCTCCATCAGGTGTCTGCCTACTTGCCTACGTGTATTGAAATATTTGCCTATGTGTATTGACACATCTGCCTGTTTGCATTGAGTTCCATCTACCTACTTGGCGCTAGCCTATACTACACTCGCCTATTTGGTACTAATCAGTATCGCTTGCTCACTTGGATCCACTACGAGTATCACGTACTATTAGGTGCTCTTCAGCGCTGAAAGTCACTACTCATCGTCCACTTGGCGCTATCGGCTCAAGCCTGCCTATTTGACAGTCCGCCTGTCATCCTCTTAGGTACGACGTCCCTACAGATCCGCTCTGTGCGAGACGTCATAGCTCTGCCAACTCACTGGACTTATCCTGCACCCTACGCTGCCCACGGCAGATCCGCTCTGCCCGCAGTACACTTGTGCCCACGGTAACCGGCCACCCGCCTTACTGTGCCCACTACAGATATTGGAACTTTTGGACTGAACCTCCACAAGGACTATATCATCGGCGTCCCTCTACCCGCTAGAAACGCCACTTCAAGCCAGGATACAGACAACTGCGATCCTCAAGAAAATAGCTAAGTACCAAGGACAAAGTGACATATTCTCTCATTACGTGCAAGAGTGATGATCAAATATAGCATTGTTTAGATTAGATACAAACCCTCCCCTTTTTATTTTCTATGTAAATATTTATGTAAATAAATATTCTTTATTTTTATATATTTGTATCTCTCTTAATTGCTTGTCTAGTTACGTGTCTGCTCCCGATTTGTATGCTGATGGGTCAGTGTGTGATATACTCAAAAATAATCATCCCCTAGACACAAAACAAGCTAAATACACATCACACGCCGCGACCCGTTACACCAGTACACGTCATAGACATTTCCAGAGAGGAATCTTCTGGCCAAGTTTTAGTTGGTTTGATGTTTCTGTTGTAATAGTTTAGTGAAGTTAAGTTGCTTTCTTACGATCATCCCCCCTCTTTTTTTTCCGGGCATGGGGCCGCCAAGATATCTCTACATGGTGTACCCTTGGCGAGTGAGAGTAAATTCCAAATATATCTTTTTTGTTACAATAGAATCGAATATTTCCAGAAATTAAATCCATAATACCGTCAGACACTGCACAATATTTTCTCTTAGCAGACCTTAAAAAATAAATAGTTTAGATAGTAGGACAGAGATGGAGTGACCTCTCCATTGCTGGGGGAAAGCCTGGGCGGTGTTGGACAATGTATAGGCCAAAATAGTAGGACAATGCAACAATAATCAGCCCCGCCCCAACAAAACGTTTTCAAAACTTACTCAAGTGTCAGCTCTTGCTGGGAAAAAAAAGTGAAGGAAACCGCTGGAAAATTCTCACAGAGGTCATGGGACACTCGGGGCTCGGCTACTGCAGAAGACAAGCAGCAGACGACGAAACCTAAACCAACACCTGGCAGATAATTGCTTTGCATTAGTATGGCAAAATGTGTAGGTCACAGGGCACATGGTTTAATATCTTGACACGAAATTTGGTTCAATTCCTTGATGTCAAGTATCAAGCTAGATGCAAAACAATCCTCCTTGCCGATACTCTAAATATTGTTTTGTCAAGCATGCAGCCTGCGGACGTGTGTTTGCACCAATGAGTTTGAGTTCTACCAATCGAATGGCGTAGTTTGGTCAGCCATCTGAGAGAAACAAAGATTGTAGATTTATTGTGAGCCTCTCATTGGAAAATTGAGTACGTCTTTAGAGTCCACTCATAGAGTCTAATGGGTTTCTGACATTAGATAGGGAATAATAAAGGCGGTTGGTCATTGTGCTGGCCGCATGGCACCCTCGTTAACCGTAGGGTACAGAAATAGATGACCTTTACCTCATCTGCCCTATAAACCAAAAGGTATGAAATGGGAACATTACTTTTTTTCCTTTCAATATGCCCCCAAAATAAAATGTAAGCGATACCTCAATATAACATTTTATCTACCCCCTCCCCCCGTCCCCTAGCGCATAGCATGTCATCAAGCCCACAACATAGCATGTTACCTAGCCCACAACAATGTCACCTAGCCCACAACATAGCATGTCACCTAGCCCACAACATAGCATGTCACCTAGCCCACAACATAGCATGTCATCAAGCCCACAACATAGCATGTCACCTAGCCCACAACATAGCATGTCATCAAGCCCACAAAATAGCATGTCATCAAGCCCACAACATAGCATGTCACCTAGCCCACAACATAGCATGTCATCAAGCCCACAAAATAGCATGTCATCAAGCCCACAACATAGCATGTCACCTAGCCCACAACATAGCATGTCA
>JADKLZ010000003.1:25460826-25484423 GCA_021533235.1 Biomphalaria straminea
TCTTAACTCTCTAATGACAGGCCAACCAGATCATGTTGTCTTAACTCCTAAGTTTTATTCACATTTTTAGTGCCGAAAAATGTTAAATGAATCCTTTGGTTGCCAGTTTTAGTTGCAATACAGTTTACAAATATTCAATGCATTTATATGATGTTAGTCTTGTGTCTCTCATCTATTTTTAGATTATTTTTTTATAACAGCAATATATATATATATATATATATATAATTGAATGATTCTTGTAAGAGAACTATTGTAGCAAGACATTGTTCTCCACACACCTGTTTGTCCCATTCATGAAGCCTGTACTGTAAGACACACTCCACATACTCATGACGATTGTGGAAATGTACAGGAAGTGTCTGACCACCTACAACTACTGCAACAATGTGACCACTGGAACTTCTGCCTTCAAATGTCTCTATAGGTATGAACTGGGGATAAACACCAGAGTTGATTTCATATTTGTGTCAAAGTGTTGTTACATTTTACAAGTGGTAAGTTGAATCTTTTCTACATAGAACTTGTGAAGTGCACTGTATGGGTTGGTACTACCATTTAGAGGCCATTAGGACAAAACATGTTAAAAGAGCCTATTTGGAGAAGCACAAAGGCAGATGAAGAATAGAAGCCCTTAAGCCATGGACTATTGAGTTTTTCAGGTGCAACTGAATACTGGCCATCTACTATGACCTGAAGAAATGTGATGGGCAGAGAATCTCAGAATAAAATACTTGAATAATGATTATGAGCGACAAGTAATATCATAAAAATGTCCCATTCAACTACTAAAAAATAAAAAAAATATATTCTCATCAATAATTATTGTACCTCATGGAAATTAAACTCATTGACGCCACTTTCATGGATATCTTTGATTCCTTTCAGACTCTGTATGTACAAATGGTCTACCTAAAAAGCATAGAACGTAATATTTACTTCTAACAATTGGGACAAAAAAACAACATGAGAATAAATTATTACCAATTGTAATTGTTTTTTTTCTATTTTACTTAATGTAGCTAATGAAGAGCACTCATGATTTGGGGGCTACTAAAAATAAAATGGGAAAACATTTTTGTGGTGATATTTCTTTATATCAAAGTTTTTAATACAATTAGAAAAAAAAATTTAGCTACATATAAATGGAGATTATCAATTAGCTTAACTTTCTGAATAAGAAAATCCTACATTTGTAAGCCTCTTTTGCCTAACTGTGGGCCCTTCATTGGATCCTTTTTTTTTCTTATTAAATAAAACTAATAAAAAAAAGCCTAATACTGCCTAATGTACATGTATTTAAAGCTCATGGAGCTAATATTTAAAAAATTAAATATAAACTTGTAACTTAGCATAATGTGTCAAGGGTTTCATACTTCCTCTAAATCCTCAACTTTCAAAGACATGCCAGCAACAAGTTTCCATATACAAGGTGCTAAATGAAGATCTAAAGGCTTTTTTGTTCTGATAGCAACACCAAACAGTATGCCCAGAAATTTAAACAATGCAGCATTCTCCTCCACAGACAGTGATGGATTGAGTAAATATCTGAGGATTCATGAAAGAACAAGATTACCATGCTCTAAGCGTTAATAAAACAAAAAGTTCTAAGTGACATCCATTGACAAGAAACATTACCTATCAAGGTTGTTTCCTGAATCATTTTTAGCATTTGGTGTTGGTATGAGTAAAGGTACAGCTCCAGACTCTAGTTCCTGCAATGGAGAGAAATTATCATTTAAAAGATATGATGTAAATTATAATTTAAACAAAACATCTCTTTTAAAAATAAATACAACTCTAATCTGAAACCAATTGCCTCACCAAACACATTTCTGTTATAGTGTCATCAAAAACTCCTCCAGCATCATCAGCACCTTCACCAATGAGCTTCACTTTCCAGGCCCTGGCAGGGAGTCGCAGATCTTCAGGTTTCAGTTTGACAACCTGTTGTGCTATTTGAGTATAAACTGGTCGACATTTTTTACCTCTGAACAGAGAAAAAAAGGCTTTTTAAAAAAATACAAAAGCTTTGGCTTATGACTCTTAGAAAATATGATTTGAAAGGGAACAAAATTACAAGACAAGTCTACAAACCTGGTGGAGAGACGTTTGACTGTGATCTGTGGGCCACAGTTCTTACTTTGTATCATAGTTTTACTGATGGCTCTCACCATAGGTAATGTGTAGACCCGAGGGGATAACAGAGGCCGTAGTGGACCTTCACAGATTCCAGGGACTTCAGATTCACCAGAGTTATAATCCTAGGAGTCAATGTATACATGTTTTTAATGATAACTAGATAAAAAAAAAAATACACTGTCTTTAGTAAGAAAAAAAAACTTGTTTGCATAAAACCCTTTTAGTATTACATGAGGTGGTTATGTAATTATTATTATTTTTTTAAACCGGCTTTAATGTGCTGAACTTAGGCTCTTGTTCACTAGCTTTCCAGTAGATTTGTATTCCTCAATATTTTCAAGTTTTTAATTTTGGCTAACGTAAAACTAGTAGAAGTATTGAGATAATTTCCAATGCAGCTCTCAAAAAAAAGTTCAGGGGAAACATGGTAATTCTATTGCTCACCCCGTAGCTTTAGTGCAAGGTAACAAATACAAATCTATTCAAGATAAACTGTCATAGATTATTATTATTACACCTGGTCAGGTAAAAAAACAAAACAAACAAAAGATATCCATGCAGATGAAATAAAGAGATATGTAAGGTGAATAATTCACAGTTGTTTTTGTAGTGAATATGTTGTGAACTGAATGTTTAGCCATTTGTTTTTCTATGGCTATTAAAAGGATGTAAGACTAACTAAAAGTAAATAGACAAACAGACTTACAGACTTGGGTATCAAGTTAAGTAACCTCCAAGATGAATAGACGAGATCACTAAAATGGTGAAGCACAATGAGCCTATTTCTGATGGCCTCTATGGGAACATACTGGAGTGCTGTGTACTGGGGGGGTACAGTCTCAGGCAGACCCAGCAGTAACGGAGCTGGAACTCCAGGGACACGCTTGGGTGGTGGCGGGAAAGACCAGGCAGCACAATGACTCCTTCCCGCTGAAATCTGAGAACATTTTAGGAGAATATATATAAGGAAGAAATTTGGTTATCATCTATTTGGTTTAAATTTTAATAAGAAATACTGGTAAATAAAATGTATTTCTCACTTGTTTAATATTTTGATCCAAAAGTTGTGGAAGAAGTGTTGGTTCCTTGACTGGGGAGTTGGTGTGACCCAGTCCAAGTTGTCCGTCAGTGTTGATACCCCACCCCCAAACCTGGCCAGTGCATGCTAGAGCCAGTGTGTGTTCTGCTCCAGCTGCGATGTCATCTATAAAGTGCCCAGCTAACGGCATAACTTGCTCTGGTTTACAGTGGCTAACACACTGAGTTTCTCCTTGGCCTATCATGCGATCTGAGAATAGTAACAGTGCTTATCAATTATTGGTTTCTTATTTTGATGGATGAATATTAAGGACCTGAATTATTTCCTTTTATTAAGATCAGCTATACATAATAAAACTTTTTTTTTTTTAAATGCTCAATTTTCAGCAACTAAAACATGGTCATTTTAATCTGTTTATCAAAAAATATCACTAATTACCCTGCCCCCAAGTATAAACATGTCCATCTGTGGTCAGCGCAACAGAGAACTGGGTCCCGCAAGCAATTTTCTTAATGATGAAGTCCTTCAAAAGTTCAATTTTGGTGGGCACTGACTTGGGAGAGCTGTTGCCCAGACCCAACTTCCCATAATCTCCATCACCAAAAGCCCATACAATGCCTCCATCTGCTGACATACACAGTGTGTGATTCAGACCACAGGCCACCTGAAATAAAATCATATTCATTGACTCATTAAGAAAAATAACTTTTCAGTCCAAATAAAAAGCTACTATTGTTACAAAAATAAATAAAAAAATCAGTTTTACAGTATTTACCTTTAAACTGGTCATAGCAAGCCTATTGTTTGCAATAATCAATTCTAAGCTCTATGACGCTGAGACTAAGAAAATGAGCAAAGCCAATAAGAAACTAACCATTCCAATCTGAAAGGCTTCTAATGACATGACTCGCTCTGGAACTTTTTTGTTAGCTGTGGAGCCATGACCCAGTCTTCCGTAGTCGCCATTTCCGAAAGTGAATAGCTTGCCATCAGATGTGACTACAGCACTGTGCTTGAATCCACAAGATACCTATTAAGATAGGAAAATGTGTTTTTGTGCTTACTATGCAATAAAGAAAAAAGAAATAGACATTCAATTTCATAATTTTGTATGTATACACACATAGGCCTACTATGGCCAGTTGACGTTGGCATCCCTAAGAATGAAAGTTAGTGTTTTTGGAAAAAAAACAATAGGTAAGTGTAAGTGTGTCATTAAACATGCATTTGGTCTTTAAAACTTATTAGAATGAAAACAAAACAACAACTGGCCACTGGTCATTTCAAACAGGGAAAAGAGTTCAGTAGTTCCAAGTAAGTGTTAAGTTATAATTAGGAAAAATATCATTATATACATGTATAATATATATATATATAATGTTATTTATGAAAACAAAATCTTTTTCAGCCTTTTAAATGAAATAAATCATTAAAATTTCACAATAAGAACAATGCTCACTGTTTTAAATTTGTTTTTGTAAGATGAAGTAATTTGTACAAAGCTTCTATCAACTCTGTCTCATAAAAAGTTTGTACACCTTATTTCACCCACACCCAATCTAGAATTAAGCTGAAATTTTACATAATTATTTCTTTTACCTGACAACACAAGAATCAATAAAAAAAAACCCCAACAAATTAAGTATTAAGTAAGGTAATTAACTATTTTGTTTGATATCTTCAACAAGGGAAAGAAATCATACTTGACATATGTAATGATATAAGTTGAATTAGTCCCTTTGAGGACACTTGTGTCCTGAGAGAATTTTTTTTTATGCATTTAATAAATGATCCTGTAAACATTCACAAAGATGCCCCCTTCTTCCCTCCCCCTTTCACAACTGGTTCATACAAGTGATAGGATCATAGCTCATTGAGAAAGTTAAAAGCTAAGCAAAAACAATTGGTAAAAATATTTCTTATCGCACAGATTTATTATGCCTAGGTTAATCAAGCATATAATTACATAACTGATCCTAAATAATTGATAGAATTACACTTAATATAACTTTTTACACAAAAAAGAAGTATTTTTTAATGTTTTTCTAGTTCAAAATTTTGTTTTGGAGCAGAGATCTATAACAGGTCCTGTGAGCATATAAATGATATTAATTAACAAATAAATTATAATTGAGAAGTTTCCAATTGTAGATGATTATAAACAGTTTTATAGTAAAAAAATAAATACATTTTATCTTGTTTTAAAATGAGAAATAAAAAGAATAAATAGTGGATGGAAAAAATAAGCTTAATAACCATGTCCAAACATCAAACAAAACAGTAAAAAAAAAAATTTGACCAGTTGTGGTGTTCTAAAACTGACCTGAATCACTTCCTCCCCCTGAATAGCCTCAATCTGCTTTGGCCTCTTATGTCTCTCACTGTTGTTGTGTCCAAGTTTGCCGTAGTCCCCATCTCCCCAGCTGAATACTTCCCCACTTTCAGTCAAAGCCATACTGTGTCCATCTGAGCCTGCTGAGGTAGCCACTTGAACTACAATAAAACCTGCTCAAACAAATGAATGACATCATGTAGACCCAAGGTCTAAGAGAAAAACAAGAACTGATAGGTGCACATTAAATGAAGCATTCTGTAAGCATAAGTAAGCTATTCAATAATTCTTTAAAAAGTTGAATTTTATTGCCTGAAGAAGACTGTGTCACACACCAAACATTGGTATTGTATAAAATGGGCTACATTTCAATGTTGGGCTACCCACAGCTTACCCTGAAGTGCTGAAATGGCGGTTGGAGTATGAATGTCATCTGAATTTCCCTGACCTAGTCTGCCGTAACTCCCTTCTCCACAAGACATTAATGAGCCATTGGACATGATAATAAATGTACAGTTCTGACCGCAAACAATCTAAAAATAGAATGAATGAATGTAAAGTCAATTAGTTTTTGTATTCCAACTGAAAAGAAATGTATAAACTGGCTTATTTAAGAATTTTTAGAGTGTTATAATGAAAGAGCAACCTGCTGGGCATTGGAGAGTGACGGTATCTTGACAGGAGTCAGAGCAACTCTTCCACCTTCACATATCTGGCCATGCCTTCCACTACCCCACATGAAGGACTGGCATCTGAACAGAAACAATATCAACCAAATACTGATGAAAAGTGGTCAAACGGACAATCTATATATTTTTCTACAAACCACTATAAATAACATACAATTACCATTTGAAACAAAGGAGCTGAATGCAAATTTAAAAAAATTAGCAAGGCTTTAAATATTAATCTTATACATATCATTTAAATACTTAAAATGAGAGTTGTCATATGCCTTATATTATGGTTAAAATAAATCTGAAATCTACATCACTCTACCTTCCGCCTGTCTGCCAGTCTTCAGGTTGTTGTGTAGCCCATGACATTATTTGACTATCAGATGTCAAGTCCCACTGTTTGTTGTCCTGTACAAATAACAATGGTAACAGATCAGAATAACTGGAATATTTAGAAGCAATTTCCATACACTATTGGCATAGTGCATAAATAACTACATATGGATACATCTTTTGCATCTTCATTCACTTACAAATTTTTTAGTTGGCAGATATTCATCTAGTCTTTATATCGTAAGTTAGTCTAAACTGCTACCTCTAAGATTTAGTGGAGCTACATTAGATTACTGCCATTATCCACAGTTGTTAATATTTAGAACTGTATTTTATATACAGTATTTTATCAAGCTGTTCAAGAACTGATCTAGAGCCATAAAATTTCATAGTAGAAAAGCTCTAATTTAACTGCTACCAAAGAGGCAACCCACTAAGTGGATCTCATTCCAAATTTCCCTGAGGCTAATACAATTTGATAGAAAGTTCATTCTACATTCTATATACTTACATAAGCAAGGGCATCACCATCAGGTTTGATTCTTTCTTTGTTTAAAAGTTTAAAGGTTGGTGGAAAAGTTTGTCTGTGTAATAGAGCATCAGCTGACTTGATGGTACAAGCATAGGTTAGAAGCCATTGCCACTCTTTGACAAGGTGTTCTAAATCTGAATAAAAGCAAATTAGATAATAAATACATCACAAACAATCTAAAAATTGAGCTAGAAATTAAAAAAAAAATAAAATAGACAAAATAGTGCAATTAATTATATATTCTATTGGACAAAAAATGTGTCATTAGAGAGCTAGAGGACATGGAAAGCCTTTAGCGCCAAACATTTTTACTGCATTCCAAGCTTCACAAATGCATTTCCCTGCTCTCTATTCACAACTCCTCATAGTCAAAAAGAGCACAGATAAAAAAAAAAAAAGTTAAATGAAAAGGAGGTTGAAACACAGTCTCTAAAGTGTGAGAGAAATTCATGTCACATTTAGCATAACATTATTTATATGTTCAGCAAGACGTAGCAGGCATGTTTTATTCACACAAATTATGTTACAGAAAGAAGGTACACCACATAGGAGAAACTTGATCTTTGTGCTGTGACTAGTGTATTTCAGTAAATTTAGTGGACTTTTATTATTATTAATAGTACTGATCAAGTAGATTAGTTGTAGATATGTATTGAAATAACTTTTTAAAGGAACATTTTGAGTTGATCTGGTTGTGGTAAAGGCGGTTGATTGATATGCTTGCCACATGAATTATTTGCTCATTAGATCACATGGTATGAAAGGGGAACTTTATTGACTTTACTGGTTGCACCGTTTACTTTATGGTTGCACCGTTTACTTTACTGGTTGCACCATTTACTTTACTGGTTGCACCGTTTAATTTACTGGTTGCACCATTTACTTTACTGGTTGCACCATTTACTTTACTGGTTGCAGACACCTCTTGCACAAATGGTAAATTTATTAATTCAATATTTTAAAACTGCTGACAATAATGTTATTTTACTAGATATATTTCATTAAATTACAACTACAGCTGCAAATACAAGAGTAGTTTGTTTCTTAAAAAATATAAAAGATCACTTTCACAATATCAGTATGTTAAGCCTCCCCCCTCCCCAGTTGAAAAATGTTTCACTACAGCATGCCATGTTTCTACTATTGCTATTAAACCAAACCTGATTCTGGAGTTCTGTGATGTAATGGTACAGGAGAGAAACAGAGAGCAGTATCCAGTTGTAGACTGACAGCCATGGAGGTAAGACACTGCAGGTATTGGCTATGTTGAAGTTGATCCCCTGCTATCACTTGAGCCTGGTGCAGGAGATAATACAAATTTTAGATCATGGGTGTTCTCAAACTTATATTATTAGATCATGGGTGTTCTCAACCTTACAGCATTAGTGTTATGTAGTGTGTGTGTGTGTGTGTGTGTGAGTTTGTCTTACTGAATAGCTTCTGATGTAGCCATGAGTTACACCAATAGGTTGTAATTAAGGGTGAACAGTTAAAGATGGAGACTGAGAAACAGAAGGACGTGTAGTTATAGTAGTTTTAAAGTGAGCTGTTTTGTTGAAATTGTTTCTCATCCTGTTTCTACATACACCTACACTGAGGTGAAAAGCTGTATTTTCCATGAAAATAAGTTTGGCTGTTTACCAATAAGTCTGTTCAAGTTTTTATCAAGTTCTCCATTAAGATAATAATATGCCTTTAACAGTTTAGTTGGACTAGCTGTCTGGAGCTACACCCTAACAACAGAGTAACTACAATTAGATAAAATTAGGACCATGTGGAAACAATATTCCATACTTTCTCATGCTGGTACTGCTCCTGAAGCATGGAGGGTAACTTTTGCAGCAGGCTCAAGAAACACTTAGCTTGACTCAGTCCCATGATGGCTTGCTGTTTCAAGGACTTCCTAGCCAAGGCAGTGACCCGGTTTGTGTAAAACTGTTCTGTGCTGTAGTTTAAGATGACGACATCCTGTACAGTATAACATTAAAAGTTACATTGACAAAATGGAGCAAACAGAAATATTTTATCATCAAATTGGCATAAGATTAAGAAGTAAGAAAATTCAAAAACATTTAAAGCTTACTCTATTGAACTGAATTCAGTCTCAGGTTAATTCTAATACTGCTGCTTAACATTATGACATTTTAAAAATATAAACCAATTCATTGAAACTAGTTTCAAAGTTTAACTTCAGTTCAAACAACAGAATGATCTTAAATAAATATCACACCTTGCATCTACTGAAGCATGCAGCAATACTTCGATCAACAAACCACTCCAAGCCTTTGACTGTTCCAGTTCCAGTGTAGGTTTGTAAGAGACACTTGTCCTGATATATAGAGTAACATTAGAAATATGCAACAATCAAATGAAGCATAAAACAACCATTATATGTTTTTTTATTAAAAGTATAAAGTTATAACTATTCAATGGGATTATTGATATATTCTTTTTGAATATTAAATAATTATTCATTATTTTAATTAATTGATGAGACTATACCTGTATAGACCAGATATTTAGCCAGCCCTTTGAGCATCCACTAGCCAGCATTAAGCCATCTGGACTGAAAGCCAGAGCAGATATTGGAGCAATATGACCACACAATGTGACATCAGCTTTCTTTCGTAGCCTGCTGCCCTTTGGCTGCATGTAACTGCTCTGAGGCTCATGCTCTCCCTGTTGGGGACATTGACTTATTAATACATTATTCATTTATATGTTCATGCTATATAAGATGGTGAAATGATGAGTACTTACTTGTGATGTGGTCTCCATATTACCCCAGGCTGAAGGGCATGTGGAGGTTGAAGTATTGAATTGCTGTACGGTCCAAAGGTAAATCAAGCCATCCTCACATCCGCTGAAGAAACAATAGAGTTATTTAAAAGATCATTTTAGAATTACATTTCTACTAGAAACTGTATCTCACTATTTGTTTACGTTCAAATTTACACAGCCCAAAGCTACAATGGGCATAGACTTAAAGCCCCCAGCTCTACAGTACCTAGCCAGCATCAGTCTTTTGTTTGATCCTATTCCCATCAGGTTGCACCACCTCATGTCTGTCACAGCAGCACTATGCAGAAAGTGTGCCCAGGAAGTAAACCCTTCATCATTAGCCACCATCCAAACATGCAACTCCTCATCCCCAACAGCCTGGCTGGCCAGCAGACATCCAGTAGGGTCCCAACTCAAGGCATAGATTGACTTCTGGTGAAATACATTGTCAGAGAAACATGTTCAAAGCATTTGATACAATTTTTAAAAATTTTAATTAATTAGTGAATGTATTTTTAACTGCTGTAAAACTTCAACATTTTAATAAGTAGTTAAGAAGAATGTTACAACTTACATTGCTGATTTAACATTTATAATATATTTAAGCAGAAATAAGTTTTAGATTTTAAAAAAAAGTGTGAATGTGTGTGTGTGGATATCCCAACTCACTTTATGAGCATCAATATTGATTGGTTGTTCAAATTCTTGCCTACTACACAGTGATATGACACCATCACTGAAGCCAACAGCAAATCTTTTGTCTTCTTCATACCAGACAATGCATGTTACAGAGACTGATAGAAAGATAATTGACATTTCATTTAACATGGTCAGAAATGTAAACCTTTTTTTTGTATGTATATTTATATATAGACTTAGGTTCCCCTGCGCTGTTTGGTGCATTAGGCGACAGCTGTCTCCATAAAGATCTGTCATTGGCAATGTCTGAAGCCTCCTCCCACCTGGTGTCCACTGTTCTGAGGTCCTCCATGAAGGTGTGGCGCCAAGTAATATGAGGACATCCCTGTTTGCGCTTTCCCCGTATTGGCCTCCATGTCATCGCAACTCTTGGTATGCATAGCTCATTTTGTCCTAGAACATGCCCCGCAAAACTCATGTCACGCTCTGTCACAACCTCACTATATATATTAATCACAAAATATATTAACCAAAAGTTTGTAAACAGTGACAAAAATGCAGGCTTTCTCCAGCTATACAACTATATTAAAATACAAATTGATGTAAAAATACAAGCAAAATACAAAAATAATACTTTAAAAAAAAACAAAGCTTATATGAAGTGTAGTTGTATCAATTAGTTTGGATCAGTCATGTCATTAAATTTGTAATAGATGTCCAAAGGCTAACAATAATAAATATGTGCGATTATAAATATTTGTACCAATACTGTTTAGTGTAATTTCCTTCAGCTTTCTGAATGTGCTATAATGCTATCACTTGTCTGGACCAGATGGGAAAGGGGGAGAGAAGAAGGGGGGTATCTAGGTTTAAATGATTGTTTTTTAAAATGCATTTTTTTTTATTTAAATCTGTCAAGTACTATTTCCTTTTCTTGTTCAAGATACAAACACAATAATTAATTATAAATAGTTAATTAATTATACAGTTAATTTTTAAATTGATTCTTGTATTGTGAGGTATAAGAAATAATTGCGCTAATTTCAGATTAATCTGAGATTTCGTGTGGGAGAAATAACGTGGGAAAACTTTTTTCCAGATAGACAGAATGAGTTGATATAAGCTTTTTAAAAAAACTAGAACAAAAAAAATCAATATTCGTGGTAAAAAAACAAACTTTCCAGTGATGACTACATTTTTACCACTTACCATTTCTTCTTTTACAATGCTCCAGTTCAAAATTGAGGTAAGTACTGCTGTCCACCATGTCAATGAGGCCCACAGTGCCATCTAGGCGACCAACCAACAATGAATCACCAACCAGCCCCACACGACCTTCAAACATGCCTTTAGTGCCAGGCCATGAAAGGGCAGTCACCCATTGAGGCTGCTCAATTAAATAGCCTCTTCCACCTGTCAAGGAAGAAATTTTTATATCTCACATAAAAAAAAAAAGAAAAAACAGAAGTTCATTTGTATGATAAAGATTAATAAGAAGGTAATGTGGCCAGCAGAAAGAGCCATTGCCATTTTATTACTCTTCTATGTAAATAGTTAACCATCAGAGCAGACTGAACTCAAAGAATGTGAGCCAATTTCTGATAAAAAAACACCTCTAACATGTGTCAAGCCCAGGTTATTTTAAATTGTAATCAAGCAAACCAGCCCACTCATTCCTGTAAAATTTATTTTCATACTAAACATGATGCATTACATCCTATTCCAGAAAAAAAAACTCATGTAAATGAAGAAGTTTGAAATCGTTTGCAAGTGTACCTCCAATCATCCAAATATTCACAAGATTCTCCATACACCCAGCCAAAAGCTTGCCAGTGCTGCTCCAACACACAAAGTTGATCTGATTCCCATCTAGTTCCTCCAAGCTGGCCTCCTGGCCTCGGTTGAAAATACAAGTCTGTTGCAGAAACTGATGCGTTTTGTTAGGAAGGCTCCAAATTCTAACAGTACCATCATAGCCACTGAAAATTTTAAAAAGTATAAATCTATATATACATTTATCTCAAGTAAAAATAATTAAAAAAAAAACAATCAATTGTGACAAGAAAGTCAACTAATTTATTGATACTGGTAATGTTGAAACATGCACATGCATAGTATAAAAATGTACGGGTTGTAAAATGTTGCTTTAAATTATTTTGTAATTTGTGCAGGTAAGACGCATGGGCAGGACAGGTTCTTCGTGTATGCAGGGTATATGCGTGAAGATACAGTACAGTTTTGTTTAAGAAGTTCCATGAATAAAAAGGAAAAGGTTATAAGAAATTAGAAAATGTGATATTATATATAAGGCAGGTTTATGGTTTGTTTGGATAAATGGACAGAATCCAGCCCAAGTCTTCTGAATTGCTTCAAAAATTTTATATAACATTAAAATATTTCATTAAAATTATAAGTAGATTAAATATTTTTAGTACAAATAAACATTTAAGAAAAATATACTTAATTTTTTTTTTAATTAATGCATTCAAGTTTAGACAGCAATCCTATCTCATAATAAAATTCAGTTTATTTTTGTTTCTTAGGTGGCTACACTGTCATAATAAGATTGTAGATTATTGACATGAAAATGCCATTTTTTATTATCCTGAAAGAACAAGTCAAACAATGAGGCTGCAAAAACAATGTGGTGAATTTAGGGAAAAAATATTAATATTTCAGCAATATTTCTATTAGTGTTTTTTTTTTAAATTGTTTTTTTAAAATATGAAATAGAAGTTATGTTGTGATTTCAAAAGTAACAAATAATTTCTAATTATTTCAGTTACCTGGAGGCCAAATAACTTTTACGGGCATTCCACCAACATCCATTAAGTCTGTTCTGATGTCCTTCTAACTTGATAATGGGACACTGTGGCATATCTCCACCTAAATCTACTTGATTGTCTGAACCTGAGATCACTTGCTGACCATATGCTGACAAGGCCTGGAAGATATAAAAATTTAAGAAACCATTCACATTTATTTTACCCCAAGCAATTCAAGGAGAGGTGTTAGAATAGTAAACCCTGCATTCTGCAATAAATAATGTGTCAGCATCACAATGACATCCTCAAAGAATACAAGGAATGAAAAGTTAATAACTGATATTCACTACGGGTGAGTTCTGTAAGTGGACTCAACAAAATATATTTATACAGAAGAAACATGATGTTACAGATGTTGTTTGTACAAATGTTTGTGGGATAACTGAATGCTAAAGTATATTTTAAAATTATCTTTTTGTTTGCAGTCAACAGAAAAGTAATTTATTTGTCAGATAATATAAAGTTTGAGAATCACAATCAAAATGAGTTTTAAAACTATTACATAAACAATAATTTGCAAAAGGTGGAAACAATCCAAATTCTACATATAATGCTAAAAAAAAACTATAAATGCTCCTAAGTAAAGCCTTGCACTAACCACAGATATTAATAATACTGCATTCAATTAAGATGTCAACAATAGTGTGCTGGGAGTCTCTGTGTTATCAATAAATAGTTTGTATTATAAACCACTAGAAAGTAAACCTGTACAATTCTATTTTATCTTATCTAATGTGTTTCAAAAGCCAAAGATTAATGAAGTAAACTATAAAATATCATTGTAAAGATACAGATTGCATTACTAAAAAAAAAAAAAAGATATTTCTTTGACACAATCCAATAAACCTAAATTTAAAAGGATTAGCTTTCAAGGACTCAACTGAAGAAGAATAACTCAAATTCTACAGGTTATGTCACTTTAAAAAAAGAAAACTTAATATTTCTATACAAGAAATAAATTGTGGCTCTACATTGATTTCAAAGAAACACCATAAAGAATCCACTCACTCTAACTAGCTGTTTAGTGGACCATTGTCTGTGCTGAGGGGGCATGCGTGCAGAGATAACACAGGCTGAGAGTGCATTTAACATTTGAAGGTGAGAACATTTACTGAGTTCATTGGATGGAGACTCTGAAACAAATAAAAAGTACATTTCAGTTTGATTCTGTTTAGCTGACTGGCTACAGACTGTCCAATCAACTACAGCAAATCAACAAAGTAGTGTCTGAAGACCAAACCTTTTTCAGCAGAAAGCTGTGCTTGAAGTAATTTGTAGTTCCAGCCTTTCTGTGCCAGAAGTGAAACCAAAGCTTGTGTAACAGCAAAGGCTGTTGATTCCCCAGTAGATTGAGCTGGCAGCAAGCGCTGAGAGCTGTGATCTTCTAGACTTCCAGCATTTATTCCCATTGATGCCATCATCAATTCCTAAAAAGGCATTTGATTATTATCATAAAATAAATTTGTTAACAGAATTAAAACTATTCTAAATTCAAAAGAGTAAACTAGTTAAATATGAAAAATATTATGAAGAAGATAATACCATAAGGCAGGGGTGGGCAACCTTTTTTAACCGAGGGCCACATTAATAAAATTTGGGTGTAGGCGGGCCGCATATATATCATATGAGTGGCAAAGTGAATTAGGTGACCCCGAATAAGATAGAAAAATACAAAATAAAAGGAAAAAGCTAAAATTATACAATTTATTGGACATAAAGTACTTCGAACAATAACAATGAGTACAAGTTTCGCTACTCCTTCTCAATTATATCGCAGTTCATTTCCTGTGCGAGGACCCTAACAATCATGGACCTTAGCAGCTATGCCTAGCTACTACCCCTGTAAAGTATATCCAAAACTTTTATTGTATGTTTTAATATTCGCTTGAATTCAATGTAACTTTGTGTAGAGTTTCCATATACTAAATTATGGTAGGGATATTTTATTTTTTTTATTAAAAAGGTTGTTTTTCTCGGTCAAAGCTCATCAGTTGTTACCCTTGCCATCTTTTACAAGCCAACCCAACTCTTTCAACACAGTTCTTCATAGCATTGAATAAATACTGGCCTAGGCTTATGTCTTTTACTGAATTTATGGAAATATTGCTATTAAATATAATCTTCGTTTACTTTGAACTTTTCAAAAAGACGTTTAGAGACAATGTTTCTTTCATAGTAAGTGATAAGAAACAAAAGTTTCAATAAATTCTATAGATATTTACAATTATATATTTTAACATGCTTGCATTTTTGTATGTGTAATGTGTAGGCACACTTGATTTATTTAGGTTTTCGCGGGCCGCATAAAACACTTTGGGGGACCGCATGTGGCCCGCGGGCAGTAATTTGCCCACCCCTGCCATAAGGAATATATAGTTTATAAGATATAATGTAAATGAAATAGTAGACTGTCACACATACATGAGTACAGAGCTGAATCAACTGTTTTAATGCTGATGGGTTATCTTCTATCAGTGCTCCTATGGCTGCAGTCAGATAATTCAAATGTTTAGTGGAGTCTTCAGCTCTTGAGGCTTTGTTTAACAGTTCCATTTTGCCAGCAGCACAAAGTGACATCAACCTGACTATCTGCATGATGTCTGCCAGCCCTATTTGTTCAAGTGCTCCTGATAAGCTGCAAGCTTGTCCACTGTACATGCAGAGTGGAAATACAAACTGAATGATGATATATATATTACCCACATATAAAGACAAACAAAAGACAGAGAGCAATTTGTTAAGACAAAAAAACAGAAAAAGAAAAAAAATGTACATTGTAAATTATAATTGTGTCAAAGTATAATTCACCATCATTTATGTCTTTAAATCTATGATTGAAAGTAAAAGTTTTAAAATATCAAAATTATGTAAAAAGAACCAATTTATTCATGTTCATTTTATTTTTCCAAAATAGATTTGAATTTCTATTCCAGATGTTATGCCCATTCATTACCTTAATAAATGACAAATAAATAAACCCAACACGGTTACTATGTGTGGTCAACCGTGACACACGGTCAAGTGGGATACCGGGAGTTAAGGGACTTGCGGAAGTAGTGGGGGTTGTAAACAAGAGAGTTGCTGGGTATGATGATAACTGTACATATGTTCGATTGAATTAAATGTTATTTTAATGAATAAACTTGGTTCTTCACAACTGGCGCAACCCCGACGAGATACGACGAAACACAAGTAAGTGAAAATGTCGATGTACCAAATATTTAGACAAGCGGGCAAGGAAAATGGCCTGCAAGGAGAAGAACTTGAAAAGTTCATTACACTAAAAATAACACAAGAGGAAGAAAGAGAAGAGAGGAGGCTAAATAGGGAAGAAACTAGAAAGAAAGAAGAAGATAGTAGAAAGAAGGAAATCTTACAACTAGAACTAGAACTTAAAGAAAAGAAAGACAAAGAACAACAAAATGAAAAAAAAGAACACTTTGACAAATACAAACAACTAGACAGAATGTCTCCATTCGACGAAAGCCAGAACGAGTGCATTGACTCATACCTACTGAGGTTTGAGGACATAGCAACAGCCTGCAACCTCCCTCAGTCAGAATGGGCAAGAAGCCTCATGGGGCGATTGAAAGGGAGAGCCATGAATATCTGCATACAAATGCGAGAAGAGGAAAGAAAAGACTACGTGGCCGTGAAAGAGGCTTTACTAAGACAATTTGGCTCCACAAGTTACGAATACAGAAGGAAATTGAAAGAGTCGACACCTCTAGCGAACGACGATCCACAAATATTCGTCACCAACATGTCAATTTACTTCGATCGATGGGTAGACCTGTCAAAAGTGGATCACAAATATGAAACCCTCAGAGAACACATCATAATGGACGCTGTGATGGAAGCTTACAATAACAATGTGAAAACATACGTCACGGAGCGAGAGCCAAAGACCATCAGCAGCCTCATAGCACAACTAAGACAGTATAAGGCTGCACACCCAAGGGAAGTGTTAGCTAGAGAGAACCCAACGGCGGCATCCGCTTTTATGGTGAGCAACACCGTTAGAATGCGGACACCAAGCCCTCTATATAGAAGAGAGAACGCTAACCGAAGCCCAACATATACGGAAAGAAGAGAGAAAGATAAGGAAATGAGCCCAACCTATAGTTATCAAAGCCCAACATATACGGAAAGAAGAGAGAAATATGGAGAAAGGAGCCCAACATATAGCTACAAGGAACAAGAATACAGACGAAATCAGCAAAGAGTTCGTTTCCAATGTGAAATATGTGGTAGAACAAACCACACTACAGAGACTTGCTTCTACAACCGACGCAATAAAGTTGGGAACAACAGACCAAGAGACCGAGCTTTTGCTGCCAAACACGCTGATAAACTGCAGGTATACCCAGGCTTCGTGGGAGAACAGATGACCAACGTACTGTACGATACAGGAGCAACCGCAATTCTAGTCGCAAAAGAATATGTCAACTCACAACAGTACACAGGAAGAAGACAAGACTGTGTTAGTTACACTGGCCAAGTAACTACACACCTGGTAGCACATATCAACATACACACACCGTTCATCAGTGGTTGGCATGAGGCCTTAGTA
Organism: Biomphalaria straminea; assembly: GCA_021533235.1. Lineage (NCBI taxonomy): Eukaryota > Metazoa > Mollusca > Gastropoda > Planorbidae > Biomphalaria > Biomphalaria straminea. The sequence goes on from JADKLZ010000003.1 coordinate 25,478,700, forward strand.
ATAGATAATAAGCCTGACAACATTGGTCTTATCATTGGCTGTATCGAAGGCTCTAAACCTTGCACAGTAGAAGAATTGAATAAATGGAAAGAAAAATACACACAGAAATGTTCAATGGTTACTACAAGAGCTCAGAAGAAAGCAGAAGAAGTGCTAAATACAAAAGATAATATACAAGTTCCTTATAACGATGAAAAGGAAAATACAGAAACAGAAAATAGCGATATGAGAAGCCATAATCCAGTAAACGAACCGAATGAAATCTCAACAGAAAATCAAGACCCACTACAGATTAAAGCAGAACAATTTGTCAGTGAACAGAAAAGTGATCCAGATCTAATAAAACTCATAGATAGTGAGGTTGCACCAAGACGAGGGTTAATCAAGATAGGTGAAGATGGTGTCTATGTAAGAGAAATTCATCTGAAAGCAGGCAAGACACAACAATTGCTAATTCCAAAGAAATATAGAGAAACAATATTGAAGCTTGCACATGACACCCCGTTTGCCGGACACATGGGAATAAAGAGAACATTGAATAGAATCTTGAATGAATTTTTTTGGCCTAGAATTACGCAAGAAGTAAAGGCCTATATAAAATCTTGCCATATTTGCCAAATACATGGAGCAAAAGGAACTTATATGCAAGCCCCAATACAGACAACAGACTTAAGTGAAATGCCATTTGAAAAGATAGCTGTAGATATTATTGGACCAATGCCAGTAATATCCGGAAGAGGCCATCGCTACATATTGACTGTTGTAGATATGTGCACACGGTTCCCAGAAGCAATACCATTGAAAAGAATTTCTTCTGAAGATGTGGGAGACGCACTAACAGCAATATTTGCAAGAACAGGTTACCCTCGGATAATACTGAGCGATCAAGGCACCCAGTTCAAATCGAATGAATTCGCACAGTTTTGCAAAACTCTGAATATTAAACAACAATTTGCGGCCCGTTTCCATCCCCAAACGAATGGAATGTGCGAACGTTGGAACTCAACTCTGAAAACAATGCTGAACAAAGTAGCACAAGACAACCCAACAGATTGGGACAAGCTGATCAATCCCATACTGTTCGCCTACAGAGAAGTACCACACTCAACAACGGGCTTCTCACCATTCGAGATGCTCTATGGCTCACCTGTTAGAGGACCCATGTCACTATACAGAGACTTTCTAGTAAATAGAAACATAGAACATGACGTACTGACAGGATACGATCTTGTCATCAAAACAAGACAAAATATAATTGAAGCATGCGAAACTGTTCAAAAGCAAGCAAATAAAGAGAAACCAGAACTATTGAGAAAGCTAAATCAGGGACGAAAGTGGAGAACACTACAAGTTGGTGATAATGTCATGGTTCTGCTGCCTGACAAAAACAACCAGTTATTTATAAAATGGCAGGGCCCATTCCAAGTCACAAAGGTGATTTCGAAGGTCGACTACAGCATAAACATCAGAGGCCGAGACAAAGTGTTTCACATAAATATGCTGAAGCTATACATGCCCAGACCATTTACTCTTACAACGAACAATAAGAAAGACACGCAAGACAGTCAGAGAGTCATGATGGTAGAAACAATAGAGGAAACAGACGAATTACCATGCCCAGTCATTGAAAGCAGTGAATCTGTGAAAAACATCGACACATCACACCTCCAGGATCCAGTTAAACAAGATATCGATAAACTGCTAGCTCAATGGGCGCCAATGTTCACAGATCAACCAGGTAGAACAACCGCCATAAAACACACTATCCAACTAACTGATACAAAGCCCACAAGAGCCAAACCATACCCAGTTTCCTTACACCATGAAGAGATACTGAAAAGAGAAATAGAAATGCTGTTACAAATGGGAATAATTGATACATCCACATCTCCATATTCAGCTCCAGCAGTCCTAGTAAAACAAAAGGAAACGACTGGAAAGATGCGCCTGTGTGTAGACTACCGGAAACTCAACGCCATTACCGTAAAAGACACATACCCAATGCCTAACGTCGAGAACATTATGCCTAAACTTAGAGGGGCAAAATATTTCACTACTCTCGACTTAGCCAGAGGTTACTGGCAAATTCCACTGGAGGAAGATGCTAAGCCACTAACAGCATTCACTACTCCATTTGGTTGTTACCAGTGGAACTACATGAGTTTCGGGCTTAGTAATGCACCTGCGACCTTCAACAGGATGATGGCAAAATTACTAGGGAAAAGACCAGATGTCATTTTCTATCTTGACGACATATGTGTCTTCCACAACACATTAGAACAACACATTGTTGGTCTGCAACAAGTGTTCCAGATACTACAGGATAACGGGCTGACGATAAAACCTAGTAAGGTTAAAATTGCCAGAACAGACATTGAATTTCTGGGGCACAGAATACAGCAAAATACTATCAGACCACTACAAGACAACATAAGCAAGATACTTAATTTAACAATACCTACCACCAAGGGACAAGTCCGAAGCATCCTTGGGTTATGTAATTACTATAGACGGTTCCTGGCTAATTTCACAAGTATTACACAACCTCTAATTGAACTGACAAAAAAAGGCATGCCAAACAAGATCACATGGAGCTCCAGACTACAGGAATGCCTAGAAAGCATTAAAAGGGCCTTCTCAGACGACATAGTACTCCAGCTTCCAGACATCAGAAACCCTTTCTACTTGGCAACAGATGCGTCCTCCACAGCAGTGGGAGGCACTTTAATGCAGAAGTCTGACACAACGCTACGACCTGTCTACTACATTAGCAGAAAGCTGAACCCAGCAGAACAAAAATACTCAACAATAGAGCGTGAAGCTCTAGCCATTGTGTTCTGTATAACGAAACTATCCCGTTACCTGCTCGGGAAATCATTCATCTTACTAACAGATCACGCCCCACTAGCTTATATCAATACAAATAAACTAGACAACCAGAGGATTACTAGATGGGCTTTAAAACTTCAAGACTTCAGCTTTACAGTTCAAGCCATTCCGGGACAAACCAACGTGATAGCTGACGTGTTGACAAGATGTGTCTAGGGACTGCTGGACTAATGTTCATTCATTAATCAGCTAATCAGGAAATAATTAATACATTGTATGATAACTTTAAAATTTGTATCTTCAAGACTGAAGTAAGAATACGCTTCTGAAATCACTTTTTTATTTCAATCAGATATGTGAAATTTGGACTATAATATAGCAATTCTTTTCTTTGTTGTGGAATTGATTGTAGTCGTAGATGTCGAATTACGAATTGGTATGTAAGAAACACAAGTAAACAATTCCCTTAATTTGGAAGATGTATTTGATGTAACAAAGTATTAGCTAATTGGGTAAGTTTTTAACCTTCCAATGTTCCATTTAAAAGATTATAGTTACAAAAAAAAAATATTAAAAGTGTGGATTTTGTTATACAAGTTTAAAAATAGAACAAGACATATGCAGAGTTTATATTTCTGAGATAATTCATTAGAGATATTCCTTCAATAACATATTATTGTAGAGTTATTAGTCGTCATAGACATTATCAGTTTTCTCATAAAGAAGATGCCATTGTATTACATGCCATTATTTTTACTTGTCGATGTAAATCATTATTAATGTACACTCAAACTATTGGGTTCATGAAATTTTGATACGATCAAAATTTTTCTCTGCCCTGGGAGGACTGTTGTGACACGGTTACTATGTGTGGTCAACCGTGACACACGGTCAAGTGGGATACCGGGAGTTAAGGGACTTGCGGAAGTAGTGGGGGTTGTAAACAAGAGAGTTGCTGGGTATGATGATAACTGTACATATGTTCGATTGAATTAAATGTTATTTTAATGAATAAACTTGGTTCTTCACACTCTAGCTAAAATAGGATTCTACAAACAAAGCCTGATCTCTTCCCTCTGCACCTTGATATTTCAGCTTACAACTAAACTTGTAGATTTGGAATCTGATGTCTAGGAATACATGATGGGATCAATCATAGAACTATACTAAGTTCCATGGATCAATGAGTGTCCATTCTACCATCCCTCCCCCACTTCAATGAAAAAAAATCAACACTAAGGATTTCTTTAAGACTTACCATTGAGCTAAAAAGGATAAAATCTTCATGCTGACTGCTCTGGCCACTAAAGTCTGTGCAGCACTTACAGAGCTTTTTAAAGCAAGAACCTTATCTGCCATCTTAATGAGATGTGCAGCCTGTTCACCCAGGCTTTTCTGTTTCACTTCACATTTGACATTCTTGGGCATAGCCCCAGGAGTGACCCCCATCAGGTACATTCCAGACATGGAGGCTACATGGGATGTAAATATCATGAGGGTTAGAAATGTGAGGTCAGCACAAGATCTTATAATACTGAGAAAATATTTTTTTTAAAATAGTCACTTACGTAGACATGCAATATCAGGATTAGATCGACTACCCAAGGAAGAAGTGGCACCTGTCATGAAGAATAACTGAATATTATTATACACATTTACTTTTACTGAATCAACTGCACACCTTGAATGTAAGACTTATAAGTAGTAACTTTCTTATCAAGAATGTTCCAGAATCTTCACATATACAAGCCACAATTTTTAACTAAAGTCTGTTATTTCAAAGTATTAAAACAATGTCACAAAAGTGAAACAGTACTTAGGCTGTAGAAAATCATTTAAAAACCATATATACCAGCAAGTGAGTTGGATGTGTGGACTGATGTATTTTCAGCGGGTGTAGTTACAATAATACAAGAGCCCAGAGGATCTAACTCTGTGAACCGGACTGGATCAGGTATGGGTTTGCTGTCAGTAAGTCCTAAACGTGGAAGTAATTTTTGATGATCAAGAATGAAAACAGATTGCTGATCTTCCAAAGCCAGAGGCACTTCATCTGTTCAAAAAAAAAAAAAAAGTTTTAAATAAATGAATTTTAGACTTAATTTTACATAGACAAAATTTCAATCTTTATCTTAATAATTTTACCTTCTGCCTTGTTCTCTGAAGCACCAATGAAGTCAGGAGCGGCTGATCCAGAAACTTGTTGTGACTGAGTCAGTCTGTCTGAAGAGATGTTAGCACCAGTGACAGCAATACTTCTTGCTGAGCGCTGTTCTTGATTGGCCTGCAATTAAGTTCATAGGATTTCATAATCTGATTTGGCGCTTTCATGTCAACAAATTTATTGGGACAGAAATGTAAAAATAAAATGTATAGCTAAGTGATAAAGCATTTGGTTTCTAGACAAACTTGTCTCAAGTATGAATCCAGATGAAGACTGGGCATTTGTGAGCTTAACTCCTTTTAAAACTAACCCAGTATAACCATCAAGTTGTAGTCAAAAGCTTGGCCCAGTCTGCAAAAGAGCTTATAACTCAGCAGCAAAAAGATGGCTAGAACAAGAAAGTGAGCTCATATTGCTTGTGTGATTTTCACATGACACTCACATACAATTACTGACGATTAAAACAGATAAGTCTCACATTTGATCCATTATCATGCACCAGATTGTTTTTTTTAATAGTGAAAATTAAATGCTGTTTCTCTTAGCTTTGTCTGCCTGACCTATCAACTCTTACTCTCAATTAAGTGTAAGCCAAGTGTTTCATTTTAATGAAACATGAAGACTTGATAATGAAAAAAAAAACAAAAAAAACAAACTATTACACAGCTTGCCATAAAAATCTTTCATTATTATGATTTTACTGTTTATATTAAATGATTGACTCTGAAAAA
>JADKLZ010000003.1:25493080-25536461 GCA_021533235.1 Biomphalaria straminea
AAAAAAAAAAAAGCCAATACAATGATTCCCTCCTCTAGAAGGAATGTCAGAGAGTTGAAGTAAAAAAATGATCTAAACCTTATAGGAAACTTTAAAAACAGACCAGGACTAAGATGAATCAAGAATGTAAAAACTAAAACAGTTTGGCTTCTTAACTTTAAAAAAAACAGCAATATGTTTGAACACAACTAAGGAAATAAAGCTGATTCCTAGTAAATAAGAGTTCTTTTTTTATTCTTTTCAATATTTTGTTTCATTCCAACTATTAGATCCCACTTTCATCAGGGTCAAAACCAAAAATGTGAATAAATTATTTCAAGCTGAAATTTTGATCTTAGTAGTATTGCAGGTTAGCTAAGTTGTGCTAATAATGTGAATGTCATAGGTTCAATCCATATACTGACCTATTTTTTTTTCTCTTTATTTTTTTTTAAATGATAAATATGAATTTTAGTTGACTATATTCTTTAAACATGAAGTAGGAATTCCTTTAATTCTTTTGATTTCTTTTATTCCTTGGTTACCTTTCTCTTCCTCTGCTAGATGACTTCCCTTTGAATGTTCTTCCACTTTCTCAGCCTCTTTGGTTTTGGGCTCTTTCTTCTCTTCACTACTGCCACCAAGGCTGCTCTGCTGTTGAAGGCGCTGCTGTTGCATCTCCTCCACCCAAGTGTGTAGGGTGTCCAGCTGGCTACACATGTGTTCATTGATGGCTGAGGACCAGACAGGCACTACATGGAGACTGAGGATCAGACTAATCATGGCTTCAGACATGACTGCAGCTGATGGGGCACACAGTGGGGAACCAGCCAAAAGTTCCCTGGGGCTTTCTCTCAAATGCATGTCAGTTATTTTTACCTAATGAAACACAAAAATAAAAAAATTAATAAAAAAATGTGTGGTAGGCGAGGATGACTTCTCTTCAGAGGCCCTTTGAGGAAAATCCAGGCCTTAAGCCCTATCAACATTTACAAATGCATTTGCTTAAAAGAATGTAAATATTTTTTTTTTCTTATAACAAAAAACTGCTAATTTGATAACATATCTAGCATTCCTCTTTACCTCATGACCTGTGATTGAAACAAAAACAAATAATCTTACTTTTTCCCCTGGACTGCTACTGTAAAATGTCACACATGGATAAAGTTCTGTGGCATCAACATCTTCAAAAGCCAGTTTTGGTTCCTATGGGTTACAAAAAATGTTTAAAAAAAAAATTAAAAAAAGATAACTTGAACTAATTTTAGGTGTATGTATGTAACTGACAATTCTGAAAAAAAAAGTTTATTTAATTTACTAATTCACCCACCTCAGCATTTTTAGCAAACGCCAGCGTTCGAGCATCCATATCTAGAATAACAGTGATGTAATCACCCTGAGTAAAGCTAGAAAGTTGTGAGGTGGTTTCTCCATTGTGGTAAAGATTGCCGCTGTAAGCTCGATACAGCCACATGTCTCCTGTAGTACGGTGGCCACAATCTCGCACTGGCCATCTAGACACTCCGACACAAGTCCCTTCATTACCTCTGTTTTCTCTTACTATGAGGAACTGTAAAATATAAGTAGAGCTCATTAAAGGGTCTCACTTTCCTATAGAACAGAGATTTTGTTTCCATTTTATTCAAAGCCATTATTTATCCACTATAGTATAAATAAAAGAGATGAAAATTTGCGGGAGGCAGGGTGGATTAATACATTTTCTAAAATTAAAAAGATAAAAAAAACTAAATATATTAATGACATAATTCACTTCTCCTTTTATTAGTCTCAGTTGCACAAAGACAATTAGACTAGGTCAACTGAAAAAATCTATTATTTCCAATGGATCAAAATTTAAGTCGATAAGCTCTCACATTATCTTTCAATTAACCTTATTACAGTTTACAGTGCAGCTTTGTTTGCTCATGCATGTCTTCCAATAAAGGTGTTTGAAAGTTTTCACAAGAGAAATGGACGACCTTTAAACTAATGTAAATAAATTGTTCTTCCTAAACCAAAGTATTAGAATAAACAGTCTGCTTACCTTCCACTGATAGCAGCCTGAGGTCATCACAGTACTTCCTAAGCCATATCCTCTACCTCCTGATCCGTGGACTAGAGTATGACCTGACTCCACTGTGCATGCAACACAGCGGTCAGGATCAAACGCTGCACTTTGAATGAGAACAATGTCTGGGGTGGAACATGGTGCGCCAGGTAGAGGGATGATGTATGGCACAGGTGCACCATGGCCACTGGCCTGGACACTCCCCTCGTATCTGTTAGCTCCTAGCTGTTTAGTCCTGGCTCCCTCTAACTGGCTGGTGAGGAGAGCTCTCTTCTTGTCAGCACTGGCAATAGCTTTAGTTACCGGAATGCTCCACATGACACTGGCCAAGTTGGAAAAAAGGAGGTTCACCACCTATACAAATAAAGCAAACAGATAATATACTTAATAGAATCTACACAGCAACCATCAGCAGTCTTATTAACTTTGCTATCACCTGCTGGTACGGTAATACTTTACTGGCACAAAGACTTAGAATAAATAGACTAATTAAAAAAGCATCGTATATTACTCAAGTACAGCTACTATCTCTTGAAGAGCTTTTGTTCGAATTTGTCATCAACATTGTTTTTGTACAGTAGTTACGCTGAGGTTGCAAATTGTAATCTAACTGAATTTCCATTAGTTTGGATCAATAAAATTATCTTATCTCTTATCTTATCTTAATTAGGGTGACTTTTTTAAAAGGTTTTAGCCCTGCCCAAAAACATCAAATATCAGATATGGGAATGTTATTAAAACTGGAGACTTTCAGTTTACTGGTGAGTATAAGCCACAACATCACAATGTGAATTATGATTTTTTAGGTATAACTTTTCATGTCACATATAAGCTAATACTGAACATACATTTCACTGTCAACAGTTTCATGATATCAAATAAAATAAACATAGCTTTTAAAGGTCATTAAATTATGTTGATGAAAGTTATTGTCAAGAAAAAACAAACTTTCAGACTTTGTGATCTATAGGGCAGATGATGTCTAGTTATTGTGCTGCTACTTAAATGATTGCCATGGAAACACAAATGAGCTCTCCTTCACTTGCCATACAGATCATTAGGTCTGAAAAGGGAAACTACTTTGAAACATGTATATCTCGACTCAAATAACAACCTTTGTCTTGTACTCTGCATCCTGTTGTGCATCAAGGGAAGGTAACACAGTACCCAAGAGCTGGAGGGCAAGTATACGCACACGCAGGCTGTCAAAACAGAAGTGGCCTGGAACAAGACAATGAAAAATTCACTGTAAAAAACATCCCCATGCATGCAGTGACTATATTTTAGTCTACTAAATAGAAAGAACCAAAGTAGTTAGGAATCTATTCACTTTCTTTGGGATCTCATTTCACCCTATGTATTTATATAAATTTTGTTTTCTTTGGGTAGATGCTGAGAGACCATTACTTAGACCTGAAATACATGTTTCGATAGGGTAACTCTTCCTTGATAAGTCAATAGTTTCATTCAAATGCATTTGATTTATGAAAGTACAAACTCAAGAAAAAAAAATTCAGGCACTAAAATTTAAGCATCAAGAAGGAAAAAATAAAATTAGTAATCTAATAGATATACTAAGCTAAAAGAAGATTCTTGGCTAAACAACATTTGCATTGTTTTTTTTTTTTAATCAACATGGGAATAAAAATCACTAAAATATATTTATATTTTGTTGATTAATGTAAAAAATTAATTTCAAAGCAAAAATAGTTTTAAAAAGTCATTCTTTAAAAAAAAGTAAGTAAGTAAGTAAGTAAAGTTTAAGTTATTTGTTTTTGTCATTCAACTAAACAGCCTCTATAAACATGCTAAAACATCTATTTAAATTTTTTTTTTTTAACTTCCTAATAATTGTTGTTTGATACCATAAATTCCTTAACAAAATACAACTTATGGATTAAAAGTACTAGAATGCTTAAATGGATGGATAATATTAAAAAGATTGAAAAATGTTTTTTTTTTTTTTCATTTTGTTTTAATGTTGACATTCTCTTAGATTTACAACCAGGTATATCTTGAAACTTAAAAGTTTTCTTGACTAAATGTTCTAATTATAAAACTGATGACCTTCTCCATCTTGTCCACAAGCTAGATGAATCAAACATTTCACCCATCTCCATTCAGTCAATCTCCTCTGTGCTCCTTTAGTTGCCATTACATGACGTAAAAACACTAACAAGTCTGCCACTGATGATAAATTGACTTGTTTCGAATCAGCTGAAACAGTGTCAAAGAAAACTATCAGCAGACTTAAAATGGTATCATCAAAGTCATTGTTTCTAATGCCATTGTTAAACAAATATTTGAATAAGCTGTATAAACATTACAATAAACAAGTAAAGGAACCGTTTTTGATCTATGGGGGCAAATGATGTAAAGCTCGATACCCAATGGTCAGCAAAGAGAACAATCACCTTTACTTCCCAAATGTATTGACTTTAAAAACCATATAATACTGTCACTGTTTGAAAAGCTTAAAAAAAAAGGTAGTTACTTAAGGACTGAGCTTCTGTGGATGGAATAGACTTGTGCTGAAGAAGTTCATCAAGCTGTTTCCAGAGCAGCTCTATGACTGACTGTACCACACCACCACTCAATCGATCAGCAAATGTCCTGTAAATAGAAATTATTTTTCATCGGCATTATTTTATTTATTGCTCAGAAGAAATGTGACAAATAATATCTCAGATTGTATCAAGTTGCAATATAAGCTATATACCAACCCTACAGTGACTGCAATAATCTGCAGAAGTCTAAGGCTGGATACAGACAGTATTGTAGACAAATGTGAGGGCTCCAATAAACTTGTCACTGGAGGAAGTGTGTGAGAGCTGTTGATTGTGTTGGAGCCACACAGTTCTAGCAGAACTGGAGGCAGACCACAAGACACTGTTAGAGACACATCCACTGGTTTGTACTTCACACTCAAGGCTAATATTGAGGACAGCATCAAATGTTTCTTGGTAACTGTTGAACAGAAATCATTGTACTTGAAAGACAAAAGTCCAACTAAGAAAGCAGTAAGACAATTTTTTTTGCAATTTGCTTTATACAGATTGTTGACTTAGAACTAATTTTATCAATGATTTTCAAATAGACAGAAACTCACATTGTCCAATGTTGTCCATTTTCATCATGTCAATCAATGAGATTACCAACACTTCATAAATCTGATGCACTACTAACTGAATTTCTTGTTGCGTTTGTGCTGAGGCTGCCTTGATGCCATCCTAAGTAAACAATGAAACCAAACATAGATTCAACAACACTCTGTGAAAATGAACTCAATATCTATTTTAACATACAACATTGACACTCAATGTGTTACAAACTGTTACTATATCTGTTCCTTTAGGTTGGTTGAACAGGTGCATCTGTCTAGGAGGAAGGGGGTTCATCACTGGTAAGTTAGCTTACAAACCCAAGACCAATCTTTTGCTAACAGAATGATCTCTTCATTGAGATCTCTGGTTCTCTCACTCTTAGCATACAAAAAAAAAACAACAGCTTGTGCATATTGTAGAGATTTGTATTTCAACTTCATTGATGTAGAATATGTATAAAAGTATATCAATAAGATTAATCCATCCACAGTAAATAGCATATTGTCACACACTGCATTCCAAAACTAAACTTCCTTTTCTCAAATAAAAGCTTTCTCTCCCTCACTCAAATATAGTTCTACAGAAATACAAAATATGCCCCTCCCTAGATTAAAAAGCATCTGTAAACCATTTACTCTCCAGGAGAACTTTTTGACCATGATATCACAACCTCTATGCATGGTGGGTTTCTCAAAACCTAAAGCACAGTAACACAAATTTAAAGGAGGATCTCAAAATGTAGCCCTAAAATAACAAACATGATTTGTGACACTTTGTTTCAATGTGCTTTACCTGGTAATGATAGAGCTGATTGGAGACACTTGTGTACTCTGACCTCAGCACCAGTAGGCCAAAGCAGCCCGCAAGAAGTTGAAGATGTACAGAATTAAGCAGTGTTGTATTTGGTGAACTGTTGGTTTTGGGCTCATCATCTTTTTCTTTCCCAGTTGTTAGAAGTTCAATGATTTGATTCAAAGCATAAAGGCGGGACTGTTATATAACGACAAAAACAACTTATATGTATGTATAAATGCGATATCAATATAGTAAAAAATTGAACATTACTTATTAAATACTACATTAAATATATCTTCAAAAAATAAGATAATTATTATGAAATAATATAACTATTATCATAAATTATTTTATAACATATTAAAATATAACTTATTATAATATATTATGTTATGGCATGACATTATAAAAACAGTGATCCTTGAAGGATTACAGGCATGACATGGCCTAAATTGTACCGATGTGATTAAACTCAAACTCACATTATAAAATTATAATATTGTAATATAAGATTTGATAAATTAACTTCTAAAACTTTTCTTTAGAATTTAACTTGTTTGTTTTCCAGGTTGTTAACTCCTTTAAAACTCTTCAAAGATATTTAGCACAAATTTTTTTTTAACATACCTCTGCCCTCTCCTGTTGTAGTTCCATTGCCTTGATAAGCTCCTCTACATCCAAGTTATCTATGTAATTGTTTTTCTGTTCCCCACAAACAAACTGCATTAAGTCAGTAACAATACGATTTTCTGGGAAGCTGCAGGGCTCATTTCGATTCCATCCCTGACCTGAACCAATGGCATTTATTCTCTCTTGTCGCCATCGTAGCCTGCGCAACATTTCCTTAACTTTTTGAAGAGAGTTTAAATTTGGACCTACCAAAAAATAAAATAAAATATACACCTTTTATAGAAACCCAACAAATTTCTAGGAAACCCATAGGAAACCCCAACAAGTCTCTATTAAACCCAACAAACCAAAAAGTCAAAGTGATGAATATACATACCAAGTTGGTGTCTTGGGTTAAGTGAGTTCAGTGTTGGTGTTCCTATTCCATCTCGGAATCCTGCCGTGTGATCATCCTGACAAAATTAAAAAAAAAAAAATCTTTTACATATACAGCTAAAACTCTCAGACTTAATTAAAGTGTTTAATTAAAAAAAGGATAAAAAAAATCAGGAATATGAAATTGTGAATATGGGTTCAGAAATATTTGAGTTTTCGCTGACATTGATGAGCTGGATACCTACAAAATGTACCTAGTAAATTGCTCATCAGACAGCTACCCCTATCACAACGTTAAAATGACCACATTTTAGACTATGTTTTATTGATCCTTATTAGAATTTTTGTGTAATTAGGACCTATCTGATAAAATAAAATGACATTTTTAGGGGCTGCCTATCATAGGCAACGATGAAATTACCACATTTTAGACTGTTTTATTGATCCTTATCGGAAATTTTGTGTGATGAGGACCTATCTGATAAAATAAAATGACCACATTTTTAGGGGCTGCCTATCATATTGCTGGTATGATGGAATAACCACATTATTACTACTGCTATGTATCATCTAAATGGTAAGCTGAAATTACCACATTTTTAGGGGCTAACTACCATACTGTTGGCATTGTGAAACACTCTTACAGATGATATCTACATCTTTAAAAAAATGAAATTAGATAATACAAATTTGAACTAACTCAAATCAGACTAACCTGAATATCTGAAGAAATATCTGGGAGGCTTCCTTGTCTTGTGATGGTGCGACGTGGTGACATCTCCGAAATATCAGAAACTTCAGAGCTACCTAAAAACAATGTTCAAATGTTCAGATCTCTAAATCCAAGAGATAAAACAGTAAAATACAATCTGGCAATAAAAGATAGCTTAAATGGTATAACTAAAGATTTAAGAAAATGCCTCATAACTCAAAAGCTCCTTTTTTGGTCTAGCTTATAAGTAATAAAAATAAAATAACTTTAAGAAAAAAGAATTCTGTGAAAAAAATGGGGAAAAAAGCAAACTGTCTAGTAAAAGAATATATACTTTCAATGTCTTTGCAACAGAAACAAAATGTCTTTAACACTTATTTCTATTACTTGCCCTATGAAACTGGCACACTCATTTGAAAAATTATTAGAAAAAAAAAAGCTATACATATCTGGTATTTACAGAAGCAAATTTTAAATAATTGAATCTTCAGAATCTTCATTTCTTTAAAATGATATTACTGGTAACATCCTACCCCATAGCTCTGCATAATATTACCAGGTCATTAACACCTATTCATATTCCTTATCAATTCCTTATCAATGGGAAGTGAGAGAATGTTAAGATATTGTCAAGAGTCTGCAATGGTGCCTCAGCATTTTTCCAGAGTCAATAAAGGCTGAAGTGGTAAAACAATTAAGGTCATACTATCCATACTGCTTTAAAAAAAAAAAGTAAATTTGTTACTAGCCTTCAATTTGTGGAGTTTTTCTTGTGCTGTTTTGAAGAAACTCATTGGAATCTCCTGTTAATGTTTTAAAGGAGAAAAAAACAATTGTTATAAAAAATATAACATAATGAAATTTATTTGAAAGAACAAAGAAACACCTTTTAGATTGCAGATGTAAATGTGGTTTTATGAGGGATAAGAGGAGGGGCAGGCATAAAAAAATAGTTTCCTTATTATGTTAGTTTTTGTATTTATTTTGTTTAGAAATGTGGTTTGATGAATTACAAAAATGGCATTTGTATTCTTTTTTTTTCACTTATCCTTTGGTTTGAAACCTACATGACTAGTTTGTTATTTAATTGAACAGAATACATTCATTTATCAAATGCAAAATCCCTCATTAGCCTCAATAAGGTGTGAAAATTAAATCACAAACACAATTATAATAAAAAATGGTATTTAACAATGCTATAAACTAATTAGTTTCTTGAATAAAAAACAAATAATTGGTCTGTCTCAAAAACTATGGTAAGGAATTCCTAAAATGTTCAGCTCAGATCAACTCTTTGTTCTTATCATTTTGGTTTGTTTGTAAAAGATGCCTATTTATAAATCTTGTAAATGATGGAAGTTGTTATTTAAATGATTTTTATGTTATTTGTTAGGTCACAAATCATTCAAAAAGCATTTCCATTTCATAAAATATTTTCTTCTGTTGCCATTCCTAACCTTGTAGATTCCTTGAAACAGAGCACAAGCAAAACAAAATCTATCAGATGAGTTTTATAGACTAGAAATCTGTAAGGGTGTATCTGCACTTTGTATTGATGTAATAATATTAGAATTGCAAGTTATAAGTATGACAGGATAAGCCTTTTTTTTTACCTGACAGTGGTGGTCTTACACACAGCAGCAAAAAGAGACATTTTTCTAAATATTTGTAGCACATCTCTTCATAAGTGAACTCATTCTTTTTTTCCTGGGCCGTCACTCTGGATGGTGACTGTTGTTCTTCATCAGCTTGATCAACAGAAATAATCCTTTCATTTATTCATTCATAATGACTTTCATCAAATCAAAATGGGATAAAATGAACTTTGTCAACTACTTAAGATTAGACATTCTTAACTTACAATGAAAGAGTATTTGTTAAACTTCAGGCTTTAAAACAAACCTTTCTTTGAGTCCCAAAAAAAATTAAATTTTAGTTAGGAGATTATGATATAAAATACATTTAACTATTTTACAATCCCAAGCATTTAGCTGATTGTGGAAATATTTAACTTTAACCAAAATACAAAATCCAGGTTCTTACCATCAGTGTCATGATGTTCATGGTCTGAATCATGGTCCACAATCTCTTCTAGATTTTCTACTCTGGAATGTTCAGGGCTTTCTGAGGTCAGCTCTTCCTCTCTTGCATCATTATGAGGCGCTTCTAATTTGGTTTCTGTGGAATGCTGGCCTACAAGAGTTTTATCAGAATCTTCTTCTTGGTTTCGTGAGCGGAAGGACACAAGGACAGAGCGAACTTTGTAAACCATCAAGAAAATGGCTTCAAGCTGTTTTACAGGCCTTTAATAAAACAAAAAGTGTTTGCAGTTAGAAAAAAAGGATAGTGCTACTTTTTATCTAAATAACTTTATAGGTCAAAACAATATATATAAAACAATTCTTTGGAGAGGTAAGGATTTCTCTTTTTATGATCATATCAGATGTCCTATCATACTGTAACAATGTAAACTAAGGTGAAGATGTGTATTTTTACGAGACAAGATAAGTAGACAAGTCTTGTTCTGCCTAGTTAAGAACACAGTCTTGAACCTTAAAAGAGGCCTAAGGAGACAGATAATCCTCTTATTACTTTAAATGTACTAAGTATTATAAATCAATTTAGTTGATAATGCACATTTTCAAAAGCAAATCTGAAGAGAAATATATATCACATTGTTGCTTTTATACTGACAGTTTACATTGCTAATAAAGTAGCTAATAAAAAAATAATGATTAAACCTATTTTATCAAATGAAAGAATCATTTTTCGAATGATAATGTTAAATAGTCTCCTACCAATCATGCTCTTGAATGTGCTTCCAAAGATGACAGTGTCTCAGCATTGCTGCCAAGAAAAATCTGGTAACTAATTCCAGCCATCTTTCTTCTTTGAGTTCGCATGTGTTTAAATCTGGAACAGAAAATAAGATGATTCTTCATATATATATTCATGCATGAATTAATATTCTTTACTCTTCTTGTAAATATGAATACAAATGTGACCTATTGATTTTCTTGAGAAAATTAAACATCACCACAGAATATTTTTACAAGAAAAATGTAACATATTAATTTCCAAAGTAAATGCTAGATATGTTGTTACCTTAAACACAGTCTAGAACCTTAAAAGAGGCAAAAGGAGACAGAGATGATAATCTTGCTACTTTAAATCTACTCAAGTATTATAAGTAATTTAGTTGATAATACACATTTTAAAAAGGAAATCTGTCACATCAAAACTGAAATGTAGACATTTCTTTAGATTTAAAGATCAAGTCTCACCTTGTTGAAGAGCAAATTCCAGCATCATTGTCAAAAGAAGATTATTAGTGTCATTTGGAACTCCCAAAGCCAGATCCAGTAGAGACCCAGTTTCACTATCCATACTAGAGTTTTTACATAGACTTGACAAGGACTCAGAACTTTCTAAACTCATCTCACAAATAAGGGAACTAATTTTCTCTGTTCAACAGAAATATTAATAATATTACAAAACAGTTATTCCAAATTTCATAATATAGCAATAACATTTTTCAATATAACAAAGATACAAAAAAAAAGTAAATAATTAGTAATGTGACAAATTTGACAATCACAGTTTAAATACAATAAATCGATTGTAGCTTTTAATTAACTTACTCAGAGGAATGGTGGCTTGCAGTCCGTTGCTGAAGAGCAATGAGTTGAGCCACTGTTCACAGTTCATTTCACACTGGGCCAATGGGGGTCCATGAAGCATGCCACCAATGCAGCTTCCTACCACAAGGCCACATGTTCTCTCCAAGTCAATCAACCATGACCAAGGTTTCTGATGAGCCGGCACTTCATTTTCATCTGCATTTAAAAAAATGTCTAGGCTTGTTCAACTGGTCAGCACAAAAAAAAAAATGATTTTCTTCAATAACAGCTTTTGAAAGTGCTTTCCTCTAC
The DNA here is from genome assembly GCA_021533235.1 of Biomphalaria straminea. Classification (NCBI taxonomy): domain Eukaryota; kingdom Metazoa; phylum Mollusca; class Gastropoda; family Planorbidae; genus Biomphalaria; species Biomphalaria straminea. The sequence goes on from JADKLZ010000003.1 coordinate 25,504,676, forward strand.
CATACCTTTTTTCATTTCCAGCTCAGACTCTTCCAAGTAGGAGGCTGATGGCAAGAGTTTACAAAGCCTGTCTAGCTGAGGCAGCAATGTTAAAATATGATGTAAGACTGGCATGACGAGAGGTAAGGGCAGAACTAGGACAGCATTAAGCACATGGGTTAACATCTTGCCTGCTGGGGACTGTAAGACAACATCTGAAAAAAAACAAAAAAAAACTTAGATAATATCTGTGAAGAAAACTTAAAATTTCTTGTTTCTTTTAGTACTAGAAGTAATACAAAGTACTTTTATTACTAATTTAAATGCGTTTTACCTATATATTGGTTAACATGCATGACTAGATTGACACATAAATGTGTAGGACGTAATTATCTTCTTTTTTGAAGTAATGTCTGTAATATATAAGAAGATAAGATAATTTACAGCCTTCTCTTGGATTCTAAATCTCACCTTCAACTTGCTCAATGATGTCTTCATGTCCATTTAGCCTAGAGATAACATTACAAGTGTGGGTGATAATGTCGCCACAGACTGGCAGCAACAAAATAAGATGTTGGTGAAGATGTTTAACAACCAGTGGGAGCTAAAAACAAAACAAAAAATTGTTGAGCAATTTAAAATAAGATAAAACAACTGCATAAAAGTATACAAATTTAAAATGCTAGTTGAAAAAAAAATTTTCAAATGTACTTTATTTGAAGTGACTTTATTAAAAACAAATGTATCCTTTCACCTTAGCATCTGTCATTGATTTGTTGTAGCAATAAGCTAAGAGATGTTTTTGTAGAGAGGACAGTAAATAATGGAGATTAGCAGGTGGAGATGAATCTGCACAAATCTCAGAAAAGTGTGTGTTGTGATTGCTAAGCTCATTCAAAAGTCTTTCCTGAAATGGAAAAAAAAACTTAAATCAGCAATTCCTTAACAAAAAAAAAAAAGAAGCAAGAAGAATACTTAGAAATACACCTACAGTATGTGCAGCCAGATTGCGTAAAATAGTTTTCATAAGAAGTTCAGCCAAGTAAAGCTCTGTTCCTTCTGTGTCAGATGTGGCAGGTGAAATGTCCAGCTTCTGGTGAGATAAGCTTAATAAAGCAGCTATATGCTGATTGTCCTGCAGGCTAGTCAGTATTATACTCAACTGCATTCGCTGAGGGAATATTTAAGAGAAGACTGCATCAAGATTAGTAAAACACAGCAACAATATAGTAATACTGAAGGTTACAGAACGTTGATTTCTTAAGCTATAATGAGTATCTTTTAAAGTTTTTATTTAATCTCTTTTTAAAGTTAAGCTTACAAAGTTGAATTGTTAAAAATTTTAAATGGGAAAAAAAGGTACACAAGTTCATGTTTAATAAAGTGAAACAAAAGCTGAAAAAAAAAAACAAAAACTAAACAAACAGGTACTTAAACTTAATTTTTATTATACATGTATAAAAAAAGACTTTCATAAGTCTCGACTGTCACCACCTCGAAGTTGATGCCATACAGTAGATAACCTATTTTGATATTATGAGTGTGGTTCATGAATCATGTTTAGGAAGGTGAACACTTTTAACCTTGAGTTATGCTGTCACTTGATAGCAGTTAGTAAGAGCACTCAGTAAATGGCAGTTATTGAATATAATCACTGGAGAAAGTTATTGTAAGAGTTACTATATAGTTATTATAAAAGAGTTAAGATTTGTACCAGTCAATAAATTAGTGCCATTGTCAAGTATTTCTATAAAGAATTATTACTGATTATTGTAGGATTGTTTCCTATGTGGTGTTATTATTATATGTGGGAAGCGTGGTCGAGAGGCTAAGTGCGGCTTGAGCTTGGCTTGCTTGGCTACCTAGAAGGGGGCTCGAGGTTCGACACCCGACTCGGGCAGAGTTGTGTTTACTGAGCGCCCAAAGGCAGCACGGGAAACCAACTCCTAGATACCCCCTCCCCCCCACTGGTCCACAAATGAGATTGGACCAAAGCGCTCTGAGCATGCTATAAGCATGAAAGTAGCGCTATATAAAAGCTATAATAATAATAATAATAATAAGTATTAAACATATTAATAGTACGTAAAAGAATGCATCCTGATAATGCCTACATATAACACCCACGACCATCCAAAAAATAATGTGGTGAAATAGACAAAAGAGAAATGTATGGAATATCTTTATCAATATAATGGCATGCTGAAAATATTTTTGCTTATTTCTCAATAAATAGCTAAGCATACATTGCAATAAAAAAAAATCAATAAACTATAGTAAACCTACTTGGCCTTTAGTTAGAGACTCCCAACTGTCAGGTCCATGAGGAAGCAGTGAGTGCAAGAGCTCCATTCTCTCTCGCAATGGTGGCAGTAACAAAGAAGCCCCAATTGAAAGAGTATCTATCACTGTCTTTAGTTGGAGGAAAAAAAATGTTTAAATCAACATGTTATTGGTTACACACACTTCAATATCATAAAGACTAAAGACTATAAAGCAAAAGGAATTGTGTAAAATGAATGACTTACTTTTTGTATCTCCTCTGGTGTGTTGGTATCCACTAGTCTAAAGAGCAGTATGCGGAGTGGCTTAGTTTGATTTCCCAACACCTCACTGCCCAGACCACAAGTCAGAGCCAAGGACAGATGTGAGGACAATAACTTCAAACACAACAGGACAAACTGTTGGTGTTGCCTGACAAGTAATAAAACAAGAGCACGTTAACCTTTGGTCAAAAATAACTAAAGCCATTCAGTTCTTTGATAATTTTCAATGAGGCAAGTAAAAATACATAAGACTAAGTCTAATAATAAAACAAACATGATTGACTACTAAAGAAATCAGGTTACACTTTTTAACTACTAATATAAAAGTGAGAGCCGATTTTAGATTTTTTTTCAATGAGCTAATCCACTAACTTTATAATCAAAGCTTAAAAAAATGAATGAGTTCAATGCCCTTCCCTTTTTTTTATTTGTATCATTGCTAATAACCAATAAAACCAAAGATGTGTAGTTAGATTTCTAATAAATGTCTTCATCAAAAGGATAAACCAGAAGCTAAAACCCAATCCCAAAGACATTGTAATCACTGAAACTGATGTTTTAGATAAAGGCAGCAAAATTAATATTATCTGACAAAGATAACATGACAATAAGCAGCTCTGTGTTAACTTGTACATTTTTACACATGGCTATTGATGTCAACAAGGCAGAGCAAATATTAATATCTTACTGTTTATTAGCAAAAGGTGAAGGAGGCTCTGCATTGTCAAATCCATCACAATAATGTTCAAGGAAACTACTGAGTACTGTAAATGTTGATTCTTGAAGATCAACACAAAATGGACGGTGCCAGGCAATAACTTGTCTGTAAGAATAAATTACCATTTATTACAAAAGACCTTTAAATAATATGTTACATTTAAATGTAACATGTATTTCTAAATAATTTCTTCGAAATCATCTTAAAAGTCAGGAAAAAAAATTGAACAAAAAAAAAGTTTAATGGTGAAAAGCTTCAAAGCTTTTTTTTTTTTAAATATTTATTAAAAATCATATCTTATTTTCAAGGCACCTTATTAAAAAAATCCAACTTACCTATCATATGGAAGAGCTGTTGTGGCCACACTGTGAGATGTGCCAGCAGAAATCTGCTGAATGTGAGCACCTTCCAAACCAATAACTTTTCGAGGTCTTGTTACAGGACTCTGTGCATGGCCCTGTCCACACTGACCCATTGCATTGTTTCCCCAAGCAAATACTTCATTATCTGCAAGGAAAACAAATTAGTATCTGTGTTATAACATGCCAAGGAAAACATGTTATTATCTCATTAAGTAAGTAAAGTCCCCGTTTCAGACCTTGTGGTCTATAGGGCAGATGATGTAAAGATCATCTGATTCTGTGGCCTACGGTTAACGTGGGTGTCATGTGGCCAGCACAACGACCAACCGCCTTTACTTTTCTCCAACTAATGTCAGGTACCCATTAGAGCTGGGTGGACTCAGAGGCGCCCAAGAATCCCGAAATAAAAATCCCAGCCTTCACGGGATTTGAACCCGAGACCCCAGGTTCAGAAGCCAAGCGCTTTACCGCTCAGCCACCGCACCTCCATTATCTCATTATCTGTGGTATAACACGCCCAGTACTCTTAAGACTAATTACTAGACTTCATATACAAATGTGAGATTATTTCACTAATGGTGTGAAACAATGGAAGACTCAGAAAAAGCTAAATGGTAACCACTAACCATGGGACAGAGCCAAACAGTGACTATCGCCACAGGTTATGTCCATTATTCTGGTGCCTTGAAGGTCTTCTATCAACTTTGGAGTCATAGCAGTGAAATCAGCCAGACCAAATCCAAGACATGATCCTGTCCCCCATGCATACACCTGAAGACAGATTAATCTGTAAGCTGTTTTTTTTTTTATTACTAACTTGTAATATTTAACTTGCTAATTAAATGAGTAAATTTAAAATTGATATATTTAAATTACTATAATGACCTGTCCAGTAGATGTAAGAGCCAGCGATGCCTGACTGCTACAAGCCACTTTACGTATATACATGCCACAAAAAGCTTCAATCACAGCTGGCTTAGTCTGTCGATTCATATCTCCATGACCTAGTTTACCTACAAAAAAAAAATACTTTTCTTTTGTATGATTCCGTGTAAGACAATATTCACTTTTTTAATACTAATTCCAAACAAAAATTACTATCAAAATTAATATGTAAAACTTTTAGATGGTTTTTCAAAATGTGAAGTTTTGTGATGAAAACAAATATGTCTGCCTACATAGAAAGTTCCACTATTCTTTGCTTACCATTATCCCCACCCCCAAAAGACCAAACAGTTTTCCCATCTTGTGATACTGCAAGTGTGTGAGAACTTCCACATGCCACTTGTCCCACTGGCCCTATGTCTTTGACTTGTTTGGGTACATTTCTAGAAGCTTTATCACCATGGCCTGTCATGGAGATTTATAGTAAAATACTATTATATAATTATCAAAACATTTAAATACATATTTGAGATGGAAAGACATGCTCTCATTTGCACAACTCTCAAATACATTTAAACAAAAAATTATTATGCATTCATTTTTTAAATAGTATAGCTTTTCCTTGAAATGTAATACAGTTGGTCATTTATTTAGGTTCAATAGAAACATTAGTGAACTAAAGAGAATTCTGTGAGCAACAGGTTAGCTTACATCAGATAAGTCTAATAAGTTAGCATCTCTCTGCTGATTACTGTATGAGCCTTTGAAAATCTTATTAAACATATTAATTGAGTCTCACATTTAAAAATATAAACTGATAAGATAATTTTTATGACGAGTGTATGATTTTTTTTTTTCAATAATGATCTATTTAGAAAGCTCTTTCCAAAATGTGATGTTACCTAGTCTGCCATAGTCTCCTTCTCCCCATGTATAAAGTTGACCATCAACTGTAACTGCTGCACTATGTCTGTAACCAGCTGACATTGTCTTCACCACCTTAGAAAAATGTTAAAAAATGTATGCAGCTAAACTACACATAAAATACGACCATAAAAGGTTTTCTTCAGCTGATTTTGATAACTGAACTACTCCAGAACAAAATAATTCATCCTATTTTTATGACAGGGCACAGAAATGAGTAAAAGGTATTACAAAAAAGTATTGTCAGTAACAAGTAATGTGCTCAAATGCAGTACCTTTTGGGCTAAAGGTCCTTGGATTAGTTTAGGACTTTTCTGGGTGTGGTTCCCACCAAGACCAAGCTTTCCATAGTCTCCTGTTGTAAGAGTCATATCAAACATGATAGATATTATATTAAACTAAGAAACTACTTTGGTTTGTAACATTATTACTTTTAAAAATATAAATAAAAAGCAAAGCTTATACTAAGCGAAATTACATGAATTATTTTGAATCAATTATCTTGAATCAATCACGTATTAAATTCTTAATACATCTAGACTAACTTTTTAACAAGTTTGTGCGATTAGAAACATTTTTTTAAAAGTGCAACTTTCATACTTATAGCATGCTTAGTGTGCTATGGTCCTATCACTTTTCTATAGTGGACCAGTTGGAGGGTGAGGTTTCTATGTGACCTTTTTTTTTTTTTTTAAAGTTTCTCAAGTCTGAATTTAAACTTAAGGTCTAAAAGCTCCATGATGAACTGAGAACTTAAAAATAGAAACTTTTATAGTTATCTATTAAAAAGTAAAAAAAGTAAAGTTCCCCTTTCAGACCTAGTGGTCTATAGGGAAGATAATGTAAAGGTCATCTGATTCTGTGGCCCACGGTCAACGAGGGTGTCATGTGGCCAGCACAACGACCAACCGCCTTTACTTTTCCCCAACTAATGTCAGGTACCCATCAGAGCTGGATGGACTCAAGGGCGGCCGAAAATCCCGAAATAAAAATCCCAGCCTTCACCAGGATTTGAACCCGGGACCTCTAGTACGTAAGCCAAGCGCTTTACCGCTCAGCCACCGCGCCCTCATAGTTATCTATTGTTTGATTCAAATTTTTAGCAAATGACCTAATTAATTCTCTACACTAAGGCTTATTTCCCCTTAGATTTGTATATTTCTAAACAAAACAAATTAATTAATTACAACTACTTGATTAATAACTGGTTAATTTTTTTTATTGATTTATGAGTTGTCATTGACAATGAATAATTGTTTGACTTTTCAACTTGATCCAAGAATGGGAGGTGGAAGAAATAACCCAGAAAGGGTGATTAATATAAGCTTTGCAGATGTAATTTTATTTAACCTACACATAAGCAAGCTGTAAATGTAATATTTTTATAACTTACAGTGCAAGCAAGCTTGTATGTTAGAAGAAATGAATTTCGAGTTTTTTTTAATGTAATTTTAAATGGAACCAAAGCAGTTTTATGTATTTTTTTTATTAATAAAACAAGAAAATGAGATTTAAACATATGAGAATGCATCACTGTTTATCTCTTACATACACATCACATTTTAAAACAGGCAGAATAATGACATAGATTCTGCTTCTACTCTAATACAAACATAACCAACCATCTCCCCAGCTGAAAAGCTCTCCCTCCGTAGTGAGAGCTAGTGTGTGTCCATCAGAGCCTTTGGATGAGGAGATTTTCTTAATGATTGCAGGTGGATCAAATGTTAATTTTCTAGGCATTGTTTGATTGTTGGAATCTCCTAGTCCAAGGCGGCCATAGCTTCCCTTTCCACAAGCACTCACACTTCCATCTGGGTGCAGGAGGAATGAGCAGAATTGACCAGCCTCTACCTATTCAACAGTATATGCAAATGAAAAGGTAACTAATGCTTGACAAAGTCACTACAGTAAAAATACATAATTTAAATAATGAATAAGAATAGTAGATAAAAACTGAAACCGAAAAAGCAAGATAAGCGTGTTATGAATAATGCCAGCATAGTTCTTCAAGTTTGTAAGTCAAAGCAGCAAAACCAGGAAACTTTCAAATAAAACCATCAGTGATGCAGACCAATGGCTTTTTATTAAATATATTGAAATATAATTTAAATAACTCAATGATTCAGATTAGAGTAAACACAATTGACAAATACTATTGTAATATTTACCACCATTATTATAGGATTGAGAATGTTGATTTAATTGATTAAAATGTTAAATACAAAATGTTTTATTTATAATAAAGTTAAAAAAAAAATAAAAAATTAATAAGTATAAAAGTTTATAGGACCTGCTGACAGTCAGCAAAGACAGTGGTCATCTTAGGCGTTAAAATTTTTTCCTGGCTCCCTTCTGCTAGCTGATGACTGCTGTTACTCCCCCATACATACACACTTGCTGGAATACTCTGATTGGACTTGTTTCCTGGTGCTACAGAACTTGATGGATTGTAATCTATGGGCCCAGTACCAGTGTTGGTGTATTCATCTGCAGCACAGTGTAACTGACAAAAATTTAAATATATATATATCTCCTTTATAAATATCTAAAAAAAAAACATATTTAACCAATTTACATTTGATGACAAATATACCTCTTCCAGAAGAAACATGGCTGCTTCAAACATTGGTATCATTCCATCCTGGTTGAAAGTCAGTGGTGTTCTTGAAATTCTTCCTGAATTTCCCTATTAACAACATAAAAACATTTACACTAAATAATTTACAAACTAAAGTAAGAATAAAATTTGTTTTCATACATTAATAAGGGCATTATATACACTTAAGAGAATCCCAATAATTAAATCCTGTTTGATAAGTACATCAAGTTAGAGACTAACAAATAAATTATCACTGTAGCTCACAAGTAAAACTTACCCCTGTTTGTTAAAAATGATTATGATTTTTAATGTAATTATTGATTTCACTTTGCCAGCAGTTTTATAGTTTAAGTTTCATGCACCTTTTCTTCTCTAAGCTATGAAGATAAAATTTATTGCCCAACTCTTGATCAGAGGCTATATATTTGAATACATGTATTATGGATCAAACCATGATCATTGTGTTTATTTTTAACTAAAATTTAACTTATATGAGTGAAAAAAAAAAAATAACACAGCTTACACTACATGTCTTTTCAATCATTTGCGCCAACAAGGCTTTGTAAAATGTGCCATTTATGAGACCATATTTATTTTCAACGCCTTTCTTAGCTTCACTCTGAGCAGTAGCTGAGACTCGCAGAGCTAGATCCACCCAATCTAACAGATGATGAAGCAAGCCTCGCTGCATGGCGATAGATAACATGAGTTGAGAAGCTAGCTGCTGCCCCTGTAAGTCAGCGCCTGATTGAGGTGTGGCAGCCAGACGGAGGAACTTTGTTACTGAGCTTAAGGATTCACTTCCTAAGTTAACAGATAAAGCAAAACATAGTTGTTAGAAAATTCCACATCATATAATTATCTTTTAAATTAAAAAATATTAACTATCAATAGTGAATTTATGTCAATAGTACTTGCCTAATGATGTTAATTTATTTTCATTTGCTAAAGACAGAGGTGGTAATGAAGATACTACATCTAAAGCTGTAATGAAGACATCATTGCAGTAAGATATCTGTCCGGCACAAGAAGCTAAGGCCCAGTTTTGTCGAAACAAGGAGAAAAGCATGCTAAGACCCGTCTTGACACAGATTTTGATAAGAGCATCACTGCCCATAGGAGATAAAGGCTCAGCATGCTCTTGACTTTGAATCTTTTTTAAATCCAATGTTGCTACTATTGGTGCAGTAGAGCTGTCTAAAATGGCATGATATTTTTGTGATATGGCATAATACATTCGCTGGAGGACTAACACTCGTTTCATTAAAATCTATAAAATAAAAAAAAAACATTTTTTTTTCGATAACATTAACACCATAAAACAAAACAAAAGACAATAATGGTGATTGATTAAGTCTGTGTGTATATCAAGTATAGTATAAATATTAACAAATGAAAAATTTAAATAACTATAACTTTAATAAATGTATAAATAAATGTATAATAACAGTTACCTGAGCAAATGGTGTGTTACTGCTGACTACTTCAGCCAAAAAAAGTTGATTAGAGAGCAATGAGTCCAGTAGATGTTCTTGTTCATCAAGATTATATCCTTCCTGGCTAGGATTAAAATCTGGAAGTGTTGGGCCTTTCAGGAAAATCGCTTGAGGTGGGATACAAACTATTTCTTTATTGGCAACCAAACGCTGGTACAAGCTTTCCAGATCATCTTTTAATGTTAAACTTTCACAGTCTTCTTCAACCCATATTGAATTAAAATGTTCAATCCACTTAAATTTAAATTTCTGAAGAGCCATTTTTACTGCTTTTTAGGCTGTTAAAAAACAAAAAAACATGTATTTTTAATATGGTATAAATATAAATATGAAAATTCAAAGGGCTTATATTTAGAAGATTATGCTAGACACATGCTTTGCGTTCCCTTATTTTGATTTAGAGTTAGCTTTAGCACTAACACAATATATTATATATTCGAATTTCAGCTAGTGATTTTCAGTAATGAAGAAAAATAAAAACTAAATATAGATAAAAAATAGATATAATGATGTCAAACTTTGTCTTTCATACTGCTGGTCTCATTTTAAAAGTCAAAACAGTAATTTTTCTTAAAAGCAAAAGGAATTTACCTTATACTTCAACAGCGCTATACTATAAATATTACATGTTGTAACAATTTATTTTATATTTCAGTTATTTTTAAAAACATTTAAACACATTCATACATTTGGTAACAAGGTATCAACCTATCAATAAAGTCAAATCAAATATATATAATATAAATTGTATTCACAAATATATCAGGGAATTTATTTTCTCCAGATTAAGACAACATTTATCATCATCCAATGAATGTAGCAGAAAAAGAATGCTAGCTTCAGATGTATAGACAGACTCTAGATAATGCTTAATTAGTCCTAAGTGTACTAATTGAATTTGTAAGTCACTGTAGACACTTCAGGGTCGTTAGACAGACTTTAGGCAGCCAAACCAAAAAGCCAAATGTAGATCTATAGAATCTAGATCTGGTACAAATCAAGAGCAAGCTTAATTAGCATTCATGAGTATATCTATATCTATCTATCCATATATATAGTAGAGACTAGATCAAAATCTATATTTTTTATAGGAAAAGTAGCAGTGATGATACAAACAGAAAAATGTCATTCCTTTGGTAATAATGGCTGTGTAGAGAGGAGACAAATGCTATGTGTGCCAACCATAAGCATAGCTAATGCCCAGGCTTTTATCTCTTGATCTATGAGGGTCTAAGCAATGAACAACAGTAGTCGACCCCTTAACTCTAGTAAACATCTAGATACGTATATATCTATATCTAGTTGATATATATATATATATAGTTGATTCATCATCCACATGTGGCATGCTGCATAGTCAAGATAGAATAGTTGTTCTTCTTCTTCATTCTCATTTTTATGTTGGAGCGTTCAGATGACTAGACCAATACATGAACTCCACAGTGGTTTCCAAATCATTGCAGGGAGCTCTCTATATAGCTTTCTTTCTATTGGAGTGTAAAGGAGTGTTTTGGAGCCATGGGCCTCATGGTAAAGAGAACAGTTTTAGAGGACATGGTCTACATTCTCTGGTGACACTCCACATGGGTAGATTTCACTGGATCCAATTTTGAGCTTCCAGAACATATGTTGTCGCATTCTACTGTGTTATTTGAATGAAGCCTTTGACTTAAACTAGCTAGACTAGATCTAAATCTAGAGACTAGATATAGATAGAGCTAGACCTAAAATTTAGTAAAATGATAGAGATATATGTAATTCATATTATTTATTCTACTCTAGAATAGATCTATAAATATCTAGCTACCTTCTAGAGTAAATCATAACTCAGTCATTATCAGTGTTCTAGACTCTCTAGACTTAGATCCAATTACTTTTTATATTAAGTCTTTTTAGTATTAGATTAAAATAGAATAGTAAAAAAAAGTCTAGTAACAATTACTTGAATTTATGACAAGCATCAGTATGGCTATTTTAATTTTTGATACAGATGATCATGAATCATTGAATGATAATATTATAAATATAGACTAAATATTAGATTTAAAGATCATCTGCATCATCATACAAGTCTAATTCAATAGACTTATTAGGTGTGACTTAGTTTTATATTAGACAGTCTTAGACACTTAGTCTTAGTTGTTAGATTTAAGTTAGTTAGAATGAACACTCAGAATCAGAAGAGCGATTTCAAGTGAAACTCAGTCAGACTAATTCACACAATAAATCTAGATTCTAGATCAGCTGATCATTAGGTCTAGGGCCAGTAAATCATATGGTGGGTGGTCTAGATTCTAATCAAGATAATACTAGTAACTAGGCTAGTCAGCTACATAGCTGATATTAAATCATCAAATAAATGACAGACAAGACAGACATGAAAATGAAACATTGAACAACGACATACTGTCACATAGTCATAGACTACATAGTAACATGATAGTCACCAGTCACATACTTAGAATAATTTAGACTTAGATATATCATAGATGACTTAGATCTAGATGATTTGATACTTCTTATAGTTATATTTACTTTTACTTTTAGTAGTAGTAAGTAAGTAGACAAGAACCTGAAGAAGTAGTAGTTTAAGTTTTAGATCTAAATAAGACTATTAATACTATTATAATTTATATATTGTTTTATTTGTTCAATATCCTATTTTATAAACAAAAACATAATAGAGCTATCTTAGATCTAGTTTTTACAAAAGAGTTTCTGCATAACTTTTTAAACTTATTTAGAAGTTTTCGATCTAGATCTAGATGTCTAGAGTCTAGATCCCTACACTAAGCTGCCGGTAGATCTAGTAGTATCTCTAAGAATTATTGTTCAATGTAAACTTCCGTTGTTACCAGTAAAGCTAATACTAGTTTTTTTCTCCTATATCAATGTTTTTTGTTGCTGTGCTATTAATTTTGTTTAATATTAATAAAAAAGTAAGGTCTTAAGTTATGAAGAACCATAAAATGTTAACTTTTATTATATTAACTAAACGTATAACTAAATTTTTATTTTAATAGAGATATGTGACAAATTTACAAATAATATATTTGTTATACTTTTAAAGCTAAGTATTTTCCCAGTTAAACAGATATGTTTCTAATTTGAAAATCTGGATAGAATTTTAGAACCTATCTGACAGCATTTGTCGTTAACGTGACCTTCACCTCCTAATTTATTTAATTCGATTTTATTATTTATTATAATCCAACTCTAGAATTATATACATAAATAGATATCTGATGATTTTTTTTTAAATAAAAAAAATAAATCTAAACATTCTAGAACTATTCGCTAATAAAAATACTACCCTCTTAATTGACAATGAAGAAGGGACATTTTAAGTAAGGGAATGATTTATTATTATACTAACTAAAAATTATATAATATTATATAATGTAAGTCAAGAAATATAATAAATTTAAAATTAAAATTTAGAAGAATTATCAATATTTGGTTTTAGGATTAAGATTTAAAGGTGTATAAGAATTAAGAATTATACAGAAATGGGAATCAAATTGGAGAAAGTTTTAAATTTCCACTAGGTAAAATGACAAATATTAAAAGTAACAAAAAAAAAAAAGCAAAAACCACTTATCTTACTCGTGTTAAACCAGTTACATGGATTAATTTAAAGCTTAAAATATCTAAGTGTTATGAAAAAAAATTATCAAGGAATTCCCATAATGATAAAATAGTTTAAAAATCAAACTAAGCATTAGAGTTATTAAAAGAAATTTAAAAAATCAGACAAGAACATGCACAACTAAAATGTTATTTATTATAACCTTGGTTAGGCCAATGCATCATTAATTGTTTGGGAGTCCCCTAAACTCAAGAAAACATAAAGAAACTATAATATAATATATACAGATGCAAAATGGAGCTAAGAGATTTAGAAGAAATGAATATTCACATTTGATTAGAGTAACACCATTAGTAAAATCATTAAATTTAAGAGATCCTTTAGGATGGAAGATGAAAAATTAAAGTAGCAATAATACACAAAAAAAAAAGAACCATAAAATATAGTTTACAAACACAAAACCTATTAAAATACTCAGAAAGACACAAAGATTAAGGCACATGCTCTTATTCTTCCCTATGCCCTTATAATAGAGCCTGGAACAGGTTGCCTGAATCAGCTAGGAAAACAAAAATAACTTAGTAGAAATTATAATGTCTTTAATTAACATATAGGCTAAGTATAAGGTATGACTAGATTGATACATGGATGGTGTAGAATGTATAATTTCTTTCTCTTTGAAGTAATGTCTCTAAATTTTTAATGATTGCTTTTAATGTTCTTGAAAGTAGTGATGGTATTTTTCAAATTTAAGGACATCTTTTACCCCATAAATACTAAAATAAAAAAAAGTTAAATTAAATCTAGAAAACTAAAGATATAATCAATAAAATGAGCGCCTATATATATAATAGATGTATTGCTGGAATCAGTTTGATTCCAGCTAGGTTTACAAAGAGCAGAACTATTCTTGTTTTATTCTGTGACAGCTTATAATAGGGATTAATTAAGTGACTGATTCATTAAGCTGAATATTTAAAGGATCTAAATAACATTATAATTCTCTTACAAATTGAACAGACTATAAACCTATAAACTATAGGCTACATTAGGATCTGAATACATGGAAACTGAATTAACCCAATATCAAGCTTAAAAAACAGGATTTCAAATAGATAATAATGATAAAAAATAATGCACTTTTCTTTGTCCAAATGTTTTTCCTGCATCGAGATCTATGTTTAAGAGTTTTCCAGTTTTCTCATTCAGAAAAAAGCATTTGCTGAAAGATGTTCTCTATGAAAGTAAAGGCAAGATGATGTTTGAGTTGTTCTTCAAAGTGTTTCTTAGGGTACATCTTTTAAACCATACCCCACTAAGCTAATAAAAAAAAAGGATGTGTGCTATATATATATAGGTTGTCTACCACATGGGAAAAAGAGCTCCTAACCAGAGCAGGTCTTAAATATTGTGTAGAGTCTCCATACTATCCACATACTGAGATTGATCAGATTATCATTATTTGTTGTATGATTAACAGTGTCTTAGATAAGAGCAATGTTTCAAATGGCCTCACAAACCCAGTTGCAAGCTGCATATTTTCCCACTTCTAATCCAAATTTGTTGTCTGGTGGGGATTTATGAAATTCTTCTTTAGGCCTTCTCCTCCTGTCTTCTACAAGGGCTTTTCTTTGTATCTCAAATGTGTGTTCTGTGGTCTTGGTGAGAGCTCTCCAACTGTCTCTTTCATAGACCATCTGCTGCCAGCTGCTATCCTCTATGCCAGTGATGAAAGTAGCCTTAGATGCCTACAATAGAGCACCCAGGTCTTAGTGATCTTAGAGCCATAAAAAAAGTATGGCGAGAACCTCTGCTTGGTTGACACTGATTTTTGTAAGCAGGCAGAATGATTCACACCACATTTTTGCCACATATACACATAAGGAGTCAAATTTTGTTGGGAAAGTTTGAAAGAATTTCCAATAGATGTTTTTTAAATAGATATATAACATAACATAATTATAACAAACATTGAAGTTTTTCTTCATAACATTGTTTGTTTTTAATGTTGATTGAATTTTGAATAACATATATAATTAAATAAAAAAATAATATAAAATTTGCTTATGTTAAAAAATGTGTGTTATTTAAGATATGATTGTTTTAGAAAAATAATATGATTAGATTTAGTCTGGTACAAAAGTTGAAATACCAATATAATAGAAATGGTAAAAACAAATGGACATAAAAATAATCAGTAACACATTTAAAAACATCAAATAATAACATTTTAATTAATCCTTCATAGAATAACCATGTGCAACAACATGTAGCAAATACGTGTTGAAGTAATAGACAAAGTAGGAGGGAATCAGACAAATAAATAAATTGTTCCACTCTAAATAAAATGTTAAAATTAAACAATTAAGGTATTACTAGGATATTTAAATATATATATTTACAAATCTAACAAGGTCATAAAATAGAAATATATCAGCATATATACATTTTCAGTTTGATAATCCATAATAAACAGTATATTAGTCAGTGAAAGGATATTCTAGAAAATATTGTTAAAAAGTAAAGTTTAAAAAAAAAGTAAAGCAATAAATTAAAATTCTACAAATAATAAACTAGTTTGAAAAATTCTATTTTCAGATAAAAGTAATTTGATTATAAATCTATAATTCAATCACAAACTTATTGTCTCAGGAGTTACAAAATTGAAAACAATTTTGAGATTACTTTCTGAATAATACACTTTGAAAAGTCTTTGAATACTCCAAAACCCCCTCACAACAAACAAATACAAGTTTATATTTGGTTTACAACACTTGAAAGACATTTTAAAATAATCAAACATTGGTTCTGTAATAGTATTTTAAATAAAAAAAAAATCAAGCTATAAATGTATATAAATCACATTGTTCTACATAAAGTGTTCTTGTGTTCTTGGCAAAGTGTACTTACCCTCAGACAATAAGGTGGAGGAAGACGAGAAACTTAAAAACAAAAATAAGAAAAGCTAAAATTATCAGCACTATAATCTTTTTGGAATAATAGTAATGCATCAATTCCATAATATACTTATTAAAAACCCAAAATTTGTTAACATTTTTTTACATGCCTTTGCTTTTGATAATATCTTTGAAAATCATAGACTATATTTATTTCTAAACAACCATGTTCTATTTATTTTACTACAATGTGTTTAACCATAAATAAAAATTCATTTATTATGCTAATTGTAATGTATGATTCTGATATTTCAAGAATTATAAATAAGATTTAGGTCAGAAACTGAGCTAAGGTAAACTATGCCATGCAATTGTGTCTTTTTTTAAGCAAGACTATTGCATTATTTTCATTTTATTTAAAAACAACAAGAACAAAAAAAAAATAGCAATCTCATTAAAAAGTTTGATTTTAATTTTATATGCTTCAGGAGCAAAGTTAACCCTTTAATTAATCATGTGGAAACTAAATGTTATGTGTGAATGTGTGAATTCACTTCTTGACAACGTAGTTTGTAATTAGCTTGAATTGTATTAAGCGAAATATTGTCAAGAGTTACCATATTATTATTACAGTATGTCATGTTTCTGTAATGTCCATTACTTTTTTTATAGATGATTGATTTTTTATAAGAAAAATACAATTGATTATTTATAGATATTTTTTTGACATTGAAATCAATGGTTTAAATAAATAAAAAGACATATGGGATATGAAACAAAACACTAAAATAAATGTGTACGCCTATGTTAATGAGATTTTTAAAAAGTATAAATCCCAATGTAATGTTTATGCACAATGCCAAAATAAAAAAAAATATTTAAATGATAAACCTGCATGAAAAAGAAACAGGAAAAAAAATGTAACCAGTAAAAATAATAATAGTTCCCCCTTTCAGACCTTGTGGTCTATAGGGCAGATGATGTAAAGGTCATCTGATTCTGTGGCCAACGGTTACCAAGGGTGTCATGTGGCCAGCACAACGACCAACCGCCTTTACTTTTCCCCAACTAATGTCAGGTACCCATTAGAGCTGGGTGGACTCAAGGGCGCCCGAAAATCCCGAAATAAAAATCCCAGTCTTCACCAGGATTCGAACCCGGGACCTCCAGTACGGAGGCCAAGCGCTTTACCGCTCAGCCACCGCGCCCTCAAAAAATAATAATCATCTCATCTCATCTCAGCCTGTGGTCCCTACTGGGGCATAGGCCACCAACCAGCTTTCTCCAGGCATCTCGGTTCTGGGCGAGTCTCTCCAACTGTCCCCATGTCTTGCCCATCTGCTTGGCTTCTGCTTCCAGATCGCGGCGCCATGTGTTCCTGGGCCGTCCTCTATTCCTCTTTCCTTGGGGGTTCCAGGTTAGGGCTTGCCTTGTTATGTTGGATGCTGGCTTGCGCAAGGTGTGACCTATCCATCTCCAGCGTCTCTGAAGGATATCTATTTCAATGGGCTGCTATTTTTTTCTTTGCCACAGTTCCTCATTCGAGATCTTGTTTGGCCAGCGGATCATAAGAATCTTCCTCGGCAGGTGTTGATGAATACCTGGATTTTATTGATGGTGGTGACAGTGGTTCTCCAGGTCGAACTATAAAAAAATAATATGGTCACAAAAAAGGGAGACAATTGTAAACAAGTAGTTGAACTACTCAGTAGAAATAAAGATTAAGTCATTTATTTAGTGTAAAAAAAAACCATTACAAAAGAGATACAAGACACCAATAGCAAAGACAAACAGACACAAAAACTCTTTTGTTCCTCTGGCAATTAAATCATTAAACAGAAACAATCTGATGTAAACTTTTGACATGTACATTGTGAGTGAGTCTGGTGTGAATGAACATTTTGTTTCTCTTTATAGTTATAAATGTTTTGTTTGGTATGATGCACAAATTGTAAGACAAATTTCCTTATGGACAATAAAGATTATTATTATTATTATAAAACATTAATAAGGAAAATTTAAATTAATTGTAGTAAACAACATGTAAACTTGTCTGTCTCAGTTTTGTCTGTGAAATACTGCAGTGACAATTTATAAAGTTGTCAATTTTATACCACAAACCATGAAGTAGTTTCAAATTACGAGTTTCATATAGGGCTGTTTCACTCAATCTACTCACATCAATGTATCATACCTTGAAAGTTACACTGAATTAACTGCAGCTTTCATGCTTTGCACACTCATCATGTGCTTCAAAAGTGTATTGTAACTAAATTGGTTTTAACATTCTGTTCTTGACTAGTTTAGTGAGTTTGTATGCTTAAATTGGATTATGACTTTGAAGTCATGATGTTTAAAAAATAGCTTAATGCTACCTAATTTTCAAATGAAATTATAAAATAGTAACTGATTTTGATCATGATGCTGTAATATTTTCTGTAATATTTCTTCATACAATAAAAATGTTTAAATAATTTTACATAAAAAACAAAACAAAAAAAACACAGCAACAACAATAAAAAATTGAAAGTTAAGACAAAGTTATAATATAAATTTTATTATTGCTTTTCCAGACAACAATCATTCACATATTAATTTTTAATAACTAATATATATTCTCCATATTAGTATTCAATTCTAAAATATTTGTAGAAAAAATCATTTCATAAGTAAAAAGAAAAAGGGGTAATCTTTTTAAATTCTTTAAAGTATCAATTTTAGTACCTTAAAATTTTTCTATACTGTATTAAAAAAAATAGTAAATTTCATTTCATAACTATTAATTAGCTTTTTTTCAAAACTTTTTTCCCCTCACACAGAATTTTTTAACTAAACACTAAAATACTATAATTAATTTCTAACAAGAATAGGAAGCCTAGTACAACATATATTACTTTGCTTAAGACATAAAAGCAACAAAAAATTAAACAAAGTATAACACATATAAAACTACAAGCCTTTTACGGTACCCTTTCGACATACATTTGTTGTCCCATTTTAAAACTATTGGCAAAACAATTTTTAAATGCACCCTTTTATAGATGTTTCTTTTTTATTTCTGCTTTTTGTAAAAAGATAAGATTGTTTTTGCAGATGTTAACCAACCAGTGTTGAAAGCACTGAGCCATTAGTCTGAATGTAAAACAATAGGACCCACTGATCACTCATAGATTGACCAAAAAACACATACCCATATAGAATTGGATAAAATGTGTTTTCTTTAATTGAAACCTCAATGGCGAGATCATCAACACATGTACCTGCGACCTCTGCAGAATGAAAAGTCATTTTGAAAATGACTTCCAGTATGAAAACATTAATTGTGTCTGATGCAGGGTGAGCATTATGCATTTGACACCTGGAGTAATATTTCACATATTCATTCAAGGGGCCTTATGCTAGGCAGATGTGGATTGCCAACAATCAGATTAAGGAAATGTATTAGGAGTCACCGCAAAACAGTATAATATATATAGTATATTTGCAGTCAGTTCAGAACAATTTATTCATAAAACTAACCAATACTTTCCAACACTGAATTGTACGCGTGAAACTTCTTATTTTGTTTCAAGGAAATGCAGAAATGTCCATATCTCTTTACTCTTCACCGAATGGCAATAAATTTATTTCAATAACGGTGTCAAACAATCTTTTGATTCCCTGCAAAATAAAGGTTTATAATGATTATGCTGTATTTAAAAAAAAATTTCAATAAATGGCTAGGAATCATTTTAACAGTTATCAAAAAATTGTTGAACAAAAATTTTGCATTAAAAAATATTTCTAAATATCCATTGGTACAAAAAAAAAAAAACAACAAAAACCACTTAAAGTATTAAACAATTAAAAAACAAACAAACATGAAAGATACTTCAGAAATTACTAAAAAGTTATCTGAATTAAATGTTGCTGCACATGTTTGGATGTAATAAATAAGTATCAATAACAATATTTATTTCATAGTTTTCTGGTAATTTCAATTTGAAATAAATATAAATAGCAATTTTAGCTTAACCAGCTTCTCTCAACCATTTTCCCCTCCAAGTAATTCATTTAAAAAAAGGGAAAACTTTTCATTGTCTTCCATTCTTTTCATCCATATAGCCTACACACAATTGTCATAATTATTCATAATTAAACAAATCCCTCTGCATGCCCTCATTACTATTTTTTCTTTGAGTAGGCTACATGCAAGTATTCTGCTGATTTGAAAAAAGCTGGACATGACTTAAACAAATAAACATCACCTTACACAATAAAAAAATGTATTAATTTCTTTATAGTACCAGGTAAATTTTTTTATGCAATGTTTTTAAAGTGTACATGTCAATGACTGAACTGTTATGTGCATTTGTGTTATAGGAATAGTTAGTGAAAAACTAACAGATTGACTAAAGACAAGTTTTCTATGTTACAATTAGACATTAAAAAGTACAAAAATTAAGATCTGGTCAACTAGGTAGCAAACTAGCAAATCAGCACAATTTAACTCACATTTTCAATCAATTTCAAAAAGTCCAAATATTTTTTTTTAATCTATAGACTTTAAATGTATCTACCTTTGATTAAATTTTCTTTTAATCTGTAGAAAATGGAGTTCATCAAAGAAATTTCAAATGGTAAATTATTGTTCTCACTAAAAAAAACATTTTTGAAACCATGGACGAAGTATATCTGATGCTTAATGAATGTTATTGTATTAAAACTGAGTTTGTAAGCTATGTTGAGAACAAGGTGAGAGAGCAGTCAAATAGAAGATGTGCATATGCATAAGGACTTGTGGTGCTATTTACCTAAACTGGTAAACTCCATCTCCACCCAACATGCACACATGGGTGTGATAATATCATTAATTAAAAACATTACCTTCTACACTTGGTTTGATGGCAAAATTAGCAAACACAAAAAATAAAAATATGAAAATAGCTCATTCATGTTTTTAGGGTGACTCAATCATTTTTGTGAAGGTTAATTTTATAGTTTTTTTCCTTACCATTGTGAGATAAGAAAACAAACATAAGCTCAAAAGTTATATACTCAATAAAGAAAAAATCATTTTTAACCAACTAGAAGGCTTGACTGTTGGTTTCTTGTTTCTAATATACACATGCTGGTTACTGGTAATATTAAATGTTATCTTATGCTATATAACTAAATAATTAACAAAATTAGAATTACTATAAACTAGAGATTAAAAGGTGACAACTATTGAAGAGCCAGTTTGTAAAAGAAATAAAGCTTGTCCCTACTGAAAACTCTCTTCAGTTAAAAATAGAAAACATAATGCACTCAATACATTTTATTAAATGTTATATTAGAAAAATTAACCAATTACCCTTAGAAAAGTTAAATTTTCTTTTTTTTTTTTAAATAAAATAATAAAATATATGTTATTTAATTGTAGGTAAGAATATGTTTTTTTATAATGGCAATAAGAGTGTAAACATTTTGTTTCCTATAACTAAAGCTAGAAAAATAGTTGTGTACATGAT
Organism: Biomphalaria straminea; assembly: GCA_021533235.1. Taxonomy (NCBI): domain Eukaryota; kingdom Metazoa; phylum Mollusca; class Gastropoda; family Planorbidae; genus Biomphalaria; species Biomphalaria straminea. Next base: position 25,526,166 of record JADKLZ010000003.1, read on the forward strand.
TTGCAGGTCCACATGTAGATATCTTTTTTGATTAGATTTTGGTTTGTATTAGATAACACATGTTTGAATCAAGTACTCTTAGAATACCAGTAATTTGTTTCAATTAGTGTAGTTCTTATTATCTAGACTATTTACCTACTAAAACACTTAAATATATAACTCTTTTGTTTTTCTTCAGTGCATTGATAAGAAAAAACAACAACAACATATTAGCTAGAAAAGAAAGATTGAATGTGTATGCATAATGTTATTTCAAAAAAAAATAATATGTCAATGCATTACTCCTAAAAAAAACATGCAATTATTAGTACTTAGTTTCCAATGTAAAACATAACACAAAGTAAGCAATTACTTACAGAACCATGTACTGGAAGCCCTTAAAAAATATTTCCAGTTTTTAAAGATAGTATTCTCTTACTCTTAAGAGTATGTAGTTAACAAGTATGCCATCAAGGAATTTATAACGTTGGACCATTGCATTTGTTGCTTACTAAAGTAAAAACTTTTTGGCACTGGTAAATTCATAGGAACTTCACTTGGATGTAATAATTTTGGTAAATTCATAAGAACTTCACTTGGATGTAATAATTTTGAGAGAATTTAGTGTAAGCCTATTAATAAATAAATTCATTAAACCCACTCACCATTTTAAAGTATTCATAATAATAATTTTTTTTTAAATGGCCCACAGTAACCACTTAAAAAAATATATTAAGCTTTTTCATATCTTAAAACATTAATTAAAATAAATATTCAAAATCTATAAATAAATGTAGCTTAAAATTTGCTTTAGCTCTGCCATAAATTAATTTAAACTTGGCATTAGATTACCCTTACTCTATTGATACAAGAACTGTTCAATTATTTAAAATATTAAAATTCTGAAAAACATTCCAACAGAGGCTAGAAACCCAAGGTAAAGTCAGCCTGCAAGGAATGGACATATCATGAATCACTTAGTTATAGGGTCCTATTGGGCTAAGGATTAACTTTACTATACATTTTATGAATTTCAGACATAAATAGTTTAAGTGCTTATTAAATAAATCCTATTAATAATTCTTTACTCAGTTTTTAAATTAAAATATTTTAGTATTAATTTGTTTTCTACTATTAGCTTGTTTAAATAATAAGTAAATTTGTCTCTACTCATCATTTTGCAAATCTACATACTCTTTTTGTAACTGGCATGCTGTTTTGCATTTAATGTCATAATTAAGAAATGTTTTTCAAAAGATGATGCATGAAGAAGGTTCGTTAAACTTCATCTAAACACAACTTTAAATGCATTTTGTTAACACCAAAAACAGTAGATTTATTTTAATTAAATTTATTCTTTGAAAAGTTTGTTAATATTGTTTATATCCTGTTATTTCTAAAGTAAGTTTCTTAGATCTCAAACTTTTTTCAGCAATACAAAAATTAGAATTATTATTTTAGTGCCATTCCTAACATGATTACTTGTATAAAATACCCTTTACTGCTATAAGTGACTGATACAAAAAAAGGTAGATATGTACAAATATATTATTATATAATACTCTTGGGAAACAGGATTCAATAATCAAGTTACTGTGTCAAGGTGGCTTTGATAGCCAAGGTAAACAGGATTTAACTTAGGAGGTATAAAGAACCTTACCGGTACTTTTGTTAAGAACTTAAATCCCATCACTGACATACAAAACAAAGTCTGAAAATATATTTTGTTTGAACATACTGTATTAAATTTTTATTTAAACTAAACTGTATAATTGTATTTTAAAATTTTAAAATTTTGTTCTGTAGTGTAAATAAAAATACAGAATTGGGAAAGCCACTTACCAAGTAAGACAGGAATAAGAGATAAAGAAATACAGCTATACTAATGCTTAAGTAGATGGCCCAGTGTTCGGGTAGTTGCTGTATATAGACAATGACAAAGTACATATTGATCCCAATCACAACAGCAGCCAGTAGACAAGCAATAGCCTTCATTATTCTAGAATAAAGTTTAAAAAATAAAATTAAGTTCATGTTGTGTTACAACAATCTGCATAAAAATACTATTATTAGCATATATGCACTTTATGATAAAATAAGTCTTAACAACCACTAAAACAAATGATAGGCAAACCTTAGCTCATGGAAAGGTTTGATCTGGCCTGTCACATGTTATGTAATAATAATATTTTAAAAATAATTTCAATTAGAATGTAAAAATTCAAGTTCCATTCTAGTTGAAATATTGAATTAATATGCCAATTTAGTTTTTTATGATCATACTGGTTGCATCCACTGATTTAAAATTCACAAAAGTGAAGTAAATACAGTTTTGGAGAATGTTAAATGCTGTTTAAACAAGGGATTGTTGAGACATCTTTTCTTGTTTTTTAATTCATGTGCATGTTAGTAAAATATATTTGCTAAAACATCAAATAAAAAGCTGGAGCTCGTTCAGAATGTTCTGGGTGAGATTGATGTAGAGATGTACTTTTTACATATTTTTAAAAGATAAATAAAAGATAAATGCTGTGCCACATTTGCAATGAAAACATACTCTTTCATAAAAAGATTAATATGTTCAAACATGTCTAGATGTAAAAACATTCTTTATATATCCATGACCAATGACCCCAAAAAAAGCCAATAAACTATGAAAAAATAACTAGGCCAGCAAATCATTTCAAAAGTTGATAGTTCTCAGAAAGCTGTAAGTTAAAAATGAACGAATGATTGACTAATAAGTAAAGTAAAAGTATATAAAGTTTTTATATGAAAAGATTTTTTGTTTCTTAAAAAAAAATGTGATGATGGTTATGTAAGCCATAAATGTAATTAGTGTTTAATTCTTTTCTATTGGAAAAAAAAAGGCTTTTTACCTTCCATTCTGAAATTCAGCCATAATAACAGGTGAAGATGTAAAAGTAATAATTGGCAACAATGCAAAAGGAAGCTGGAGGCTCATGAGGACATTGAGTAGATCATTCATAGTTGTCATGTCATCCATCCCAGAAAATATGGCTACCAAAACTGTGGGTAATATAGCTATGGTTCTAGTCAGCAACACTCGCTGCCATCTTTTCCAAGAAAGATTTAAGAAACCCTGTTATTGTATTCAAAGAGAAAGAAATGGTTAGAAGTGGAAGACAAATTAATACAAGGGACACTGTATTCGAGATAAGACTTTTCCATATGACAAGAAATAAAACCTATATGTTTACCTCCATCACAAACTGCCCAGTGTAAGTGCCTGTCATTGTGGAACTCTGACCAGCAGCAAGAATGCCAACTGCCCAGATGTACATGGCTGGAGTACCAAACTCACATCCTAAAAACACACCCTGAAAGCAACATACTAGCTAATTGCCAATAACTCTCTTTTTCAGATTTTTTAAAGCATTATTCTTATATAGCTTTGTAAAAGAAATTAAAAAAAAAAATGCTTTACTTACTCCTCTATATATATCAACAGAAAGCTCTGAAGTCTGGAATGGATGAAAAGTTTTATCACAAGTTTTATAACAATAAGTTATTCTTTTTTTTTTAATTAAAAAAAAACAACTAAAAAAGAAATAATGTTAAAAATTTTCAGAAAAATATTACTCACATTAAAAATACTGGCATGTGGATTATTATGTTTCAAACAATTTTGGTACTGTAAAAAATTCATAAATATATTAGTATATACATTTTATTAAGATATTATTTTTGAAACTAAAATTTTCAATTTCATTCATAACTTACCACATCTGTTGCATTTTTTCCATAAAAACCTTCAGCAAAAACAGACACAACAAAAATGTTAATAACAAAAGAAACAAATAATGCTATGGCTGCCTCAATGAAGAAATATTTGTTGGCCTCTTTTATTTCCCCTCTCTTTGATCTGTTGACATCACGTGACTGAAAAAAGGTGTTCAACAAAATTTATGGAGTTTTTACTACAATGCAATTTGGTGTTAATGAATTATAACAGAAATAGATAGCCGAAGCTTTGAACTGAAACCACAGATAGCCTAAGTGTAGATTATACATAAAAAACAAACAAACCCACAGTCTAATATAATAGTATGTTAAAAAAACAAATAAATGTTCCCTTGAATATGTATTTTACCATAAACAACTTGGCTACCTCAAGTTCAACTCATGATTTGAGCTGAGTTATATTTGCTGAGCACATAAATGCATCACAAACCCTTCCCCCAGATACCAACTTTTTCACTAGTCCATGAAAGAGTAAGGACTAAAGCATAATGAGCAGCATGAAAGATAAACTACAGAAAAGCTATTCAAGAAAAAAAAAACTAGTAGCGTAAAATTAAAATTATTGCCTAATAATCTTATGAAATATATAAATAAATAAAAATATATATTTATGCTGTAAGAAGTGTATTTCACTTGATGCATGGTCTACATGTGTTTACCTTGACAAGTGCTGAGTGAAGATAAATGTTGTGAGGCATGATGATGGCCCCAACTATTCCTACACCTTGCAACAACTGGTCTGATCCACAGCCCTCACAGTAAGGAACAAATAATCCCTTCAAAACTTGTGTTTGATCAGGACTTACTCTGATGTACTGATAGCATAAAAACATTTTTGTCAATAATTATAGAGATTGTTATTTTACTCTTTCCTAAACATTGATTACATTTTATGTGTACTAGTTTTCTGCAAAGTAAAAAAAGTAAAAGTTTTTAATTAAAACATATAAGTAATACTTTATATTTGCCTGGTTATGATTGATATATTTGCTTGGTTATGATTGAGCTAAGTCTATTTTTACAAGTTTTGGACTTGGAAGGCAGACTAGTCTGTGATATGTGCTTTTGACTGTCATCACAATAGTTCCAAATTTTAACCTTGCATGCAAACATCCACTTCCACCAGCAGAAGAGTGGGGCTATTACATAAAAATCTTCATTTTTGAACAAACTTTTTAAAATTGTAAAATAAACAAAACAATAAGGTGAAAGGAGCCAGTGCTGTATCTTCAAAATACTGCTTTCATAATTGAAGGTTGAAAAATATTTAATAATGGTAGAAAACCATAAATTTAATAACATAAGTTCATGTGTGACATCCTACAGATTTCTTGATGGCCACACCATTTGCAAGCCTGCATCCAACATTAAAAGACAAGTCCTCACCTGGAACGAGACCAACTGTAATAAAGGCCTGAACATTGACCACAACCTTCAGCCACTTTAGACCAATAGCTCATTGCTATGTCACAGGTCTGTATGAAAAGAAGAAAAGGGGATGGCCCAGAAATACATGTCACTCTGATTTGGAAGCAGTGCCATGCAGATGGGCAGGATGTGGGGAATGTTGGAGAGACCTGCCCAGAACTGAGACACCTGGAGGAAGCTGGTTGTTAACATTTAACCTATGCCTCAGACAGGACCACCAATAAATAAATAAATGTTTTAAAAAAAAAACTTATAAAATCTTGTGTTCATTTCTAAGTCAAGTAAAAAAATTTCAATCTCAACTTTAAGACAAACTTCACTTTTACTTTGTATGAACGATGTAATGAAATAACAATAGGCCTACTAGAAAATCACTTTCTTGGCTTTATTCAACAAGATTAGGCTACAGTAAACAGTGAACAATACAAGCTTGTCTCACATTGTTGAAGTACTATAAACACACACATTGGACACACGCAGAAAATAAACAACTCAGTTACAATACAAAAGACTAGCCTCATAAACTCTTTCATTGTATATAAATCTTCATAAATTCTTACATTTCTAAAAAAAATTCCATAAATTCTTACATATCTAAAAATAACCTTCATAAATTCTTAAATATCTAAAAGAAAAAACGAACCTCATAACCAAACATGATGGCCATTACTGTAATTAGAAAACAGAAGAAACCCTCAAGTTTCCTGAGGCCATAACGATCAATCAGTAAAAAGGTCAATGTATCAGCAATAGTTATAATGACACCAGCATATAGAGGGATCCTGTAAAGATTGTTTAATATTTTAATACTATTTGGTTAATAGAGATAATCTTTGATTATACTTAAACATACTTTATACTAAGTTTTAAAAATTCCATTTTTGTTTATTCTAAATATCACATAGCTTTTATTTAATAAATTGCTTATGAAGTATTTACTTATAAATCTATATCTTCATACTTTCCATCAGAGAGTAAATAAAATGCAATAGCAGTGCCAATGACTTCCTGCATATCAGAGCCTATGATAGCTATTTCTACCATGATCCATAAAATGATTCTAGGGACAGTTTTGTACTGCTGGTAGCATATTTCTGCAAGATGCTGGCCTGTGACAACACCTAGTCTGGCAGACAAGCGCTGCATGAGAAGGCCCAGTATAGTGGAAGTCATCAGCACCCAGAGAAGCTGTGAATTACAGGCACCAACAAATAAATTATACAATTCTAATTGGTCAATAAAGAATTCTGAAAGTGGAATAAAAAACTGAAAATATGGTTTTTGTAATGTTGACTTTTTGTCACTTCACTATCTGAAGATATTTTGGGTAGTCATTATATATTTTATCAATTTAACTGTCACAAGCTAAATTAAGTATAATGTGTCAGTGTAGCAAATTAATGTACAATTTAGGCTGTAATATAATTATCTTTTTTTTTAAGGAATGTTTGTAGCTTATAAGATAATCAACAAACAGATATTTAAAGATTCACAATAAGAAAATAACTTGACATTAAAGATACCTTAAAGTTAGCAATAGATCCTGATCTGAGATCGGACTCAATATTTCCAGGATCTAGATAAGCAATGCTCATAAGAAAGCCTGGACCTGTAAATGCCCAAAGTTTCCTAAAACTGAAAAGTTTATGCTGAAAATATAGACAAATAAATTTAAAACTTTATTTTTGCTCACAAAACTTTATTCAAAAACCTTATTTGTTATAGATTTTTTATTTCCAAATAATTTTTAAGGCAAAAATATTATTGAATTCTTCTTTTTCTAAGTGATAATATAAACAAAAGCAAGTTAAGCCAATATAAATGAATATTCTGAAAAAAAAAGTTTAAATAAAAAAAATTTCTTACAATTTTTTAAAGAAAAATATTTTTAAAAGTTTCAAAGATGATAATAATTTATTTCAATATTAAATAAGATACCCAATTTAAAACTGACAGTTTTCAGCAATAGATCTAGTATATAAAGCTTTTCTTACTGAATCTACATCTGGCACTGAAATCTTTTGATAGAAATAAGTCGAAGTTTCAGAGTTGGTTTCTCTTTTTGATTTCTTGACTGAGGAGTTCTCATTATTTTCAGTATGCTGTGAGGCTGTATTCACGCCAGATGTTTCCTGCATGGTAAGATCTGTGGAATGATATAGAGAAGTGCACTCGATGTTAATAAATTGTACAATGAACATTTCTTATAACAAACTATAAAACTAGTTCAGTAATTGTAATGGTTCTTTTTTTTTTGGGCCAGAGATGAATATTGGCTTTGAATTGAGAAGTTGAATTAAGTTCCAAATAGTGTATACAAGGAATGTAAATAGTGAAAGAGCCTTAAATATAACTGAACTATATGAATAGCTAAGCAATAAGAAAAAATGAATGATATTGTCATGTGAAAAGATTCAATGACCTTTTAAAAAATATAGGCCTACCACAAGGTATTGAACAAAAGATAAAAAGAGAAGATGGGCAGATATCAAAGATTAGAAAACAGTGTCCTTCACAGCAGATAGGAAAGAGGATAGCAAACAGACGGCTAAGAGTATGTTGTGATTTAGTCAGCAGTCGTGCACCAAGTTTAAACCAGGTAAACAGAAGTACCATCTTTTAGACCTTGCGATCTATTAGGCAGATGGTCATGTAGCCAGCACAACGAACAAACGCATTTACTTTCATCAACTAAAGTCAGGTACCCATAAGAGTTGGGTGAACTCAAAGGAGCGCTAAAAAACCAGAACTTCAAAATCCCAGTCTTAATCGAGATTCGAATCCAGGACCCCAGTTCGGAAGCCAATAGTTTAACCACTCAGCCACCACGCCTCCTAGAGGTATAAAAAAGTAAAAGAATTTTGTACAATTACATAATAGGCTATATATTAATTCATATTTGAAAAAAAAATATAACTTCGAAAAAATCTGAATACTCCACTATTAAAGAATAAAATAATTAAGTTAACAATCCCAAAGTGTTTAATAGAGCATTAATCTTGTGTGAGAAACGTACGCCTTGAAAAGTAAGAGTAGAAGAGAATAAAAAGTAATTAAAAATAGCTCCATATAAAGAATATATAGCTTTATAAGAGAAAAGATGAAAAGAAGAGAAACAGAAGAGAGAACATGAAAAGAAGAAGAAAATTTTTAAATTGAAAAGATGAAAAGAAGAGACAGAAAAAGAAGTTGAAAAGAAGAAAGAGAAAAGGAAAATAGAAACAATTGCGTAGAACAGAAAAAATGAATGCTACAAGCGAGAGAACAGGAAGAAACGCCAATACAAAAGAAACTTTCTCTGGCCAATAGGGCCTATAACACTACATTAGTCAAAATCTGAAATGGCCACCTTTAAAAGAAGAATCTAAGCGCTCTAAAAAGAGCATCTGGTCAGTGCTCAGTGGGCCACTGTTGAAAGGAAAGTCATAGGCATTGTATCCAGCTTCCAACACATGAGTCAAGAATCTATGCTGAGTTCGGTGCTACTGAAGACGCTTACCGTGGAAAGGCAATGAAAAGTTGGTGAATCTTGAAAACTCTTAAAACTACCTTTATTCACTTATTCTTCGTAATTGTCCTAAGAGTTGCGTCTAAGACTCTTGAAACACAAGTCTTATATAAGTTTGCCTCCATGCCCCTTTCTGAAACAATGTTCTGGAAAAGATCCAAGCAGATGTAGGCCTACATTTTTACATCACTATTACCGATGGCTCGTATCGAAGGCTCTTGTGCTAGAAGTAAGACCAAAAGACCAGTGACTCCTCAATATTCCTTTTCTGTACCACACCAGCCTTGCAGGTCTCCGCCATAAAAACGATCCATTGAGGAACGGTGTGTGGATAGTGACATGTTTGATGGGGCTTTCTTTCATCCCTGCCAGTGCAATGGACTCGGTCCATATGCAACTCAACGGGGGGTTTCTTTTTTACTTTCTTATTGATCTAATTCTCCTCTAAATAACGACCGTTTCCACCCTAGCGCCACCGCCACGTTGAGGCTGAGAGGCATTGCCCTGGTTCATACAAACGGTAGATCTAGGAGTTATAATGTATGAGACTGCCATTGAATTAAAAAAAAAGTGTATTCGATATGATATCAACCGCTCTTTCCCTTTCTATAACATATAAACGGATATAACATTAATCATATATATGCCATAAAGAAAAAAGAAATCTGTGCAGCCAGTGCAGGGGTTGTATTGTAAGGGTCCTTTAGTAAACTTATATGTATCATGTATATTTTGTTTTACTTAGAATTTAATTTATAAACCATATCGGCACGATTGAAGTAGCCCGTATACGCACCTAATGTGTCACTGGCACCTACTGTGTCCCTACCATCTAATGTGCCCTAGCACAAATGTGCAAAAGATAAGCGCTCCAATTACGGCAACAACTGAGGCAAAGGGGGATAACCGTATCAAAACGGTACATCATCTTATATATTGCAGACGTTACATTAAAAAAGAAGATATTTACATCCTACGCATTTTATGTGTTAATTTAGTCTTACATATTAATCATTGAGTTAAATTCTGAAAGTTCGTTAGTTTTCCTGTCTGATTCAACAACCCATTCCATTTTATAATTGCACTGGGGAAGAAGCACTTGTATTTATTTGTTCTAGCGTATGGAATAAGAAATGTGCCTCTATCTTTTTATCCTTATATATCTAAGTATTTCATTAGGCTTTGTTTTTTTCTCTTTGTAAATTATGGTTCAATGTTTTATGTATTATAACTAATTTATTTTTTATTCTAATGTCCTGAAGCAGGGGCGGACTGGGTGTCAAAATCGGCCCAGGCATTTCTATAACACTTCGGTCCATAAATTTTATATTATACGATGGGCCTCCAATTATAGGCCAACCTGTCCAGAAAAATCTTTATGATAAGTTTGATCATGTATCCATAACTGTAAGCATGCTCTATATTTTTTATAAGAAATCTAGTCCTTATTAGCTTTTTCTGAAAAAGATGAAGCCTGCAGTAGCACTGTCTACGGATGTAGGCTATTACATTATATCGGAACTATGCTAAAAGAAATTAGTATTAGGACCTACAATGTTGAGTCTGTAAAAGACTCTTTTTAAACGCGACGCTCAGATGGCCACTTTGTTATGGGA
>JADKLZ010000003.1:25541461-25556061 GCA_021533235.1 Biomphalaria straminea
TTTTTTTGTTCTGTAAATGCTTTTAAAAAACGATTACGGTAAAATTCACCCAGATATCCCTTTCTCTCTGCCCCCCCCCCCCCCCAATTTTCCCAACGGGTCCAGATAAGTGAAAGGATCATAGCGTATTGAGAAAGCTAAAAGCATGAACAAAAAAAAACAACATATTATTAATCGCACAGATTCGTTGTTGTTGGTCTAGACTTTGCAGCGATGCTCAACGTAATTCGACTAGCGGGCCGTTTTAATGTCCAACACTCGTCTCGCGGGCCACAGGAACGAAAATTTTACAAAATTGAAATAAAATTGTTCTGAAACTATTTTGGTAGAAGCCTGTGTATTGCATACTTAAGTAATAGGATATTTTGACAATTAAACGTTTTTTACGCTTCAGAAAATAGCTTTTCGTTTCTCTGCTTAAAATGTGAACAACAGTGAAGGTAGCTCTACCACGTAGTCAATTTGTGATCTCTTTTTGGTAAATATTATCATCGATCCTCCAATCTCTAGCGTAGTTTAACAATCTTTTATTTGCGGCTCAAATCAAGAATGCCACCATATTTCTTTTTGTAATGCCGGTTTTATGTTCTTGTTTTATTAAACAGCCACATTTTCTTTATAAAATAAATATGTTGGCTTATTATCATGTTCAACAAAAAAAGTAAAGATAGATTTAATATTCGTGGTAGATTCTACATTCAGAGTTCCATTTCATAAACACATAAATGTTAAAGATCATTCTGCCAATCCACCAGAGAAAAAGTGAAGGCCAAACGTGGTTAAAGATACATTTTTTTAACGTTTTAAATTTTGTTTGGAAGGGGGATTTCTACACTTTGTGCCCACGTTTCGGCGGGCCGGATGGAATAATGTCGCGGGCCGGATATGGCCCGCGGGCCGTATTTTGGGCATCACATGTCTAGAGATATTACAAATTTAATTACATGATTTATTCAAACTAATTGATACCAAATATACATCGTATAAGCTTTTTTTTTTTAAAAGTATTGTTTAAATTTATGAAGCAAATACATCATACATTAAACAAAACAATTAAGTTCTCTATTGGCAATCATAACTAATTTAAAAAAAAACTGGCACAGCGAGTTCATGCAAGTTCAATAACAGGCGCATAACATAAAAAAAAAAAAAAAGGAAATAAAAGTTGATTATTTCTTTGATGTTGAGGAAGTTGAAAAGTTGAAATGGCTGTGGATAAGTTGTTAGAGATCACTTTCAACGTTTGAAATACATCTAGACAGAATGTTATTTATGGTTATTTCACAAAATCACCAGTGTGGAAATAACACGCACATTCAGGTGGATTATAGGCTATTGTTCTGCAAGTCTGTCAAAATCAAAGTTAAAAGTAATAGCGGCTATTCCATCTTTGGGGACCGCTAAAAATACATTTCTTATCTTTTGTCTCTGAGAGAATGAACTCTCTTGGAGAATTGACACATTAAGACTTTATTAAACACTTTCAGCTCACAGATTTGTCAATTCTGAATATAACATTATTTATGTCCGGAAAAGGTTGTTTTTTTTTAAAAGGGGGAAAGTGCAGCGGAGAAATGTCCATGTAGACCGGTGGAGGCGGGTGGACCAGTCAGCCATTGATTGTGATTCAGTGCATCTAGTTTCATGGTTTGACAAATATACAAATTTCAAACAAAAAACAAACAACAACATTTGAAAATATTAATTTTTAGTTCCGCGACCTTTTCATGCAATTCCCACAACTCGGGGACCCCACCCCTCAACAGTAAAATTATTTTCATTCATTAGTAACTGAAAGTAACTGCTTTTGCTAGTGTCATAAAATAGTAATCATGACGTAGTTATCTGATATGAATGATGTATTTGTGTAGTTAGAAAACAACGTAGCGAAAGATTTATGTAATTATATTTTATGTAAAATAACTTTCTGCTTATAATTAAATAAATAAGATTTTATCATTAAATTATGACTAACATGGCTCATCTCATAAAGCCGCTACAAATGGAGGAGCTGGAATATTCATCGAATGGCCCGATGGAGAATAACTAGAAAAATCCATTGTAACTGGAGAGCTCTCTGACAGCCACAGAGCAGAAAGGGAAGCACTAAAACTAGCTGCTACCAGGCTAGCGAATGATCCAAGTATACCACACAGTCAGATTGTCTTTCTAACCGATGCGAAAACAAACCTTCAAAGCTTGGAAAACTCTGATTCCTCCTATATAAAACGACTCAGGACAGCACTTATAGAGTCAACAACAACGGAAAAAAAAAACAACTGTTATTTAATGGATAACAGAACATATAGAATTAGAAAAAATTAGAAGGCTCGTCAAGAGTTGGAAAACAAACTCACAATTAAACATTGCACTCTATGTCTCTATCCATAAGAAATGAAAACAAAACTAATAGTAAATAAAATGAATGAGAAATGGACAAGCTCTTATTCGAATCTCAAGAAAGATGATGCCTTTTATAAGCTATCCCGACAAGATCAACGTCTAATCTTTCGACTCAGGACCGGACACAACAGAATGAGACAACACATGTACCGGAAGCTCAAAATTAGAACCAGTGAAATATGCCCATGTGGAGTGTCACCTGAGAATGACGACCATGTCCTTCAAAACTGTTCTCTTTACCGCGAGGCCCGTACAAGACACTGGCCCGAAAACACCCCAATAGAAAGAAAACTTTATGGAGAGCTACCTGATTTGGAAACCACTTCGCAGTTCATCTCATATATTGGTCTAGTCATCTGAACTAGAGAACATAACAATGAGAATGAGGAAGAAGAAGACTACCATTTATTTTATTTATATTGCATATTCACCATATTCATGTTCCATCTTTATATAACACTTTGAAACTTTAGCAAGTTAAGTCCGTACACCTCAGGCTTATCTCAGTTTCACCAGATTAGGAATACTTGGGGAAAGTTTTTTTTTACTTCACAACGAATTTCGTCTTCCATATTAAGTCTACTTTTGTATTTAGACTTAATAACTAGCTGCTGGACAAACCTTTTCGCAAAGAAATGCTGCTCGAAATGGAAGTAAAGATGCAAAATAAATGAATAAATAATCTAACGGGATATAGCTGTATAACACTTGATCCAGAATTATGTAGCTGGCATCGAAGAGAAATCATTTTTTGATGCATCGCTATTAATATATTCTTGAGATGTCTCCGAAAAATCTTTGACATTAACAAAACAAAAACAAATTGATATTTGAGATAGACATAAAAACAATCATTTATAGTAGCAGTACCGTACTTTAGGTACAACTAGAAAAAATACCACAGGTTGACAATCACTGTTCTAGGTAAATTCAAAACATACACAAATCTGCCCATCTTTTGGCGCCAATCCCAAAATGGAAGCCGTATTGAAAACGCTGAGAAAGTGTTAAAAACAAGAAAAGCAAGTAGTGAATGAATACATTTTTGGAATAAGATGAATTAGGTTCTGATCAGCTGCCATTGTTGGAATGAACCAAAACAAGAAAATCAGGGGAGATCATTGCAACACTATTAAAAAAAGGACCTACTAACGTAATAACACACACAAGGTTAAAAGTTTTTGAGTGCATAGACTATAAATATAACGCACACTTGACATCTGAAAATAGATGATACAATTGGTGAGTCATACATTGAGCTAGACACATTTTCTACTGCTTATACTTATTGTAATCTAAGTAAGATACTGATATTCAACTGAGCACTACTGTCGACTACAGCCAGGGAAAGACATTTATGTGACAATTACATCAGTTGGTTTGACATGACCATATAATACATTACGTGAAGCCCATTTCTCATCTTTGGCCGAGATTCATCACCCCAACCACCCCTCACACACACATACGGACATTAAATGTTATTGTTATTATAGCTTGTTAGTTATTATTCACAGATTACTCATGGTATTTTGTTTACTCCGATATATGAATTATTTATGAATGCACATCTAAATCAAAACCAAATAACGATATCAATGTGCTCAATATTGTGTTACCAGTGCTCTAAGTAGCTTCCTTGTCTTCAATATCGGATCACCTAGAAGGGTAGGAGCCAGATTTATATATTGCTACAATTTGGTAGTAACTTCCTGGCTCTAAGTTCCAGTACACATTCTTTACCGAAGAAAATATCTCAAATTTCATCAATGCCCTGGGGCTAAGCAGTCCACCTTTGCTTAAAATTGTTACAAATAAACAGTCGAATCACACCTGTCAGGTAACATGACTACTTAGCGTTCGTATCCACGTTAAATGGACTGACGTATAACGTATAGAGCTCATTTACAGTTTCCTCAATTTCTTTGAAGTAATGAGCAACTGGTTTTAGAAAGCGAACATGATGATCAGTACGCTTCAGCAGAGTGTTGAGGACTATCAAACATGTGATGTATAAATGTAAACTACGTTGTCTCTTGTAAACAGGATAAGACCCTTATCTCGATATCTAAGGCAGATTTTTACTGAACAGTTCTCAACTGTTGACACATATATAGGTATTACTAAATACCAAAAACATGCATAAGCCAGTGTATAAACAGGAAAGGAAAATACGACAAAGAGCAACAGGAAGAACATGACTAACTAGGTCAAGGTAAAGGCATCTTTAAATAGATCTAAGCGACATGAGGGAAGATAGATTACTGCGTCGTAATGACAATGCATCAGCCATTTATGTCAATAAATAATAACTCGATTCCCGGAACTCGTAATAGAGATACAAGTAGTCGTCTATACAAAGATGAAGATACGTCGACGAGGGAAAATGTTTCCATTTTTTTGTAAAATGTTTTACATGTTTCGGATGTTTCTTCAGAGTCGAAGATAATTTACTTCCTAGTCCAAACCACCCGCAGGACGACGTAGGATAGGAGCAGGCAGGGTTTTAAACCCGGACCATCGATGAATCCGAACGACAGTCTAGCACGCAAACCGCTCGACCTGGCAGCCATCCTTAGCTAGCAAGACCAAAAGTAATAGAATGAAAAGAAAAATAACTCTATCAAACATTCTTAGCAGTATAATAAGAAAGAGTGTATTTAAGATTTGAAACTAATGTCCAGGAACTGACCAACGTCAATGACCGATACAGTAAGCTTCTTTCTTTCTTTTCTAACACGCTCACTGTAACATTTACTACAAGTCAATTTTCATTATGTCAGGGAACCGCTTTCATTGTATCGCTTACGTATTGTACCAATTCCGTTCAATAATCTTCTTCCTTGTTCTCATTGTTATGTTGGAGCATTCAGATGACTAAACCAGTATATGAGATGAACTGCGCAGTGGTTTTCAAATCAGGCAGAGATACAAATAGTATTCTTTCTATAAGGGTGTTTCGGGGCCAGTGTTGTTCAACTTCTTGATAAAGTTAGGAATGATATGGTCAGGTTAAGCAGGTCAGCATTCTCTGGTGACACTCCACGTGAGCAGATTTTTCTAGTTCCATTTGCTAGCTTTCGGAATAATGTCTCATTCTGTTGTCTCCGGTCCTGAGGCGAAGGAATAGACGTTGATCTTGTTAGAATAGCTTGTAATAGGAGGCGTCTTTCTTGTGATTCGGGTGGGAGGTTGTCCATTTCTCGTTTATTCTTTTCACTATTAGTTTCTTCATTTTTTTTTCTGAACAGAGTGCAATGTTCAATAGTATGTTAGTTCCCCACACTTGTCAAGTGTGTCACCCTTCTCATTTTCTTCTTAGTTCAATATGTACTGCTAGTCATACAATGGCAGCTTTTTTTTTGCTGTTGTTGTTAAGTTGTATAAGTGTTTTAAGTCGTTTCACGTAGGAGGAGTCGAGTTTTCCAAGCTTTGGAGGACTGTTTATATATCGGTTAAAAAGACAATATGATCCACAGGCTGTGTACGGTACTTGGGTCGCTGATAGATCTAGTGCTTCCCTTTCTGCTTTGTGGTTGTCAAAGAGCTCTCCAGTTGAGGAGATGGCATATTCCTGCTGAAGTCATTCAGGTTGGGAAACATGCCCTAATCAGACCACTCAATCAACTGCTAAGCTTGTGCTGGGAACAAGGAATGGTCCCCCAGGAATTGAAAGACTCCAACCTAGTTACAATTTATAAAAATAAAGGCGACCGCTCTGATTGTAACAATTATAGAGACATCTCACTGCTTAGCATTGTTGGAAAGGCTTTTGCCAAAGTATTACTAAAGCGCTAACAGATCCTGGCAGAAAGTGTTTATCCAGAGTCGCAGTGTGGCTTTAGGGCAGGCAGATCTACAACAGATAGGATTTTTTTCTTTGCGGCAGCTACAGGAGAAGAGCAGAAAACAATAGCAGACCCTCTTCATAGCATTTGTTGATTTGACCAAGGCCTTTGACCTTGTTAACAGAAGCGGCCTGTTTGCTGTTCTAGAGAAAATCGGCTGCCCAAATAAGTTAAGAAAACTAGTGTCAGCTTTCCACGAAAATATGCAGGGCAACTGTTCAGTTTGAAAGCTCTTCCTCCAGGCCATTCTCCATCAAGAGCGGTGTAAAACAAGGATGTGTACTGGCTCCAACACTATTTGGCATCTTTTTGTCAGTCGTCCTGACCTAACCAGTGCTTTTAAATCCATGGAAGACGGAATATATATTTATAGCAGATCCGATAGAAAGGCTCTTTAACCTGGCACGTCTTAAAGCCAAAACGAAAACACGTATCTTGATAAGGGAGCCGCTGTTTGCCGATGACGCGGCACTTGTATCTCACACACAAGGAAGTCTACAGAAGCTAGTGAACGCCTTAGCAGCTGCTTGTTAAGATTTTGGCCTGACAATAAGTCTCTCCAAGACCGAAATCCTGGCACAAGACGTCGCAGAAATGCCTGAAATACATATTGGGAACCACACCCTCTCAGTGGTGCAGCCATTCACCTACTTGAGCTCAACAATTGTCAGTAATCAGTAACCTAAATTTAGACATCGAGCTGACAAAAAGAATAGGAAAAGCTACCACAGCTTTGGCAAAACTCTCCAAGCGCGTCTGGGAAAATGCTAAATTGACCACAGCGACCAAAGTCCAAGTCTACAACGCCTGTGTTGTGAGCACCGTGTTTCCTTTATGGCAGTGAAAGCTGGTCAACATACATGTTCCAAGAGCACAGATTGAATAGTTTCCACTGAGACGCATAATGGGCATCTTTTGGAGGGCCATGTCTCCAATCAGGAAGTTTTGAGATTGGCCAATATGAACAGCATGTATGCTCTCCTGACACAAACAAGACTACGCTGACTCGGACATGTCACCCGCATGCCAGATGGTAGAATCCCGAAAGATATCTTATATGCTGAGCTTGAGACTAACATATAGAGATGTCTGCAAGCGAGACATGAGAGCCACAGGCATCAACGAAAATATGTAGGAAAACATAGCTAAAGACGGGAGTATATGGAGACAGACTGTGCGTGCTGGGACAACCCTCGCTGAGAAAAAAAAATTTGAGCGGCCATAATTAAGAGGGAAAAAAAGGAAAGCTGCCCTGTCCGCTAGCTCTAAATCTGATGCATACACATACATTGTAGCAAAGTCTGCCGCTCTAGAATTGGCATGATTAGCCACTCCAGATTCTGCCACATCTCAAGACTAAACCAAAACCAGTGACTCGTCTGGGCGCATCCATTGCCTTTCGAGACAAAAGTAGCCATATAACACATTTATGCAAATGGTTCTAGATTATTTGCCAAATTTTTTTTTTTACAAATGAATTAATATGTTAAGTAAGTTCTGTCATATTAACTATTACTTTTACAAAAAAAACAAAAACAACAAGTGTTTACTTTTTTTTAAAAACAGAAAAAATCAATTTAATGTTTAATGTTTGGTAGATTATATCACGCATAAACGTCCAGCTTTTTTCTACATCAGTCACAGTTTTTTAAAACGGAAAAAAATCTATTTAATATGTATATAAGTGGAACATAATTTAAAGCAACAATTAATAAGTAGTTCTCATATAATCGCGTGAACTTCTGTACTAGGGAATCAATGCGAGAAACTGAACTAAAGGATTTTTTTTCTGGAAATGTCTTTTCTTGAGACTTTGAATAAGAGATTGACTCTATACAAAACAATTAGATCAATTAGATAACCATTATATGACATCAGTTAGAACAGGTCAACATTTAGCTTCATCCATTAGTCTGTTGTAATGTTGGGGCACCACACATTGTCTGTCAAGCTTCTTTCTCCATTCTTCTATGCCATTTGCCTTTGATAGAATTTCATTATGATATTCTTTCTGAAAGTATTGAAACCTGCCATTTTACCTGTCTGGGCGGACCCTTTCGGGGGCCAATTTCGAGTTTCTGCTTCCATACAAACTGTCTTTGTAACTTTGTTTTAAGTTGTTTTTAAATAACAAGCTGTAGAAGATCCAATACAAAAAGACTCTTCATACAATACGCAGGTGGGCTTGTAAATCAATAAAGGTAATTTATTTATCAATTCTTTACACATGAACATATCAGCTGCTAATAGTTTTCTATGCAGGACAGTAACAGTTGTGTTAGCTATACTATTAAAAGAAAAAGAGATACAGCTGATTTATTTTTGCGTGTTAGGAGCTTGATGCACTCAAGATAATATTCCTCTGTGCTCAAAGCTAATTTGTTTGTTTGAACATAAGTAAATATGTGTGTTCTGAGTTGTGTGTTTGAGAGTGTGCGTTCTCATGGCCAATATGTGTGTTGTGTTTCAGAGAATGCGTGCTCATAACAAGGTGTGTTGTGTGTTTGAGAGAGTGCTTCATAAAAAAACAGTATCCTGATGTAAAATGTCCTGATGTCTCTGTACTTTTCAAAAAGCGCCTTCATCAATTCAGATATAATAAATTTGGTTTAATCATTGTCAGATTCGGAATCATAATATAAAATTAATGAGCCATTGTTGTAACAAATACCTTCTGTGGATACTAGTGGAAGCTTGTGAACGTTAATTAAGTTAATTGGGTCAGAAAAGGAGGCTGTATCAGATAGATACGGATGTTTATTTTCGTGTGCATGTATACAGAGTACCTTAGTGGCTTGTACAGGTGATCCAGTGGGACACGCTGTTGGTAAAAAAATATGATTGTATATAATGTTGGTGTACGTGTTTGAATGTTAATTGAATGAGCAATTATAATAATGAATATGTGGAGTCAAAATATAATTAACGACTTGTAACTTAAAGTAAATTTAGTGATATCAGTGTGGCTCAGATATTGGATTCAGTGGAACTTAGCACTGTTAAAGGCGAGTATATCTGGAGCCTAAACCAGAATGCTCCAGGCAGGAAGGGCTCATTAACTTTAGCAGGCTACTCACCTAGGAGAAGGAAAACTCTGAATCTAAACCCCCGCTGTCTTGAGGCTTGACCCAAACATGGGGAAGTCTTGGGAGTCAACATTGAGAAAAAAGATCTGGACCCGGTGACCCCTACGAAGCTTATGTATATTGCATGTAGCTTATGTATATAGCGCTACACTCTGACGGACGCTGCTGACACCAAACTATGTCGGCTTTTAAAGTTCCTTTGAAACCAACAGCTGTGTGGTAGAAAATGCTGTGTGAGCGACAGCATTCCGATCATAGCTAGTGCCCAGGCTCGACCGTCACGACGAGCCGTAGTCGTCTTAAGACTGAAGTAGATCATTGAAAGAGAGAGAGAGAGAGCTGTGTAGCACCAGTGGCGTAGCTAGGGATTTGGGGGCCCGGGGGCTTGACCTCTTTAGGGGCCTCTGCATTTTTACATTTAGCATCATGACACGAAGTACTGGCGTAATATTTAATGTAAAAACAATTTCGGATACTTCATTTGGGGACTCCCCTCGAGTGGGGGCCCTGGGGTTCGCAACTTGGACTGAGCTGTTCAAGAATAAAATAAGAAACTGCCACACATACAACATCTTCTGTCAAAGACAAGTAAAACAAACTTATTATAATACTAACTTGATATGCTGCACTGTAAATGAACAAAAAATCAACAGCATAAGTATTAATAAGTTTTCTTCTTCTTCTTGAAACTGTCAGGTAAAGTTGAGCCTTCGGCTCTTGGAACTCTTGGCCAGCAAAAGGCGGGCAGGTGAGTCAGACCACTAGCGGATCCAGAACTTTGGAGTGGGTGGGGCGATTTTTTTCCAAACCCTAACCCTAACGCCCAGTAAACCCTAACCCTATACATAAACGTGCGTATGAACATAAAAAAGCAATGTTTCTCAACCTTCGTCGAAAAAAAAAGTCATGTTGAGGCCTTTCTCTTCTTAGTTTTGGGTCTGGGGGAGCGCTGTAAGCCTCCCTAGTAGTGTTCGGGGCGAAGCCCCGACGCCAAAAGCGTTTTCTTGCATTTTTCATTGCAGAAACGCATTCTCCTGACATCTACAGCTCATTATTCAACAATGAAGTTCGGGGCGAAGCCCCGACGCCAAAAGCGTTTTCTTGCATTTTCACTGCAGAAACGCATTACCCTAACATCTGCAGCTCATTATTCATCAATTGAGTTAGGGGCCAAGCCCCGACGCCTAAAAAAGCGTTTTCTTGCATTTTTCACTGCAGAAACGCATTCTCCTGACATCAACAGCTCTTATTCATCCTATGTTTGTAACTTTGTTTTGTTACAGAACTATAATCCAAAGTTCTAAACAAAAAAATTCGGAAGTGGGAGGAGAATTTAAGTTTTTTTTTTTTTTTTTTTTTTTGCATTTTTAGGATTCCAGCATAAATTGTTAGCTTTAGTCCCACATTTATTTAACTAAAAAATATCAGATTGTGTAAAGGTTGGAAAAAGGTGACTAGGAAAAAAATATATGGGTTCTGAATTCATCGCAATCGTTACTCTTATACTGAAAAATTTCGTATGAATTCTAAATTTTCGAAAGCAAAGTGTTTCTTTAAAAAATTGTGATAAATTTATGTAAAATTACATAAACTTTGTCGCCATATTTGACTATTGTTTTAAAACATCATGTTTTCATCTGGAAAAGGGAGGGGCGGTAGAGTAAAAACGATTTCTGCTAATGATTGCATTAGGCATTAAATAATAGGAGTGGGCGACTTGATATCAAAATTTTATTTATAGCATATATAAATTATATTAGTGACAGATGTTTTTCTAATTTTGTAATATTTTAACTATAATGATGGGCGGAAGTCGATTGCATGTATCTCCCATCCCACCTGGTACAACCCTTTTTCATTTCATATTTGCTAAGATAAAAGCTGAGATTAGAGTGTGGTGCGTCATAATAAACAAATTGGTTCACATATCAATACGCAGCTTATATTATATAGATATTCAACTAATTTTGTTCACAAACTATGATTTCTCTATAAAAATAGGATCGCCCCCCCCCCACTCAGAAGGCTAGTGTGGAGAGGGCAGTAGATGCAATCGCCCCTCCCCCTTATCCCACCGAATCGGCCAAGATACTAGAAGGGGAGATACATAATATAAAAATTAAATTTCAATTCATCTAATTTTGTTCACAAGATATGATTTCCCAATAAAAGTAGGATCACCCCCCCTACTCACTCAAACGGTTAGGTCGAAAGGGCACTAGAGGTGCTCGCCCCCACCCCCCAATCGTCCAACAGAGAAACGACATAATATAACGAACGGTTAAAATATCAATAACAACGATATAGATATTTAATTGATTCTATTAGCAAGCCGTGATTTCTACAAATAAATTAGACCGCCCCCCCACTCGAAAGTTTATGGGGGTGGGGGGCGTTATTGACGCCATCGCCCCCTCCTCACACCACCAAAAAAGGGGCGAAATAATCTAAAAAATGGGTTGAAATATAAATAATTAGTAAATATTATTAACACAAGTAATAAATTCATTACAAATTGTGTGAATTCTATACTAAAATTCGTCCGCCCCCCCCCCTTGATCCGCCAGTGGATCAGACTCGTGGCAAGAGGTCGCGTACACTAAGACCCCCGCCATTTTCCTTTTCTATACCAGGATAACCGTGCGGGACACACCATGTTCCAGCGCCTGGGTTGTGACAAGGTTGTGGGAGCTTTTTTACAACTCCGCGCAGTGGAGTGAGGATGCTCTCCCACCCCCTAACTAAGGCACCCCCACGGGAGTCTTTTGCTACCCTTTAGCCTTATCGTTTCCTCCTACGATCATTTCCACCCAGGCGCCACTATGAGGCAGGGTAGCATGCCCGGGATTTATAAGTTTTTTTTTTTTTAAATGTAGAAATAGGTACATTTGATTGATAGTTATTGAGTATGCTTATTTTAAAAAAATGACCTTGAGAATCGCTGAGAGTTTTTCTATTACAGTCAGAATCCAGGTTGCTTTCGCCACTTTCAAATTGCTCATTTGACATGCTTGTAAGTTTCAAACTTCAAACAGATGACAAATATCCAAAGCCTAGGCCTAAGTACTTTCAGCAAGAAGTGGTTTGCAGATTTCTTCTCTGCAGCTGTAATATGTGAATTGAGTAAGATGAGATTTCTAGTCTTTTTTATAAAAAGATGCATATAAATATAAGAACTTTAAATTCCAGGCTGACAAAATGTGAGCTAGGAAATAAGTTTACATTCCAGAGCTGGTGTGGTAAAAATGACGCTATTTGTGTACTCTACAGTGAAATACCAGTCTTCACTAGGAATCTAACTCGAGTACCCTCGGTTCAGAAGTTATAAGAGCTTTACTGCGTGACTCCATGCTACCAAGCAGGAAATTGGTCAGCCATGGGTCGGCTAATAGATTTAAATAGAGACTATATTTTTAAAATATCACATTTAAGAAAAAAAAATCAATCTTGACAAACAAAAATAGGCCTACTAGTCTATTTATAAATCTTGGTATAGTTCTAGAACTAGATTTAATTTTTATTGTAGATGTCTATTTCATTTGAAAAATCGTTCAAATAGTTCAATTAGGCCTATACATTTAACTATACAATATAATTTAATATAAATTATAAATCCTAGATATAAGTTGAACTTAAATCTAAATTTACTGTAGATATATATGATCTAAATAGTAAAAGTGAAATATTACAGACCCTAATTTATTGTCATTATAATTATTCAGAAATATAGTCCTCATCTAAAACTACTTTACTATTTTCTTATCTTCTTATCTTATCTTATACAATACAGATGTTACTTTAAAAAAGAAGATGATTACGTGCTACGCGTCATGCATTCAGTCATACATATTAACCAATGACTTAAATTCTGCCAAGTCACTGGTTTTCCTGGCTAGCTCAGGCAATCCATTCCATGCTCTAATAGCGCTAGGGTAGAAGGAGCTTTTGTACAAATTTGTCCTAGCATATTTAGGCATGATAAATCTAGTAGTAGCCAACTAGTATATTGCCAAGATATAGTTCTAATAGGCCATCTAGTAGTAGCTTAGACCTATGCGTTACGGCTGTTTAGATCATGTCAAAAAGTTAGTTTAGGTTTTAGGCAATGCCTTTAAGTTGTCTCTGTAATTGAAAGCCATTTTAAAATAATACGCCTACGTCAAGACTATAGGCTCTATGACTTTATTTAGGAAATAGCTTAGTTCATGTGTTATTGGCTTGTTATGTCAATAAACTCTTGTTTTCCATAAAGTAGTCGCGTGACCCTTCAATGGGCACACCGATTATTATGGTCTACAGTGTGTAATCATCTAGTGTAATCATCTAGTTAAAGCTGCAAGTTGGACTTATATATGGCCAGGTGCGGCCTTAGCAGTGCGCGGGGCCTAAGGCGAGTGTCTTGTGCGGGGCCCTGAGCCTGCCCTGAGGATTAACTATATATATCGTACCACATCACGCTATCGGGCTAATCCGTCTCCAACGCTGTAATAATAATTCAGTATGTCCGCCTCTCAGCTGTGGGCCTTATTTTAGTTACAAAACATAGAACAGTCCCGTAGGTACTGTTTGCCTACTGTTGGCCGTTGAAGTGCATTATATACTACATTGAATTGTTCTGCATATTTTTCTTTCAAGTTAAAAAAAATACTCCCATGGCAGCACAATGTCTATGCACAGTAGCCTAAAAAACACTCAGACGGATGAAGACAAATCAAAGAGTTTATTTTATATTTAAACATCGACGTCCAATCGGATTTTTATTAAAATGTGTAGTGATCAAGTTTGTGACAATGAAATCTCTGATCGCGGGGCTTCTTCAGGCGCGGATCCTGGGGCGGTTGCCCCACTTGCCACCCCCTGCCGCTACTGTATATGGCCTTCACGTACGGATCAAATAAACACGTTAAATATAAAAGAAGCGTATATAGATATTATGTCAAATATTATTATGTTATTGTAATTATTTTGAAGCAATGATATAATTAATTTTCAATAGATCTAGACTGACAATAATAACTTTATAGATACTACTTTTTTAACGCAATTTCATAATCTATATATATAATCCTCTAAGTAAGAGGTCAAACACACAAAAGTTCAAACACACAACATGCCAGCGGCAAGTAAATAGGGAAGATCCCATGGCGCACGCACGCGGTGTGAATATAAATTGGTGCATCCCAATCCGCACTATTTTGTGAATGAAAGTGGTGTTTATATAATTATCTCTTCTTCTCAGATTATTGTCATAATATTAAAAGTA
>JADKLZ010000003.1:25557277-25592823 GCA_021533235.1 Biomphalaria straminea
TGGCGCGGGGAATCTGTTGTAAGTAATAAAATGGCTTAATTTAATAATTTTTACACTTTAAATTAGAGCGGGTCCTATAAAATTGCGTGTCCTATGAAATGCGGGACCCACTGCGGTCGCCGGCCCTGGTAAATAGCGGCGTATGCTATGCCGCCGGTCAACTAGTGAAGAATATTTCATAAAGCAAGGTTGGTACTGAGTTATGACATTATGTATGTGTATTATGTATGTTTATGATGTTGCTACATATTATGTGCTCAAGAGTTTTACATGAGATGCTGGTTAGCGATAGACCACTAATTTAAGATGTTTAAAGAGTTATTGTTCTCATCATGACCTATGTTGAGGCTAACAATTAAAATAGTGTTATAGAAGTGCAAGGTACTTTACCTGAATGAATTTCACCATTACTGCTAAGGTTTAGATAACACACTAATATTGAAATAACACACTATAAAAAAGAGAATACAAATGTCTGCTTTATGACATTCTTTTTATTCACAGAAAAATTATGCCACTAAAGGATGTGCTTTTTCATAGCAATTGCCTAATAAAACAAAAAAATATCAATAAGTTCAAATTCACAAACATTTTATTATCAATAAATTCAAATTTACAAACATTTTATTATCAATAAATTCAAATTTACAAACATTTTAATATACTGGATAACAAAGCACAGAATTTTTTTTATATAAATGTAGAGATCTTTCTGCAAAAGTTATTTAAAAATTGGTTGATGAATACGGTATAAAATGAACTATAACAATAAAAACATTGACTAGTCCAGGATCTCAAGGACCATAGGCAAATTTATACAAGTAAGGTCACATGGCATCATACAATCTAAAATTTTGTTATTTAAAATGTGTCCGGTGTATAAAAAAAAAGTTAATAAAAGTTATAGACTAGAAAACACAAAATAAGTAATATATATATATATATATACTAATTCGAATAAACAAAGCTAGGTTTGCCTTCTCAACTCTTCAAACATATATATATATATTATTTTGATAAATAAAACTATTTTTTTCCCCCAAAAAGGACACAATATTAGACATATTCCAGTGGCTAAAAATAGGGAAAGCTGAAACATGTCTTTATGGAGTATTCTTTGATAATGCTGTATACTTTATCAAGAGGTCTGAAAAAGACAATGACAATAA
This sequence comes from Biomphalaria straminea, assembly GCA_021533235.1. NCBI lineage: Eukaryota > Metazoa > Mollusca > Gastropoda > Planorbidae > Biomphalaria > Biomphalaria straminea. The sequence continues at coordinate 25,558,447 of JADKLZ010000003.1, forward strand.
AAATCTGCTTAAAAAGAAAACCTGTATGGAGAGCTACCTGATCTTGAAATCACAGTATAGCCTTTACAAATGACTAGTTCTCCAACGTGATAAGGAGAAGCAGAAAATGAAGAACAATTGAGAAAGTGGTGTAAACCAATTATTTGAACAACTCTCACTCAAATTCATGAAAAATATTACATATTACATGCTCAGAACAGGACACACACAAAAAGAACACTCATGTTCAATAGAAAATAAAGACAGGATCTAGAAAAACATGCAGAGTGTCTTCAGAGATTGATCACTCATTTCAGTAATGATACTGGCTCTAAAACAGTGCTTAAAAGAAGGGATAGATTGTAAACATTTTATCCATAGATAGGCTACAATTGACAGGCTTAAGAAATCTGTGAGGAATGAGATGGGACACTGTCTCTCTAACACTGCTTATAAGAAGGGTTGAGAAGAGAAAAAAGTGGGTGGTAGTGGGGCTGTTTGGTGATAAATGTGTGTATTTCTTTTCCAGGATTCACAAATGTTTAACAAAATCAAACTACTTAAATGAAGAAAAAAATATTGCATCAAATTCTGTCTCCTTAGTATCTTCCAGTATTTTTCTGAAGTTTTCTTTCCTGCACTTCTTTTCTTTTTAGATGTTACAAGTTTTTTAGGTTTTTCTCCCAGTTCTAGAACACAAATAAAAAAAGAAGTTATTGTACAAAATTTTAGCATAGTGTTGATAGTTTGTTTTTTTAAATTAAAATAATTTTGAATACAATTATAATATTTACAATCTAAAACAAAAAGTATTTAAACTAATTTAGAAAGTAAAGTTCCTCTTTCAGACCTTGTGGTCTATAAGGCAGATTGATGTAAAGGTCATCAGTTCCTGTGACCTACAGTTAACAAGTGTGTCATGTGGCCTTCACAACGACCAACTGCTTTTACTTTTCCCCAACTAATGTCAGGTACCCATTAGAACTGTAGCGCTAAAAGATCCTGAAATTAAAAATCACAGTCTTCACCAGGATTTGAACATGGGACCTCTGATTCATAAGCGGAGCCTCCTAAATTAATTTAGATTTAATAAAATATAAATTGTTTAGCATTTGATCCTTCTCCTTAAATGGAGTTGATAGATCAAATGAAATGCATTTCAAAGCACAAAAAAGTGGTAAATGATTTTCAAATATGTATTGCACTGAGAGCTAACTTTCCATGAAAATAAATTATAGCTTAAGTTTATCTTACTAATAAATTTATTATAAACATAATTACAGAACGTTTTACAAAGATCTACAAAATAAACCATGAATAATTTTTAACCCAAGAGTTAATAATATGCTTGCCAAAACATGACCCCAGTAGCTCTCTATTCATGCACAAAGCATGGTGTTTTTTCGATCTGGCTTTTAAAAGTTTTTCTGACCTTCATTATATTCTTTTAGCTTTCAAAGTGGTTTTTTTTTTTAGTGGGGGGGAGGTGTTGTTAAAATAGATCTATCTTCGAATGTACACAACCTTGGTTAGAATAGTAGTTTGATTACTTTTTTTTTCATAAATGATGCCATGTTATAATGGTAGAGAAATAGGAATGCTGAACCACAGCAGGTTTGAGTTTGTCTTTTCAACACATCTGCACAATTTAGGCCATGTCGTGCCCGTCCACAGCAGGTTAAAAAGGGCATTAGGACATCCAGTGAAAATTTGTAAATGATCATCTATCATGTTTTGTTGAAATATAATGTTTGATGTACAGATCTACCAACTAAAAAACTTAAGTAATATTGGAGGTACCAACAGTAACTGATGGGAGAGATGGGGGAGCACACATGCTTTGAAAAATCAGGCAATTAATTTAATAAATATTTGCCTATATTTTTTCTTTTTTAAAAATAGTATTCTTGTTTTTATATGATGTTTGATGTTTTTAAAAATACTAGTGATGGAAAACCTTAATAAATCATTTGTACATTTACCTTTCAAAATGTCTGGAGTAAGAAATTGAGTGGCTATTAATCCACCATTGTCAGTTATCATAAAATGATCAAATTTTAGTTCAGTATCCATTTTGCCAAATCCTGAAAAATGAATAAATAATTATAGTGCTACATATCTAGATCTAAGATGCAAAGAAGGTGAAAAACTAGATTATAATCTAGACTAGACTAGTGCTAATAGATGGCTGCCTGGTCGTGCGCTTTGCTTGCTGGACTGGATCGTTTGGATTTATTGATGGCCCTGGGTTCAAACTGCTCACTCCCATCAACCGTCGTCCTGCGGGAGTTTTGGACTAGGACGTAAACTATCTTCAACTCTGAAGGAACATTCAAAACATGTAAAAAAAAAAAAAAAAATTTTAAAAAACATAGATCTAGACTAGGTCTAGTAAGACTAGTATTAGATCTATGTTTAGTAGCAATCATGTCATTGGTTATGTTATATGAAGGTTGAATGAGCTAATTTCCAAAAAAATTACTTTATAAGATAAACATTTCAAAATTTGAGTGTTGATTTACATTTATCCATATTGAGTTTGAGAATTAATTGCTAACAGAAAAAGTACTAAAACTTTATAAAGCTGTATGTAAAGTATGTAGCTTCTCGAATCAGCAATGGATTGGATGCCTAAAAATACATATATTATATGCAGTTGTTTACATGTGGTCTCCAGGTCAGTATTTGTAAAGTGTTTTCTGATTGGTCCAAACCACATAAAGACTTATCTTTAAACCAATGAAAACTTTTTTTTTTGGCTTTTATTCATGTATTGTGGTAAAAAATGATTTAAGTTCGACAACAAAAAAAAAGTTATTAAATTTTTAAAATTTGCATACTAATTATGTGACATATAAATATCTAGTATACAAAATAAAAAAAAAATATTTAGAATACTTCCAATTTGAATTTAGACATGTTTTATACACCAAATTGTTCAAAAATGAATACTGTATAATATTCAGTCATAAAAACAAATTGATAATTTTGACTCACATGGGGGGGTTAAGCTGTCCTTAACAAAATACACATCTTTCTATGGAACATAGGGCCTCAATAAAAAAATATGTCAATCTCAAAGGTCTCTTTCTAATGGCTTCCCAGCTCTTTCATGACTTCTCGGCTTCATCCAGTATAATGCTCGCTATGTTCTTTTTTGTCTTCCTCTAAGTCTTGTTCCCTGGGGGTTCCATTCTAAGGTCTGTCTAGCTTGTTGTTGGTATCTTTTTTAAGGGTGTGAACAGGCCTGGATTAACCATTAGGCAAACAAGGCACGTGCCTAGGGCACCAAGCGTTTGGGGGGCACCACAAGTCCGCAAAAAAAAAAATGTGTATATTGTCCCGGTAGCCGCTCGAAATCGACATGACATAAGCAAACGCAAATGTAATATGGAATCGCCCATTATTTAACCTTTGTGGTGACTCACTTCAGTCTGCTGAAGATGATGATAAAGATGGAGATGGGGAATATAAAATAAATTAAGCGGTAGATACACGACAGTGGATTGACTTCTCGGCTGATGATGTGTCTTACTGGGTTGACTGAGGCCCGCTAACTGTCGGCATCAAAATTGTCCCTTTGATAAATCTTGCCGTATTTATGCTAGAAGAAAAATAACAAAAGATATTGTTCTCAAAAACTCTTTTATGGCACAAAAGCAAATGGTGAGCAGTACAGGAGAGAATGGTTATTGTATTCACAATCCACAAGATCTGTGTACTGTTTTGTTTGTAAACTTTTTGCGTTTAAAGGTTCCACAATTTTGGCTGATAAAAATGAATTCAGTGACTGGAAAAATAACATTCAAGTTCATAATCATGAACAAAGCGCGACTCATAAAGACTGCATGTTAATATATCTAACTCGTCGACAAGGCTCGGGTCTACTATAAAAGCTAGAAAACAAATTAATGAGGAGTACAGTTACTGGGTACATATTTTGAGGCAAGCAGTAGCGGTTATTTGTACAATAGCTGAGCGTGGTCTGGCTTTTAGAGGGACAAATGAAAAATTTGGATCTTTACAAAATGGAAATTGTCTAGGGTTGCTGGAGTTGGTCAGTCAGTTTGATCCAGTATTTAGCATCACGCATTGCGAAATATGGAAATTCTGGAAAAGAAAATACTTCTTATTTATCCAAAACTATATGTGAAGAACTGATTGAAATTATGCCCCAAAAAGTTCATGAAGTATTTTTGAGGAAGTAAAGGCTTCCGGTTATTTCAGCTTGTCAGTAGACTCAACAGCAGATGTTTCACATATAGATCAGTTAAGCGTTGTTCATCGATATGTGTTAGATGCAGAGCCCATTGAGCACTTTTTGACTTTCTTGGAGCTGCAAAGTCACGCAGGTGAAAGTATGGCTAAGCAAGTGTTGCAGTACTTACGTGAAGTTTGCAATATTGATTTTTCGAAATGCAGAGGTCAGTCATACGACAATGCTGCTAATATGTCTGGGTGCTACAAGGGCATGCAGAAAAGAATTCTAGAGGAAAATGAGTTTGCTATATACATACCCTGTGCTGCCCATTCACTAAATCTGGTAGGCAGAAGTGCCGTTGACTCTTGTTTAGAGGGAGTAAACTTCTTCCAAACAGTGCAACTGATCTTTACTTTTTTCTCAGCTTCAACCAACAGATGGAAGATTCTGAAATGATGCCTTTTGAATGAAACGCCTGTTTAAGTTCTTTCCGATACCAGATGGGAGGCACATGCTGTTGCAACTGAAGCTATTGTAAAGTCTCATCCTCAGATTATAGAAGCGTTAGAATGTTAACAACAAGACCAGTCACAGAAGGGGGACACCAGAAGAGAAGCAGAAAACATTGCAAAGAAGATGCAAGAATTAGAATTTGCTTTCATGCTTGTCTTTTGGGAAGAAGTGTTACAACATTTTCATAGGGTCAGTCAAGCTCTACAAAATGAGCATGTGAATTTGAAAACGTGTGCTGATTTGTATTCCTCACTAGCAGATCACTTGCATGAATCTAGGAATGAATTTAAAAGATTTGAAGAAGCTGCAAAAGAAATAACACCAGGTGTGGAATATAAGGCAACTTTGACCCGTAATCGTAAACGACAGACAGTGGTCATTGATGGTAATGCCCCTGAGGTCTCACTTAATGCCAGAGACAAATTTCGTATATCTACTTTCTACGCGATTGTTGACAAACTTGAGACAGAGATGAGTAGACGAGCGCAGGTATTTAATGATACAGTAGTTCAATTTTCTTGTTTGGTGGATGTACCACAAACATTGCAGTGTTGTGAAGCACTAATTAATGCTTATCCTGAAGATCTGAACAATAATTTATATACTGAACTACAACAGTTCCACTCATATATTCGCCACAAGTTTCATGAATCAAAATCTGAGAACAACACGTTCAGTCAAGCAGAACTGTACAAAGTAATAGAGACAACATCGAGTGTGCTTTTCCAAATGTAGAAATCGCCTTACACATATTTTTAACATTAATGGTCACCAACTGTTCAACTGAGCACTCTTTTTCTCAGTTGAAACGTACAAAAAATCCCAGTAGATCAACAATGAAAGAAAGGCTTGATTCCTTGTCTCTGCTGATGATTGAGGTGGACTTGTTGCGCAAAATTAACTTTAATGATGTACTCAAAAACTTTGCCAAACGTAAATCTAGAAAAAAAAAGATCTTAAGAATGTAAATGTGTGCTCTCTCTGACTTTCTCAGTTATTATCGCAACGTTGAAAAAAATTGTTTGGATGCTGTTGAAATAAAGGATTTTGTGTGATTTATTACATTTTCTATGTTTAAAATGTATTTCATAATAAAATTTTATTTTTAATGAAAAGAAAAAACGCTTACAAAAAAAAATTAATTTAAAAAGAAGAAAATAAAAAAAAAAAAAGAAAAGAATAAATTTAAAAAAGAAAATACGCCTTAAAATCCTATAATACAGAAATACGTTATTGTAGGTTTCATATGAGTGACGGTAGTACAAACATATGTGTTAATAATCGTTTGTCTTTGTTAGTTGTTTTTTTTTTTTGCATAATATTGAACATACCAGCTGTCAGTGGAGGATCGGGGGTCCGGCGAGAAGGGGGCACCCATGTGGGTTTGTGCCTAGGGCACCAAATTGGCTTAATCCGGCCCTGGGTGTGAACAATCTATCTCCACTTCCTATCTAAGATCTGCACCTCTATATTTTTCTGTCCACTCATCTTCCACAGTTTGGTGTTTTCTATTTTGTCATAGAGTGTATTTTTAAGATATTTCTCAGACAGCTAATGATGAAAGTCTGTACTTTTTTGTTGTTGTTGCTTCAGTTGTTCTCCATGTTTCAGAACCATACAGTAGGACTGCCTTCACATTAGTTAGAGATTCTTATTTTAGTCTTATTTTAGATGTGAGAAGATTTTTCTTTTTTTTTTCAGTTACAAACAAAATAATACAATTACTAATAATTAATTACCAAATTTTTTATTTTGTTTATTGATTCATGTTTCGTTAGGTACTAGTACAAAACAAATAATTATGTATCGCTTGAACCTGATACGAGAATGGATGTTGGAGAAATAACATGCACAAAAATTGTACCAGACAGACAAAGTGAGTTGATACATAAATAAGCTTTTTAAAAACTAAATGGTACTTTTAATCTTATTTCTAACTCACCTGTATTGGTTTTCCTTATAATGAGAACTGATCCTCCAGCTAAATTAATAGCATCACATTGAAATTTAACAACCAGGTCTCCGTTCATGTGCAAATGATCAACAAAGATGTGCTTACATTGATCTTCAGGGTGTACTACTACACACAAGAAATGTGACTTTTCAAGACTGTCATTTTCCACTAACATTGGTGGTGTTCTCTGAATATTTATAACAGTCATTTCTATAGAATCAAGTAAGAATTTGTCACAGACTGAGCATATAATTATGCAGGCATCGTTCAAAGTTTCTAGAGTCAACCCATAAGCAAGTACAGGGTAGTTGTAATTGGGGTCTGAACAGTAATATATACTGCAAGAGATATCTTTTGGATCTTTAATGTTTGCAACAAAATTTTGGGTAGTCTGAACATAAATAAGACCTTCTTGACGTCTGATTTTTGTAAAACTCAAGCATCGTTTGCAACAACATTTTTTTCTCTCTTTTTTCTTATGTCTCTTAGTAGCTATAATTTTGCCTGTAGCAAAACTGATTGCACTATCTTGTTTTGGCTCACTTAATTTAACTTGAACCACAAGAGAACTGAACATGTCAATGAATGCATGCAGATAAGATGTTAAAGACTGTTGGCTAAAAGTTCCCATCATTCTGAAATCGGATGGTTTTAAATGGAACTCTTTTTCAAGGCATTCCTAAAAAAAAAATAAAAAATATTATTGCACTAAAATATCACATTCTGGTAGATAAAATAATAAAAATTCTATTGTAACACAAAAGGCTCCCTTAATAAGGCTAGAATTTCCACCCTGCAAATCTGGTAATAAATTACAATACTAATGTCATTATCCCTCACTTTAATAAATTCTCATCATGCAAGCCACATTCTTATCTCCCATGTTCAAAGTAAGGATAAGACTTTACAGTCATCTTTGAGTTCATAGGAAATGAGAAATGTGCTCATCTTCGATCCACCAAGGAGGAGCTTACCAACACAGCCAGCCTGTAACATGGATCAGAATGCCTAGTTATGCTGTTGTTTTTTCCCCCACATTTTTAGCAAAAAAAAATATTTTTTAAAAAAATATTTAGTAAAAATTTTAGGAGAATGGACAAAATTTTAGGAGAATTCTGGCAATTTTAGGTAATGAGAGAGAGAAAACTGGTCCATGTGTGGCAGAGGGTCTGTCCTTGTACGAGGAATGGGCAACCCTACAACTCACTGCTCTAAGGGAGTAATCTCAGCACGGTTTATTTCAAATGGGGTATCTGATTCGGAAATTTTAGGAGTGCTACGAACCCTGTAATGAGTTACAAACAAACAAACAAAAATGCCAATGGCAGAAAACAGATTGTTACATAAAATGCGTTTATCTAGTTCAACATTCATTATTTCTGTAAACCTACTACCTGCTTTGTATTTGCTTGTTTTTATGACAATATTGTGTAAGCTGTGATAGCAATCAATGTTTGAAATTCATTTTTATAAGGAGAATAAGACATGACATCATTTACTTATGGAATTGTATCTGTTCATGTTTGAAAAGGAAAGACACATATAGGCCTATATATTTTTATAAGTATTTAACATATTTGGTTTTAAAAAGCTAATTTCTTTCTTTTTTTGACCAAACATACTTTTTTGTAGCCCATCTGGTTGTTCGTTTGGAATTCATAATCCAATTTTCTTTGGGATTTTTTTTTTGTACTTTTCCCTGTAAATTTTAATCTAACAACACATATAAATTTAAGACATGTTTTTCATCAGTTCTATCACAGAATCAATAATTTTCAACAGATAACTATTTTAATTGTTATCTTAAAAAAAATAATTAATATCCTCAATTTTTAGTTTTTACATGTTTAAAGCATAAAACTTAAAATAGTCTAAATAGAAATGTTCAGATACTGTGACATTGAAACAAAATTTTTAAAAAATATTTTATAAAATTTATTCTATTTGTCAATGTCATGTTAGTCACATAGTGATAAACTAGAAAATCTAGATCTACAAATTTAATCTACCTAGATCTAGAATCTATATTATTCTGTAAATTATAGTCTAATATAAAGATTTAAAACTAGATCAGGTCATGTCCATCTAAAGTAATGATCATCATTTATAGTAGTAATTTAGATCTAAGATCTCAATCGGAGAGTATCTATTGTCTTTAGTTCTTGGGTGGGTAAATGTTTATGATCTACCACGAGATTGTATCACTTTTGCTTTAGCGCGTGCGAAGATTCAAATGTTTACTAGGGGCGGTCTTAAAATCACAAAATAAAACTCAAAACCCAGTTTTCACTGGGTTCAAACTCAAGACCCTCGAGTATGCTGTTTATTTTTCAGCTGTTCTAAACTGGCATAAAGAGTGCTGATTATGTTAAATTGTTGTGGTAACTGGTCCTGTCTGCAGTGAATTCTTTTTTTTTTGTAAAGTTCTCTTTATTAATTCACTATAAATTGTGTTTATTATATTTCTAAGTAGAAAGAGAACATGATGCCAGATAATGTCTCAGTGGTTCAAGAGTAGTTACATAAATAATTTAGTGTTCCTGGCTTAAGTCTGGAGCATTAAATTGAAATAGTTTCAGAAGCTCAGGAATGTCTTATAAAAACCACAAAATCTTGATGAACTTTTTTCCCACTTTAATACATAATACAGATCAGGCTTTAAAGACCAACTGAAGAGGTTTTGGGGTCAGACGCGGAAACCGGTGTAATACTTTTTTTTAGTTTCATAATGCTTAAAAAAACATACATACGAAATATTAGACATATATTCTTTGTAATTATTTAGATATAAGCGATTTAGTGTGCGTTTTAGGGACTATGAAATTTCACAATCTCGAAGCCATTCGAGATCGGATTCTCCCAGACAACCAAGGTCGATGACGTAGTCTGGGGGAATCTAGGTCACATTATTCACTTTATGGCTAAGCGTGTTTCCCTATTCCTTTTTACAGGAATGCAAGTTTCTGAAAACAAAGGCGACTAAAACACACCAATTTATAAAAAGTGGATGTTAGGGTAGGGAAATTAGGTCAAATCACGCAATTTATGGCTTTACATGTTAGATCTACCGTTTGTCGGCTTTTCTTGATCTAGTCAAGCGAACAGCGTTTCAGCCCACGCAGTACCGCGCGCCTCAGTTCACAATATGTTTCGTTTTAGTCAAGTTACGCAATTTATGACTTATATTACTGCTTCAGGCTTATTCTAGTTCTAAATCTACTGCTTTTGATCAAGAACTAGATCTTCTTTTCTCAGATCTTTAATGATGTAGAAAATTTGTAGATCTATAAACTAGAGTAGGCCTACTAGAGTCTAGACCTAAATTTGATTAGATCTATATGAAGTCTATACTCTGCTATCTAGTAATAGTAGTTAGTAGTATATTAGCAGATAACGCCGCCAGATAATAAGAAATTAGATCTATCTATAGATCTAGACTGATCCGATCGAGGTGCTGGGCTTAGATCTAGAAAAACAAAGTTTAAAATTATTTACCTAGTAAGGCTAGTCGTCCCTAAATAGGATCAATATGGGTGAAAAAAAATTAATTACAATGTTGAGCTCATTCAATAATGTAGTTATTGTAGTGCACGATTTTATTTAGTTTTATTCTCGAGTCACAACCCCGTACAACACTATATAGTCACTAGCAAATTGAGTAGCAAATAGCTTTAACCTTAACCTATAGACTTAAAAATAGTCTAGCTGATTTAGATCTACTAGATCTAAATTTCTAAAAATATATAAGCAACAATTAGTAATTACATTAGACATACTGTGACATAGAGGCAATAGAGCTAGAGTCCTAGATCTACCTACTACCAATTCTATATTATTATAACTATACGAAATATGGATTTTGTTACACTCTTTCTTAAGTATATTACTAATATTAGGGCCTATATATACTTAAAAATAGTACTATAAATCTATAGTATGTAAAAATTAAAGAGTTTATTTATCTCATAGCGAGATTCATTTATTTGTAGATTGGAATAGAATCATTAGAATCAAGTTAATCTGTAACTGTAATAAGGTTTTAAATTGTGTTTATACAAATAAAAGAGATTTTTTCTGTGGGAAGTCAAGGAAGTGGAAAATAAAAGTATCAATATAATATTAAGTAATGCATAGACTACTGTTAATGTGGTTATGGAATTCATTTTATTAAATTTTAGTAACCCAATTATTGCCAGTTAATAGCCATTAATCAATTAATATAATTATATTTTTTATAAATATTTTATTAAAAATGTAGAGCTATTCATAATTTAAAGTGTTTAATAATTAAGGCTGGCCGCTGGCCTCAAAAGATTAATAAGGAATGCAGTCTTTTCCGTGGCTATGCAGCCCTAACTGCAAACTACATATTTTGACATGTTCAGCGAAGACATAACCATTTTCCGCTGGTGGTCAAATTAAATGATCTTTCGGACATCTACCCTCGGCAGTGGATTTTCTTTTGGCCTCTAATATGTATTCCAGGTTGCAATTTCTAATAAATAGCATTGTTTCAAGAATGAGATCCAACTCTTATTTATTTTAAATACAACCCCTTTACAGATCAATTTAAGTCATCATTGCAATGGTCCTTCAAATCTGCAATAACATAGAGATTATCAAAATTTGAATAAGTTTCAAAATATAGAAAGTTGTGTGGTTTGCGCTCGGAACTGTCTTCTCTGTGGTCTCAGGTTCAAACACTGACCGCAGCCATTACTAAAATGCTGCTGGAATTTTGTGCTATGACATAATAATATTCAATCCTGATTCAAAACTTTGTTTAAACCTAGCAAGTGAAAAGAAACATAGTAAAATAATGTGTGTATAATGAAGAACTCTATTAAAATGTGATTTTTTATATTTACATTTATTGGAATTTATTATATGAAATAAAATTGTAGAATGTTTCTGTGATTTGTTTCACAATAGAAACAGGGAATATAAACTCTTCTTGTTCTTCCAAATGATGAAAGATCCATCTAGTAAACTTGTCTGTTCGCCACTTGCCCAATGTCATATATATGTTTTCTGTAAAATAGATTTTTAAAAATGTATTTATTAACATTGATACTTAATTATGTAAACATATTGGGGGCGCAGTGGTCGAATGGTTAAGCGCTTGGCTTCCGAACCTGAGGTCCTTGGTTCGAATGAATCCCGATGAAGACTGGGATTTTGAATTTTGGGATTTTTAGGGTGCCCCTGAGTCTACCCAACTCTAATGGGTACCTGACTTTAGTTGGGGAAAGTAAAGGCGGTTGGTTGTTGTGCTGACCACATAACACCCTGCTCGTTAACCGTTGGCCAAAGAAACAGATGACCTTAAATCATCTGCCCCATAGATCGCAAGGTCTGAAGGGGGCACTTTACTACTTTATGTATACATATAATGATATATATATATATATATAGAACTAGTGGTTATATACATTATATGTTATTCTGATATAACATTAACATCTTAATATTACCAATATAAATGATGACTTTTTTTTTTTTTTTAAGATCTAAAATCTAAAGTCTAGCCTAATTAATAAGTATAGTAAGGCAGTAAGGGCTATATTAGATCTATTATATAAATATATTCTATATAGAATTATAGATTTAACTTAGGCTTTAGGACTTACATATTTAAATATTGACTAATAGATTATATTTTATATTATAATTATGAATAATCTTTATCATACTTTATGCTAGGACACTAGACTACTTACTAGGTCTAAATCTTACTATTATTACACTATATCTATATTCTATATAAATTCAAACATAAAAATATGTTGGCAACTGGGCTTAGACTTAACTTTAACTGTCTTAACATAGACATACTATGTAGTATGTATGTACAAAATATGTTGGCAACTGGGCTTAGACTTAACTGTCTTAACATAGACATACTCACATAGTCATACTAGGCTAGGCTAGTATAACTCTGACTAGATCTACTTAAATTAAAATCTACTAGTTTATAAATAAGCTAGATTTAGATCTACTAGATCTATCATCTAGTATTACTACAAGTCAAGTAATATAAATATAATAAACTAGAATTAACTAGATCTAATCTAGTGAGTGACTAATAAAAGTGTTAAGAAGGCCTAACATGAATTAAACTTAATTAGAGTTAGAATAAAGATAGATCTAGATTCTAGATATTTAGTTTTGGTATAATAATAATTATAATACACCTGACTTATTGTTATAAGTCATAATAAGACTAGTTATAGTTATAGTTATACCACTATCATTCAATATCATGATAATGATATAATCATAATCATATTCATAATAAATCTTCTATCTATATAGACTATAGTAATAGTCTCTATATCTATGTATTTTGAAAAAGTAGAAGAGTTCAATTCAGGGTATTTTGGTGCATCCCATCATAAGTATCATTTAAAATTGTTTGACAGCTACAATGAGATAAGTAGATCTATATCTGCTACATTTATACATAGAACGAATCAAGCCATGTCCATTGTTATTTATTTACATTTTCTCAGTCCAACGCAATACGTCACTTCCGGGTCACTTAAGGTTTCGGCCATAGAAGCTGATTTTCAAATCTCGTTATTTTTTACACTTTCGAAGTACTTTTTCTAATATAAATACGCTTTTCTAAATTCTCAAATTTTTAGGAACTAACTTTGATGCTATATACTATCTAAATCAATCGCTATCTCAATTTCGAAAAAAACCTCTTCAGTTGGTCTTTAAAAGTCACAAAAACAATGCTTCTTTTTTAAGCACCTAAGAATTTTTTTGAAAACATTTGGTATGTTGATTAGAAGTAGAAGTGGAAGAAAGAAGGGAGAAATATAGCAAAGTTTCATAATTTTTTTAAGGAAATTTTGTTGCCTCTATTATGGAATGTGGAATACACAAGAGGCATTATGATCTTAAAATCATTGCAAAGTGACAAGAATGTTATCATTCTAAAATATTCTAGAAAAGTCTAAGACAAAGAATAAAAGTGTAAATAATTTGACAAATGTACAAAATGTCTTGTATAACTTTATGGCATTTATGCTGTGTTAACTTTAGGAAGCTGCCTTTCATGTAATGTTATGTGCTTGAATGATTTAATTTTAGTCTTTCCTGGGTATAGATCTATTTCTTGATATTTAGGAAAATATGCATTTGCCCCTCAAAATATAATATAATGCATTTCCAGGTCTGGGAATAGATCTACATATTTCCATTTTGGCATGTAGGCATCTCTGTAAGCCCCCAGATGACTAGTTATAAATAAAATACAAACCCAAGTTTTTTGGTGGGCCATGACTTACAGCAAAAACCAGATTGTAGTAGTGTAAAATCCTTAAAATATTTGACTGCTAAGCTTAGAAAAAAATATTTTTTTTACATGGTAGGCAACTAACCAAATGAATGAAACCAACCTCTGACTGCAAGAAAAGAAATTGAATGTCCTTAATAAAATCATTTTCTCTTATTGAGATATTAAATATCATTTTAAAGCCAGGGTTATATAATCCCACTTAACGTGTGGGAAAAATGAATTGCTGCCTTAAAACATGTCTATGCAATTCACGTAAAAATGCTCTATGACTAGTATTACATGACTGTTCGCGTTCATCATTACAAAGCAGTTGCAACAAAAACAATTATTATAAATTAAATTAAATTAATTTAGTATTATTATTATTAGATCTAGATCTAGACTACTAGATTAATCTATAGATCTAGATATAGATGTAGTATACTATAGTAGTACTCACCAAATTTTACTGATAAACTAAGAATTAGAATACTGCTCTAATTATAATAAATAGAATCTAGATCTATATTAAAGATTAAAGATAACTCTGAGACAAGTGTCTGGTCTGGATAACTTACCATTTTGGCTATTCAAGATGATAGATCTAGATCTACACTCTAATCCCAGTGACCAGTCTATTCTGTATAGACACTAGATCTATAGATCTATTGACTAATCAACTAATCTATTAGATCTAGATTCAAAGATTGGCTTCTAGATGTATTGTAGATCTAAATTTCATCTGGACTTTTAAATACGACACCACGTGACTACTCAGACTCAAGTCACTCACAAGACTGGACATGTCTATCATAGCAAGGCCAACGGAGGTCACGATCATAGACCAGTGATGCCCAACCTAATCCTACCTGCGGGCCATTTTAATTTCCGACACTCGTTTCGCGGTCCACATGACCGAAAATGTACAAAACGAAATGAAATTGGCCTAAAACAAGTTTATTGGAAACTTTTGAATTAATTAATAGGATATTTGAAGTTATTAAATTGTTGAAGTTATCAGCCTGCGTTATCAAGTGTATTCATTATTCTCTGTTGTTGAGTATTCAACGAACTCGCGGATAATTATCAGACTACAGACAACCATCAACACACACGCCAAATTTCTGTTATGTTTTCTCTTTTCACATTCTCCTTGAAGTTTGTGAAGATTAAATTGTACCGAGTAGACAAGGACACTTGCAAAGTTTTCTATTCTTTTTTTTTTTGTTAAATTAGATTATTTCACGAGGTAGTCAGAGGTACTATCATCTATTTTTGATTTCAAATGTAGACTATATTCCTATATGCCCAGTTTTACTTAGCCTTCAAAATACAATGAAAAAGAGAAAGAAATGAATGAATGAAGAAAGTAATGAACGAAAGAAAAAAAAAAAGAAATTGTAATTAATGTTGACATTGTATTTCTGTGTACTTCTCCATTCCTCTGTCCTTAGCCTTAGAACCTCATTCAATGGCATGCATGTCCATTCTTTTATGTTGTCCTCCCATCGCTTTCTCTGTCTGCCTCTTCTTTTTCCTGGTACTGTTCCCAGAAGGAAGATCTTTGCGAGCCCAGAAAATCTTGTGATATGGCCATAGCTAGCGTTTTTTTTTTAACGATAGTTAGCAGGTCATCATGGGGTCCAATCACTGCAGTAACCCTGTCTCTAATCTCTTGGTTTATGATGCAGTTAAGTTACAAAATTAACAATATGTTAATATCCAGTGAACGATTTGTCTGTGAACAACTTGTCATGAACCAACTGTCGGTGAACTCGTTGTCTGTGAGCAAATAGTCGCGTGAACGCGTGTCCCCGTTACACACATCACTATATGAACTTTCTTACCAAGGGGAATAACTTTAATACTAATGACATACTAATACTAATAACAAACACATACAGAAAACACAATGTCAACATTTAGGTCATTGGTTATTATGAATGACTAAATGCATGACGCGTAGGACGTAATTATCTTCTCTTTTTTTTTTTGAGTAATGTCTGTATTATATAAGATAATGATTTACTATTAAGCATTTTACTTTTCTATAATAAAAAAAAAAAACTTTAAATGTTAGTATTAGTAGTGGCCTAGTAGTTGGTAACCTTAGCAAAACCTGGTAATGTAAATCTGAGAGCATGATGTAATAATTGGTATTTTCTAATTCATGTGTTAAACTAGTCATATTTTATTCAAACTCAACCAACACAACTCATTCTATGTCAGAAAGACTAATTCGTTATAAAGAGTAGTTATACAGAAACGTCCAGGGAAAAGTGATACAATTAAAGCATGTTTAAAATAAAATTTGGTTTAATATTGAGTACCTGGTGGTAAGTGTAACATTTAGATCGCACTCAAATACATTTACAGCTTCACTACTTAAGATTTATAAACATAGGCCAATACATTAGCCACTCAGGCACCTGCATCATATAGACTTGCTGCCTTGCTCACATATTAAAGAGCAGAAACAAACACCATTCAAATAAAATTCAACACATTCTGATAACAGTTAGTTTAAATGTTTTTTTCAATTGCTTGTTGAAAAACTTTGTTCTCATTAACAAAAACTATTATTATAAAATTTTATCCTGGTAGAAAAAACTTGAGATATATTTGACATCTGAAGTAGATTATCATCAGTTTGTTCTTAAATAGCCTACCTGAAAAGAAAAACAACAACAAAAGAAAAACATTAATGCAATTAAATTTTTAATATAAGTTTACTAAATAAGATCAAGAGGGATTACATAAGGAATTTCCTAAACTCTCTAATCAGATTAATCTCTCTCTCTATATAATTCTCTTCATGGCTCAACAGTTTGGACGAGAAGAAGTAAAGGAAAGATCACTCTTTCATTTCTGCAGATAGAGTTACCCCATGAAAAAACAAGAGGGGGGAACAAGTAGTATTCAGTCAGTACGGATGGCTGCCTGGTCGTGCAGTTTGCGTGCTGGGCTGTCGTTTGGATTTATCGATAGTCTCAGGTTCAAACCCTGTGCCCACTCTCATCCCCCTTCATCTTGCGGGAGGTTTGGACTAGGAAGTAAATATCTTCATCTATGAAAGAACATCGAAACATGTAAAACATTTTACAAACAAACAGTTTACATACACTAAATAGCAGGGCAGGACTTAAACATTGGGACCAAGAAGTCATGGAAAGAGAACATGTAATCAAGTATGTATATTCACCCCTCACTAATTAGAAGGGCCAGACATAACCATTGTGGGGCCCTACGCGAAACAGATTTCCCGGGGCCAAGTTTGGGTAGGGAAGCGGATAATAAGTAAAATTTAAGAGTTTGTATTAGAAAATAAATTTGTCTATGCATTTTATTCATTCTTTACTATGTACAGAATTACTTTACGAGCCTTGCATATAGCAAAGTCATTAAGTTTATCATATAATTCTGTTTCCTACATAGATAGAGTTGCCAACAAGTACACATCTTGTGTATTTTGTGCGCAAATAGACACGAAAATATGTGAGCACAGTTTATAATCTAAAAATATGCATTTCCACCTCTAAAGCAAAAAAAAAAATTTAATTAAAAAAAAACAAGATTACAAAGAGCCGGCCCCAGTCAAAGTCGGATCCCTGTCAGATCCGCATATTTGCAAGATGTTTCGGATGTTCCTTCTAAGTTGAAAATAATTAACTTCTCGCTGGACAACGGAGGATTGCGAGCAGTGTATAAACCTGCCTTATCTAGATGTTTGCGCACTAGACTGTAGTTCGGATTTATCGTTGGTCCATGGCTCAATTCCTGCATGCTCACATCCTTAAACTATCGCAATAAATCATATTTTCAAAAGCCTTTATTGTTTTTTTTATCTAACCGTGACATACAGACCAACCAACAGACAAAACGCACAAAAATATGCTTCTTTCATTCTAATGGGTGCACTAAACAATTTTTTTAAAAAAAAATCAGATTTTTAAAAAAGGTTAATTAAGAAATTAGTTTAGAATCATGTCATTGCCGGGTTTACGCTAGTACACGAAAGTTTTGTTATTAAAAAAATCGCTTGAATAATTAATTTTATAAATTAAACGGTTTGCTTTTAGAAAACTAAAAGTAGCAGTTGCATCTAAACTTTTCAAGCCGCATTTAATGGTGAAATAATATTTTTCGTATCTCTCTAGTTTTGGCGCCCTGAGTTTGACAGACGGACAGAAGTTCATTTTAAAAAATGTGCGTGATATCTACATGCCAAGAGCATTTCTTTTAGTAACATTTCCTCCCTTACATTTACGTAATTGTTTTAGAATTGGTGTTTTGTTATTAAAAAATCGCTTGCATAATTAATTTTATAAATTAAACGGTTTGCTTTTAGAAAACTAAAAGTAGCCGTCACATCTAAACTTTTCAAGCCGCATTTAATGGTGAAAAAATATTTTTTGTATCTCTTCTAGTTTTGGCGCCCTGAGTGTGACAGACGGACATTTTGCACAAACCTAATAGCGGCTTTTCCCCTTACGGGGGCAGCTAAAAAAGTAGTTCTTGCTAATCATCAGTGTGTCAAGGCCTGGAAATGAAGTATTCTTATTAGATCTACCATGAAATAATATGATGTATTGCTTTTTTTTTCCTCTCTTGATGACACGCGAAGATTTAAATGTTTACTAGTTCTAACTGATGGACATAAAGCGGAGCTTCTTTCAATGTGTCAGTTTATATGAAGTCTTCAAACTGATTAGGAATTAATTGATTGAATAGTTCTAATTCATCTAGACTGGATTTAGAACTAGAGATGTTTTACGATCAACTGTTAATGAAGCTGCTTACAGATCTAAATCTATTCTACATTTTTTTTTCTGAGATAAAAGTGAGAAAGACAGAGATTTCAGAGAAGAAACATTGGTTGCGCTTAATCTCTCTTTCATCATGATAAAGGGAATCAAACTGATGTTCCATAACTTGCAGAATGTATCTTCTATGGTAGCTACTGTTATAGTCACTAGCGACTAGCTAGGTTCTATTACTTATGAAGGCCTAAGTTCAAAGAATGAAATCAGGGGTATTTAAGGCAGACTCAAAAGCAAAGCTTTTTTATATAAGAAACAAGTTCAATGACTAATTAGAATTATCTGCCTGAAAAACAAATATTTATAATGTTTGTTATTAGTGATTGTAAAGGATGCCAAAGCTTTTATAGCTAACTCTGCAAAAAAGGTCTGGAAGAAAAAAATCTGAGTTATATAAAATATTTCCAGTGGCTATATACCTTGTAAAGAAATTGCCTATGAACAAAATTACTTTTATAAAACTAGATGTCACTGATCCAGCTAAATGTTCTGTTGTCGCTATTATGGAATGTGAAGTACACAAGAGGAATTATGATCATAAGATCATTGCCAAGTGACAAGAATGTTATCAATTCTAAAATATTGTAGACAAATCTAACACATTGTAGAAAATTCTAACATATTCTAGAAAAGTCTAAGACAAAGACTAAAAGTGTAAATATTTTGACAAATGTACAAAATGTCTTATATAATTTATGCTGTGTTAACTTTAGGATAGCTGAATTTCATGTATGTTATGTGCTTGAATTATTTAATTTTAGTCTTTCCTGGGCATATTTCTTGATATTTAGGAAAATATGCATTTGTCCCTCAAAATACATATTCCCAGGTCTGGGAATACACATTTCCATTTTGGCATGTAGGCATCTCTGACATAGATCATGCTCAATAACAAGACGTACCAAATGTTTCAACCTGTCTTTGAGAATTGTTGACCTCAAGTAATTCTTCATTAGTTTGAGGCACGAAAAGCTTCTTTCACCAGATTACACAATTAAGGCTAATGCATAATGCCGTTTTTATTAATCGTGCGTAGGTTTGGCGTTTTCCATATTGAATGACACCCCAATATGACAAATTTTGTCTATATATTTCCGTATATTTTAAGGACTTTTTTTTGTATATTTTGCAATTTCAGTAGATTTCCTGGGGCTCCTGGTATATTGACAGGAGGGCACAGGAAATCTGTTTTATGTTATAAAATGGTTTAATTTAATAATTTAAATAGTGCAGGGCTCACTCCGGTCGCATAGGCTGCAGTGAAATAGCGGTGTATGCTACGCCGCCAGATGACTAGTATCTAATAAATCAATTGTACATTACATTACAGGTTTTAATATGAGTGCAGAATGTGTTAACCTTGTCCATATCTCATTATTCCTTTATTTATATAAAATACTAACAATATGCATATTTATAAATGTTTTATCATTTAACATAAGGTGTTCTCTCCCCCCCCCCCGTGTTAAGGTGTATATACAATCTAGTAAAAACAAGTTTTAGAGATGAAAAAAATATAAGCCAATTACACCAGGAAAAGGGTGGTGTAACTAGATTCATGAAAAAACAAAGTAAAAAAAAACAAGAAATATACATACAAGGAATCCATTTAAACTGCGCTGTGACAAAGACAGATTTTTAGTGCTGGATATTAATAAATTTATTAGCTGTTTACACAAAGAATGAGGAAGTGAAATGCCATGAACTGTATTATCCTTCTGCCAAGCTTTAAATACATCAGGTGTCACCACAGATCTAGAATTAAATATATATATATGTATATATATATATCTCACATATAAACTAAAAAGTTATAAATATGTTGGTCATCAACAATGACTCAAATTAAAATCTGGAAAATATAATTAAAACATGAAATTGGGCTTACTCTGACTGATATTCGTTCAGAGTGACAAACTTGGCTTTGTACAGAATCTTCATATATTTACATGGTGCAACATCTGGTGTTGTACATTTCACTTGATCACAACTCAGAGACAAAGATCTTGGTTTGCATACACTCATAGTGGCTGATGATGAGAACACAGCTAGTTCTTGGTCTAGCAGCCATAGCTGAGAAAACAAAAAAAAAAAATGCTGATATTATGAAATTCCTACAAAATTTGATATTTATAACAATGTTACTTGTGAAATGCTAATGTTTAAAAGGACTTGCTAAATATCTGGCTTAAAAAATATATTTTCAAAGAAAATTTAATTAAAAATATTGATTTATGAAAGTAATTCAATAATTTTCAAATAATAATATTTGGTTAATTAAAATAAGAGTAGACTTTTAAAACAGATATACAAAATTCAAGATACTTTACATAAAATATATTGTTGCATTTAATTCTTTAAAGTTTTTTGGAGGAAACAGTTGTACAAATATTTTTGAACTTCACTCGTATTGTAACTTCTTTTTTACAGTAATAAATATAAGAAAAAAAATAATAAGTTTTTTTTTCCCCCAATAGTGTTATCAAAACAATTCTAAATGAAGAAATGATTCACAACTCATGGGTCACAGCCTTAGACTGCTGAATTGTTGTCATTTTATTTTAAAATAACTCATGTCAGGCACCATTTACAACTGGATGGACTCGGAGACACCCTAAAGATTCTGAAATAAAAATCCCAATGTTAATCATGATTTGAACCCAGGGACACCCAGCACTAATTGGGAAAAAGTAATGGTGATTGGTCATTGTGCTGGCCACAGGAAACTCTTGTAGACCATGGGCCACAGAAAAAGATAACCTTACATCATCTGCCCTACGCATCACAAAGTCTGAAAGAGGAACTTTCCTTTTTTTAAAAAATAATATTTAATTAAAAAAAGATGTAAAATACCTACTTTTAAAATAACCATGACAGAATTTAAAAAATGCTAATCAACTCACCAAAATTAAAACTGCATTTTTCCCATCACCTTGTAATGTTGAATTGATTATAAATCTAAAACTTGTAAATGCATGACTCTGGTCTTTTAAAAGATTTGATATAAAATCCTCTATAGATTGTTCCCTAGTGCTAAGGGGAAAAAAACAAACAAGGATAACGTTAATGACTTATTATATTTCGGCTAGTAGATGAACATGTTTCAATAAGAGAATTACAGTTAGGGTTCTGGTGCATACATATATATATATAGGGAGAGAGAGCGAAAGAGAGAGAGAATTTGTATAGTAATGCTAACGATACAAGTAAAATGATACAACCAACGCAGCCTTACCTGTCCACTGACGCAGATTTTACATTTGGTAGAGCCTGTGTTTTACTAATAGTAACATCTGACTTGACATCTTGAAAACTAATGGCATGAAAATAAATCTTGTATATGCCATTCAATGGATCATGGAAGTAAGAATGTAAGGTCTGATCACCTCCATCTGCATCTGTTGTAAAAGAAACATACCTGAGGTGTATAAAAACAGATGTATTTTCTTTCCTTATATGACAATGAATCTCTAAAGTATATAAGAAAATGTCTATAATGCTCAGTAGATTTAAAGTACTCCTTTCTTTAAACTACAAAACAACATTTTTTTTAAAGTAATAACATTTTAGTATAAGTTAATTTACTATTTCTGAATTGTGAATCTTGTACTAATTGTTAATTTGTTTTATACAAAAATTAGGCTAATAGAAAATAAATGTAATTGATACTTACTTCCAAGTTTTATGAAGCCTAAAAAATTGCCACATCTTTTGCAGACCAGCCTGTCAGCATTGCAGATGACTGCACATGACTTCACTTGTTTGGCACTTATAAGTAAATATAAGCTGCTGACTAAACAGTCTTCCAATCGAGGAGACAATCCATTTTCTTTCACCTTTTTTATTTGGTCAGGAAGTGTGCTCTCCCCTGAATGGCTGGAGCAGGAATGGTTGTGATCCTTCCTATCAGAATGGTTATGACAAAACCAGATGTCTGCAAAGTCTGACCAACTCTCAGTAGGCAGAGGAAGAATTCTCTTGAATTCACTGCAATGTCATATGCACCTTCAATCAATTCTATTAAGTTGGTTAATTATATTTTGCAAGTGTACTATTCTCAAAACATGTACTTTTTTGTGTTATTTCTAATTTTGATTAAATTTTAATTTAATTTTGTATATTTAGCATAAAATCCATTGCCTATCGGACTAGTACGTTTTCTGAGCAGAGGCAATTTTAAGTTACCTAATATTACTGATCTAAAAAAAAAACTGACTTAATAATATTTTGTTCTTTAATGCATAAACTTTCAATTGTCAATGCTTTTCAAATAATTTTTTATGGCATCCAGATAGTCTTTTGTTTTTTTTAACCACACTAATATCATACATACATTTATATTTCCACCCCCATTTCTTATAACAGGTTAACAATCTTTAACAATAAACAATCTAAAAAAAGTATTTTATGTCCAAAGGTAAATCGAATATAGATAATTACCAAGTGGATTTAAGAAGCTGTGCACCACATCCTGCACAGAAACACCTAGACTGACTGGCTTTGATTTTGGAAATTAACAGCTCATGATTAAATGGTGTGAATTGACACAAGGCATTTCTTGATGCATCACCACCTTTAACTTCATTACCGTTCTGGTGGAAATAAAACAAAGACATGAATCAAAGTAAATCATAATATAGTTAAGTGTGGCTTTTTAAGTCTATTTTTCTTATGATTCAAAATGAATAATGTGTTTATAAGAGTGTTAACACTGTGTTTCCTTTGTTCCTTTCACATCACAAGAGAGTTTCCTCTACACCACCCTCGCAATAAATGCAGCATTTTAGTTAGTGATTATCCCATATTTACCAGGAAATGATACTAGCTGTTCTTCTTTATCTTTCTTTCCAGAATTATTTTTCATGTTCTGACAGAACTATTTACCGTACTTGGCCCATTTGTCATGCACTACCATGTTACAATTAAAGTTCTAAAACTTTTTTTTTAAATCAGAAAATGTTATATTTAGTATAGAATTAAAGGGACATGAATGCCTTTTTTTTATATAAACAAAATTGACGTTTAAAGAACCAAAAGAGATCTTAACTTTAAACTATAAAAACTCATTCACTGTGGACAAGTCACCTAGACCTAGAGACTAGATTTAGGTAATACTTTATAGCCCAGATTAAAATATTATTTTTTTTTACACAATCTATTAATTTTTACACACAACTTTATAATTGAAACCTTTGAAAACATTCAAAATGGAAATATTGAGTTTATTATCTGATGTTACCCCATCAGCAAAAGCGCACAAAAATAAGCACCCAGCTTCAAACACAAGGTACTTGGTAACAAAATAAATGGTGAAAAGGAAAAAAAAATTCACATATTTAGCAAAGGGAACCATACAAGATTAAGTTTCAAGCAATTAAAACCATGTACGGGAGAAAAAAAAAGAAGTTTTCATGCATCAGCAAGAGTATCATCAATTCAACAAAACTGGTTGTTCCAGAGAAAGAAAGAGCCAAGTTAGTTTATATATCATCTATCAGCCATTTTTTAGTTAAATAAAACTCTTAATTTATGTTATATCTTTTTTTTTTCTTAAAGAAAGAAAAGGCAGAGTAAATTATATTTATATTAGTGAAAAACTGAAAATTTAGTATAAATATATATAATCCGTTAAAATAGGGTAATTATAAATATTTAAACTTAAAAAAAAAAACATTTACCCATTCTGCCTGTAAAGTAAGTTGAAGTTCAGTTGGACTATTCCAACGCAGACCTCTGCATGTTGAAGGTTTTAAAGTTAACTGACTTATAGGAAACATTATAAGACATGCTTCTGTTTGAATGGAGACACTGTGTGGCTCAACTGTAACCCTTGGGTGCTCAGCAATGACCAGGCTGATAAACAAAAATAATTATTTTATTATATTTTTTTATATGTGTGTTAATACATTTAGCTAAAAAGTCTAGTCCATGAGAGACATCGATGAAGATAATTGAGAAACAAGAGCCATTCTCTATGAATATATTGTACAATGTTTTCCACAATGAAATATAGAATCAAATGGATTAGAATCTAGATCTTTAATAGTAGCAGTAAGAGAAATCTTTCAATAACTTTTTGTTTCTTTCTATATATATATATATATATATATATATATATATATATCTATAATTTAGATATATTATATAAATTATTAGAATACATCTTGAGATTTCTAGATATAAAAATTGCATAAAAATGTAATCTTTAGTCAAGCCTCATTTTCTTGTCATCTGCACTGCTTAATTAGAGTTGGTTGAGTAAGAGTTATAATTTTCTTACTAAAGAGATAGTTATTAAAAATAAATAGTTTGTAGCTTTTATAACTCATGTATTGAACAAAATTAACTGCTATATATATTATTGGTTTGGCTAAAATTAAAATAATATAACATTATATTTATTGCAATTCATTATTGTTATCATTTAAATTTGTGAAGCTATTCTTCTAATGATTATTATTTGGACTTACTGATATAGATATATAGAAAAATTGATATGAAGTATAGGGATTTTTAAATAATTTGTATATATTTGTTATAAAGTTAAAGTTACATTATAATTAAGGACAACAAAACCACTAA
Organism: Biomphalaria straminea; assembly: GCA_021533235.1. Taxonomy (NCBI): domain Eukaryota; kingdom Metazoa; phylum Mollusca; class Gastropoda; family Planorbidae; genus Biomphalaria; species Biomphalaria straminea. Next base: position 25,583,784 of record JADKLZ010000003.1, read on the forward strand.
AATTTATTACTGAAACTGAACAACTGTAATACATTTATGCCATTCAATAAAAGTCTTTTTTCAAGAAGTGTAAAGTATAACAATGACACATTATTGCATTATAATACTAGGGAGAGGGGGGAAAGTGTTTCTAGGGCTAGGGGGTGATCTACTAGAATTAGAATTAATTAGATTCTATTATCATTCTATATCTAGATCTAGATCTAATTGAAAAGTAAAAAAAGTCAAAAAGTCTAGATTTAATAGATTGTCTAGGACTAGGACTAGGAGTCTAGATAGATCTAGAATAGTCTAGATCCTACTAAATTAAAACCTATCTAGATCTAGTATTTTAATTTTACCTCGGAAAATCTAAGGAAATATTAGCTGTAGAAAGTAATGGTTTGAACTCCGCCCTAAATGTAAGAACGGGTAAAGCATTTCCATGAGATTTAGCTTCTGTCTTCATTTTTCAAACGAAATTGCAGATTTTTGTTATCAACATATCGTCATATGGTTAACTTCTCTGGTTTATCAAACTTCATGAGTTCATCTGACATTCGTTAGTACCGTTATGATTCAATCATAACATAATTACATATGATCATTATCATATCAACCCTGCGTAGTCGTAACAAGAAGAAAATTTCTTCAGAAGATTGAAGCCCAAATTCAAAGTGGCCAAAGCTTGAGCCAGTCACTAACTTGTGACTAAGTGAAGTCCTAAGTTCCAAGTTGATATTATTCTTAGCGTCTGACTTAGGTCTTAGATCTTAGAACCTTCTTCAAACTTCTTCAGTTCTTGGCCATTGCCTTGGCTTAGAAGTTAGACTTAGAGTGACTACTTAGACTGAGTCTAAGTTTAAGACTAGAACGAACTTAGATCTACAATTATCTAGATCTATAGATCTACTAGAAATCTTCAAATTTTAGACGTAATAAAAAAAAAGTGAGATATGAAATCTAGATCTTGAGGTCTATGAGTTAGAGTAGTAGACTCTAGATCTAGATCTATGAGAATGATAGGGAGTCGTTCTAGGACTTCTAGGTAAGTTGTTTATAGATCTAGTCATTTCATTCGACTTTTAGAAATTACGCCAAGCGGAAGTTCGCAGTTTAACTTTTTCTTTTTAAAACCGATATCATAGACATTAAAATATTAAAAAGGATGGTGATCAAGACATATTGTGACTACATTCTTTAAAAATTCTAAATTAATTATCAATATTATCTATAAAATATTTCTAAAGCAGGTTTTATTGTTTCTCTTTAGCATTTTTCAAAGAGAAAAAAAAAAAAAAAGACCATTGCAATGTACCAGATTGTGCATGCTGTGGTTCTTATTAGAGTAGATCGATATCTCTCTACTATTTGCCGTTGCCCGCTCTGAAGAATTTTGAATGTTTAAATTTTATATTAAAAATAATTTTGGCTATTTTACAATTTTATGGGCCTTATTAAATTAAGCAGAAAAACGCTCACATTCACCATAATGTAACTAGAAAATAAATTTACAATAATAATGCCAGTTAATATAAAATAGAAATAATAGAAAAGATAAATCTTACAGTAGGTCTATAGGCCCTATAGGTTCCCCTTTCAGACTTTGTCATCTAAGGGGCAAATGAGGTAAAGTTTCTGTGGTCCATTGTTAACTAGAGAGCCATATGGGACCAGCCGCCTTTACTTTTCCCAACCAAAGTCAGTTTTAATTCAATTGACGTTGACTACCAATGAACGTTTCTTCTTTACTTACGCTATTTTTGATGTACATTTATTGAGTTGTTTCCCTTTACTCGTATCGGCATTCTGAAATGGTCACTAGCCACTAACAATTATATCCCTCCACCTTTCCACGCCATTTCTTCGCTCAATTACAACGGACGCTTAAATGCATAATTATAATCCATTATTATCTCATGAATTATTTATATTGTAACTCGGATTGAAAGGGATGGTCTTTTGATCGATGTAAGTAGTAGGTGCCGAGGAAGCCAAGTGAGAGTTTCGACACTAGGTAATGATAACACTGAATGTATTTACATTTTTAACTACATATAATAGAATACACTCCCACCAGTCGAAAGTTTGGATGTACAGAAAGACCAAATTTCCAAATGTTTCTCCCTCGGTATTCCAATTATATAAACAAACATCCTGTGACATGTTTAATTAAAAGTAAAGTTGTGTTTGAGCCAACAAAATTCCATGAATGACAATCAACTTGTATTCAGAAGACGCTTTGGGGGGGGGGGGGGAAGGTAGAGCAGATAAGAATTCACTATCGAACGGACTTTATAAGCGCTTTAAAGACAAAAAAGTCACGGCATATTAGTCCTTATAAAATGCCAAATTAAAAAAAAAAATGGTTCTGCGTTAAATAAAAAAAATGACTCATCTTGAAAGTCAAATTCCACAAACCTCGCCTTCTGTACTGTAATCTTAATAAAAAGACGACAGTGTTTCCTATATAAAGATGGCGAGATGGGCATAGATCTGAAGGGAGTTGCCCAGAACAGAGTCCGATGGCTTAGTATTTTTGCGACCGTATGCTCCAATGGGAGTCAAAAGGATATTAAACCATGTTTCATAAGATTTCAAGAGACCGCGGGTTTATCAGGCTGGTGAAACCCCCAAGTTCCGGTCGTGTCACATTTATGCTGTCTCGATTGCAGTGGCGGACTGGCTCTGTGGGTATCCGGGCTCACTTGAGGGACACACATAAAATACATCATCCCTAACTGTTACTCACGATTTAAATTTTTTTTTTTTTTTTTTTTTTGGGGGGGGGGGGTTTATTTATTATTTTTAAAAATTTTTATTTCGTTATTTATATCTACGTTAAAAATGTTATCAGCATTTTTATTTCTATTTTTTAAAATTAATTCAAACTTATGCTTTTAGAAAGACATCTCACCGTACATATATCTTTTATTATTGAAATAAAAAAATATTTCATATATAATGACAGTAATTATAATATCACGTAGGGATCTAAATTCTAAGTCAATAGCAAGGCATAAATAATGGAATGGCTGTGTATAAATCAGGTTTGCTTCTTTATATCAGTCGATCCGTTCCTCATATTCGCTACCTATTTAATGAATAAAACAAACGGAAATGAAAACGGGACTCCACACTTTATTCAAGGTAGAGATCTAGTATTATGTCCAGTATATCTAGTCATTCCATGACAATGTGTACGAAGAGCCTGCAGCGATGACAATCCCATAGGCTGGAGTCGCAAAATTGTTGTGTTAGGATTTTATAATTATTCTATCATCATACTGTCATCTTGATCTTTTTTTTTTGCGCACTTACACCGAAGTAACCCTACCGTTGGTATTATTTGGTAACATGGTTACCCTACCGTTGATAAAATGGTTGTATGGTCTTATTTTGGCATTCACACTCTCATTCTAATTCGTTTAGATGAGGATTTGGTTATTTGTTCCAATAAAGGTGTAGTTACAAAATAATAAAAAAAGTAAACGTAGGAATTCAAATAAGAGTAGCAATCATACATAAAACACTGAACCATAATCTTTAAATCCAAAAACAAAATTTGATAAAATACTCAGAAAGACACAAAGATAAAGGCACATTCCTAGTCCCATATGCTAGGACAAATTTGTACAAAAGCTCCTTCTTCCCTAGCGCTATTAAAGCATGGAATGAGTTGCCCGAGCTAGCCAGGAAAACCAGTGACTTGTCAGAGTTTAGGTCATTGGTTGATATGCATGACTAATTGCATGACGCGTAGGACGTAATCATCTTTTTTTTGAAGTAACGTCTTAGCATATAAGATAAGATAAGAGTTCAATAAAGTTACTGTAATAACTTGATCGCATCCTCCTTGGCTTATTTATATAAAAAACTACTAAATCTTTTAGCAATACAATGAAGATAGCTGATTAAATCAAAACGTTAGGTACGTAATGAGTAATATAATTATTCAAAACTATAGACTGAAAGATAATGAAAGTGTTAATAACTAGACCAATAGCTTTCTTTACACTGAGATGTAGGCTTCTTTGTATAGCTTGGAGGTTGGCCTCCATATCTCCATTCTCATTTGTTCCTACATGTAACTTGACCTGGACATCCCCTTACACCCACACCAAAGCATTCTGGGTCAAAACCCGAGCCAGATGGTAACCTTTTACGTACCCTGAGCTATTCCCCACGTAACCCCGGAGGGCTTGAACTCCAATATTGTCGAGGCCGTGATGAGTGTCTGACACCTGAGGTGAGATATAAAATGTCATTAATTCGTGTCGGCATAACTTTCTCAGAAACACCCACATTCTGTTGTTACCCTTCGTAGTCTTATGGTGGGTTAACTAAGTCTGTTTTATAGCTAGGAAGAAATGTGGTATATTTCTGAAGTAGAACAAATACACACTGTCAAAACCGTAACTATCCGTCTCCATTTTTTTTTGCTTTTTGCTTTTGTTTTAACATAATGACTCGAGTTTGATTTTTAAAAAAATAGATTAAGAGAACAGTATATTTAACCCGTGGGATTGAAAGGCAATAACATATGTAGGCTAATTAATTTGCACAAGTAAGTAAAAAAAAAAGTAAAGTTCCCCCTTTAAAGACCTTGTGGTCTATAGGGCAGATGATGTAAAGGTCATCTGATTCTATGGCTTACGGTTAACTAGGGTGTCATGTGGCCAGCACAACGACCAACCGCTTTTACTCTTCCTCAACTAATGTCAGGTACCCATTAGAGTTGGGTGGACTCAGAGGAGCCCGAGGAGCCCGAAATAAAAATCCCAGTCTTCACCAGGATTCGAACTCGGAACCACCGTTTCAGAAGTCAAGCGATTTGCCGCTCAACCACCGCGCCTCTAATTAATTTGCGCAAGATGGGGGTTACAGGATGGAGGTGGGGAGAAGCAAGCTATTTTTTCATGACTTATTGAAACTATGAATCAAAGATTCATCTTTACTATTCATAAATTGAACCTATAATAATAATTATTATTATTATGCTTACATGGTGAATGTTATAGAACAATAGAGCACATACTATCTTTATAAAAGTATAGAATATATATATAGTCTATAATAAAACTTATTAAAAATGGGCTATCTAAGAATGTTCAATTACCGAACCATCAGTACCGTAGTCTAAAAAAGATAGGGTACTCTTACCATGTAATACTCTTCTTATAAGTGATTTTTATAAGATTGGGGGGAGGAGGGAGATCAAAGGGACATAAATCAACATGTCCATTGGGAGCTCAGGATCAATGTCTTCTTTCATTTTCTACATTTCCTTCCAGCTAGCAGGCTGTCTTATAAGAGTTGGCTAACTCCCACGTGATGTTACGGAGAGTTGAACTATGGGACTGTTCTATTTAAAGACTATCTCTACTCTTTGATCTTATTGAGACCTTTCCTCCACCGCTACTCCCCCACCTTCAATAAAATTAGCTTGTGGAAGTACGTAATGAGAACAGATTCTAATGCCTCGCTATTAATTTTGATTAATGCTATGCACAACTAACTAAACCTGACCAGCCTTTGCACATTTATTGGAGATTTTCTTACATGGCGTAAAAACTATAAATAGCAAGATTTTTGGTGTTTCCGGTCTACAAAATAAAGGAAGTGTTGATAAGCTAGTTTTTTTTTAAAGAGCTATACGATAATATCATAATAATATGGGTGGGCTTTTTGGCACCGTACAATCAAAACTTAGTTAAAACAAATGGGCTACTAACTAGCGGTAATAGAGCAGAGTTGAGACGAAGATCTCAAGATATTGTTATATATTGTTACTAAGAAAAGAATTCAGTTCCCGGTTGATATCAAACGAAAACTTGTCAGGAATGTAAAGTATAGTTATATAATGTTGTCAATAAATTATAGCCCTACATAATTGGATCTAGATGTAGATCATGTCTATCATTTACAAAATTAAAAAGAAATGACGTTAACAGTTAATGTTGTTGTTGTTGTTTTTGTTGTGTGTGTTTTAAAAGAGGAGGGGGGGTTGATACAATAAAACTTTTTAAAAAATTGGCGGAGATTTTGAAATAAACTTATAAACAAGGTAATAACAACTGTTTGTCAATGCAAACCTGTTTGTTCATAAGATTTATTTTGTTGATAAAGACTTATTTTTAATAAAGACCTAAACAAGTACAAGAGTTCAACATTTAGCCTAATACGCAAAACTTTGCTTTGAAATACACGAGAGATTTAAAGTATTTACTTTGCTTTTTCTTATAATCACATTTGGAGTTTTACATTCTGTACGAATCAATAGGTTTAGACTCCCCTGCCCCTGAAAGACAACTCTCCTTGTTTTCTGTTAAACTTGTCAATTTGGTTTCACGATTTACTGCGGACGCTTCAACCTTAACTCGGGTTAATGCACGTGCATCCTATAAATGTCTACTTAATAACTTAGGGCGGAAACAGTTTTATTGATACTGCACTGAGTTATATAGAACAAGAAGTTCTCGGCTATCTTCGACCGCTACTATATATAGATATGACATCGGTATGGACTATTTATTTTTATAATATAAAAAAAATAGAGGATTTTGTGATTTTTAGAGCACCCATGAGTCCACCCAACTCTAATGGGCACCTGAAATTTTGTTGGGGAAAGTAAAGACGGTTGGTCGTTGTGCTGTTCACATGACACCCTGCTCGTTAACCGTTGGCCAAAGAAATAGATGACCTTAACAGCATCTGCCCCATAGATCGCAAGGTCTGAAAAAGGAACATTACTTTACTTAATTTGACTTAAATATATATTTGACATTTTATACACGATTTTCAAATGCAAACAGAACACACACACACACATATAATCACGCACACACACATATACATATATATATATTCACGAGTAGGCCTATATATACTAGCTTATTAAAATCTAGAGTCTCAAGACTCTAATGACAAAAGTTCATTGGAAATGATTAGGTCGCGCAAGACAAGGTGCTTGAAAATAGAAGATATTTGCGACAATCTCTTACTCTAGTAAATTATATTCACCTTGTTAAGGCTGGAGCGTTTTACAAGCCTTGTTTAAAAAAGAAAAGGTTATATAAATTCTTTATCTCCATTCATTCGCATATTTACACTGCAGAATGCGCAGAAAACATGCGTGACGGCACTTTGTTCCGTTATTATTATAGTTCAAGTATCATGGCAAACAAAATTTATAATTGCTTAGATACTGTTATAGCTATAGAACGGGATTAGTTTAATCGGGAATTTACTTTTAGCGACGCGACGTTTAATTGTACATTATTTTGGACGGAAGTAGTTCTGGGATAATAACGGCAGTTGGAGACGCAATTTTCTAGCTGAGGTAAGACGTTATGTTTGTTAGGAACTGATGACGTTGGACTGTGAAGCATATGCCAACTGAGCAAACATTTATAATGTAATAAATTATGCAAATCAAACAGTTGATCGTTGGAGGAAAATCATTACTGCATGAAGAATATCTCCTACTTTATTACTTATTCACTGACCATGAGATCTGCACGACCGCGACACCTTTCTAAGTGTTTAATATGAAACACCATTTGGTGTATGATAATGCGTGTATAATATAGGCCTACAAGTTGTTTGTAAGTAAGGTGACATAGCACTTGAATACATCACGATTTTTAAATGAAATGTCTGAATGTCAAGTCTCCTAGAGATTTGAAAAACAACTTCTTGAACATAAACAATAGAAACAATTTTGTGCATGCGTGTTTGTGTGTGTATGTGTGTGTGTGCGTGTAGTCTGAAGATAATACGACTTTTAATCCAGTTAGAATGCGTTTCGAATGATTTACTCCTTAAGAGATGCGTATGTGTTTTTCCAACTTGACACAACAAGCCACAACACAACATGTCAGACAGAAATTTTATCAGAGAAGATTGAAAACTATGGCTATAACTTCCAAACGTAACCGATTAAACGGGGAAAGTTGAACCACAAGCAAATAAAAAAAAAATATTTTGGGAAAAAAAAACACCACTTTAGCAGACATAAACATAAATCCAAGCCAGGTCAGACGGCAGACGACTTCAAAACGTCTGCAGAGTTTACAGTGTCACCCCATGCTTCCTGTGCAGTGGATTGCTGGGAACTAAAAGCCAACAAACAACAGCAGAAATGGAAGACTGGAGATTCAGAGTGTAGTCCTTGGAAACTGCTTTTATTTAGAAGTAAAAAAGTTCATTGCTTTTTTCCAACGCTTGGTATTTTCCCCAAGATCTGAGTACATTTTTTTTTAAATTGTCAGTATGAAATAAATGTTTGTATTCCACAAATTAATGTTTAAAATTCATCAATACTTTATTGTTTTCGAACCGAATTAAATATTGGAATGTAGTCTTTCGAGTAAATTCCAATTAGAAACATCGTTTAAAACACCAGCTTTCACTTTGTTATGACCATACATGAGTTACAAGTATTACCATCTATTATTTTCACTAAAAAGTGAGTGAAATCTGCAATATAATAATTCATTTAGGCGCAAATTAACACAAATATTAATAAGAAAACACATAAGATTTAAAGTTAAACTGAAATACAAATGTATTTATTTATCTGGTCTGACCAAGAACATTTGAAGGAGTGACATAATTGGTTAAACAAAAGCTCAATATCAAGACTCATGGAACATTCATCCAGAAACATTATTCAATAATCTTTGGACTTCCTAAGTTGTCAAGTCCCAGTGGAATGTTTGCGCGCCAGAACAAAAACTCTTGTTCTTCTAAAGTTTTCATACAGTGCGCACTGTTTCGATTTCCTATGATGTCATCCTGGAGGCGCTGTGGCTGAGTGGCTGGTGGCTGAGTGGCCAAGCGCGTGGCATCCGAACCGAGAGGACCAGGATGTTATTACAAAGCTTATATCAACTCAGTCTGTCTGATAAAAAGTTTGTACTCCATAATGATAAAACCAGATATTATTTTAACTGACGTTAATGATAAAACCAATTATAATTTCTTTGACGTTAATGATAAAACCAGATATCATTTTAGCTGACGTTAATGATAAAACCAATTATAATTTCTTTGACGT
>JADKLZ010000003.1:25603124-25614947 GCA_021533235.1 Biomphalaria straminea
GTAATAAAATGGCTTAATTTAATAATTTTTACACTTTAAATTAGAGCGGGTCCTATAAAATTGCGTGTCCTATGAAATGCGGGCCCCACTGCGGTCGCCGGCCCTGGTAAATAGCGGCATATGCTATGCCGCCGGTCAACTAGTAGTATTAATTTTACTAAGTTAGGATTCGGTCCGAATAATCGGCTGTTCAGATGAACTGGTGTTCCATTTAACCCGGTTTGTATGTATTAAAAAAAATATTTCCGTCAAGTCTAACTACTTAGCGTCACTTGTACTTTGTTGTTTTTTGGTGAATTTTGTTGAATACAGAGCGTGAATAGTGAACACGAGTCATGCATGAGAGATCGTATGAGAGATCTAGAGTTTTGTTAGTTGATGAAGTGAAGTCAGCTGGTAGTCAGTGGGTGAGGTTTGTGAAGTCAGTTGAAATTACGTGAAGAAAAAAAGTTTGCGATGTGACCATTAACAAAAAGAAAGTCAATTAAGTAACAATATAGTAAGAGAGTTAATAATCGTATATAAAATATATAGAGGTATATATTGAAGTTAAAGTGATCACTGTATTTCAAGACAGTATAGATACAGGATTTTGGAAAGGAAGTTGATGGTGGGGGTGACAGCCTGCCCTAACCGCACCGGGTGACATCGACACTAGTGACGCCACTGCTCATAACGACACCAATAAAGATGTATTTCTCCATACAGGAAAATTCATCAATGTATTAAGGATAAAAACCAAAGTTAGATAGGTACCAATCCTAGGTCGCTGATGATGCAGCTTTTGATGCTGAATCTGCTCCTAAGCATTATAGCCTAGTTGACACTTGACAGCAGACTATCTGCTGCATGCCAGAAGTTTGGTTTAAATATCAGTCAAAGCAAGACCAAAATACTAATTCAAAACAAAAGAACTACACCTCACGTGACCATTAATGGCCAACCACTGGAAATTGTTGACCATTTCTGATATCTCCAAAGATTAAGACATTAACAACAAGATAGCCAAGGCAATGGGCACCAAACAGAAAACAGTGTGGGACAATACCTTACTGACAACCAATGTCATAGCCTTAGTCTACCGACCTATGTGATAAGCACTCGGCTAAACGATGGTGAAACTTGGTCAATCCACTCTTGGCAAGAAAAAAATAAAGCTGAATATCTTCCATGCCCGATGCCGGTTTTTATATAAAGTGGCAAGATAAAATAACCGATGAAGAAGTGCTGCGAAGAGCAGGGTGCCAGGACACTGTTATCAGCAAGAGACGGTTTGGCTGTCTTGGACATCTTCACAGAATGTTACAAGGTCTACTCCTACATGCCATTTGTATGCTGTGATCTAATAGAAAGCAGGAGAGACGCAGGTCCCAACTTTTAAGGTATACTGATGTATGCAAACGCGAAATGAAGCTCTTCAAAATTGACACCAACAGTAGGGAAAATGAGGCACTGGACACATCCAGGTGGAGAGAAAGCATAAATTAATAAAGAAACTCAAGGAAGGGTCCTGGATTGCAGATGGCGACCTATAATTAAAACGAAAGGTCTACAGCGTCTGATAATTACAGATGCCCAACTTGTGACAGCAAATGAGAAGTTGCATAGGGAAAAGAGTGTATCTCGAGACGTACAATGTTCATTTTTCTGCGGTCCTTTGTACTATAGACTAGGTTCTAGAGTTAAAGAATGACGTAAAGTAGACGCAAAGTGATCTAGGCGATCGCCGTGACGACTTGAAAAACTAAGGGCCTTCGATGGGAAGTTTTACGGCTCACGGCTCCACAGCCGCGCCATATCGATTATCATTCATCTTAGGAACTCATAAAACTTTTCTAGGTCAAATATCAAATCTGCTATTCACTGCACATTATAAGCGGAGCCCAGCGACTACTAAAATTTATAGGAAAAAACAACAAGTATGTTTTGAAAATGTGTTTTCTTCTAATGCAATATCTTATACTATTTTAATATCTAATCAAATATACATGAGCATTAGTCTTGCACTGATATTGTACAGTATAGTATTTATTGGACCTGTTGTTGTTTTTAAATATAATAAAAAAACAAGTGCATATATTTGTATTTATTTTCCTTAACAACATATTCATTTTCAAAAAACAACATAAATGCATTTCAATGTTATAGCTCTTTTTATCATAGCAAATGAGTATTTATTTCAGAAGTTTTTTTGACTTCATTTTCTTAGTCAGGACAAATTTTTGAGAAGCCATCCATGAGGGTAGTTTTTTGTTAAAGGTAGTTGCCTCTGATTGACTTAAATCACATCCACTTTGAGATTCTTGTTGTGAGTGCCAGCTTTGTGATTCAGCAGTGCAGCTTGACTGTTTAGGCAAGGCTGATGTGTAAACTTTTTGTTTTTTATAAGGTGGTCCAGTTGATACCTGCTAAAATTGTAAGAAATACTGAGCACAAAATATGTTTATACAAAATCCTTAGTAGACAATAGTCTAAAAATGTAGTAGAACCCTATTCTCTATTAGTGTCACATCATTTGTTTAAATTTATTAGGGTTTCTGATTCTCAATTAAGAACAAGAACTAGATATAAGTCTTTTGTACTAGGGACTCCAAGTTACTCCCAACCCTCCCTTTATTTGTTGCGTCTCTCACATTAATGGATTTAGTGTAGCTTGCTGACACTGCAGTGTTTGTATTGATATGTCTGGGGGAGTCAAACCTTTCAAGTGTGGACTATGACCAATACAAACTCCCCCTCTAACATGTATACGTAACATTTCTTAATGAGGCCATGGGTAAATATATTGGGATATTTGACAAACACAAGAAGGATAAAAGAAGAAGATAAACCTTTTTTCCTGACCCATTCAAGCTATGCTATTTTATTTTTTCCTGTATATATGTATTTAACTTGTCAAAAAAGAAAACTTTAATAGACTGCAGGCGGAAAATGGTTTTAATCTTCGGAATTTAAGACATTGTCATTATTTTTATTATATAACTGTAGAAGTGTGGACACTAAATATTATAGAGATCTGTTCATCAATAAACATGAACATGTTGAAAAGCAGTTTGATTGTATCAATTCTGCTCTTGTAATTTGACTATATAAAATAAAATATAATATTAAGTTCATGCATTTCATTCCTCCTCACAACAAACATTTATTGCCTGTCAGTTTAGTTAACACTTTCTCTCCTAATTGACGATACCATTGTTGATATGACCTCATTAAATAAAATTAATGTTTTATTTTATAAACTTTATTTTGTGTTATATAACTAGAGCAAGCATTCCAATTTAATTCTATACCAAATAAAACATTTTCTGATACCAAACGACAAAGCTAACAACAGGTTAGTGAAATGGTATTGAGCAAAATGAAGAAATCCGTTGAAAAGAGGAAAAAATAATTATGAAGAGTTAAATAACCATCACCTTGGAAAAGGTGGAAAATTTGAGGATATCTTATTCTTTTGGTGTCTGGCATCTTTTGGGAAACTAAAATTTAGGATACAGGCTACACAAAATCCTTATTAATCTCTTCTCTTATTAATACTTAAATGTAGAAATTATATTAAAATTGTCACCATTTTTGCATTGCAATTGTAAATACTACATGTATTGATAAGCCATTATTGTTAGATTGCAAAAAAAAACAACATTTGAATTCTAAATACAATTCACTTTTCTTTTAGCATGCTATTGATTTTTTTTAAATTCCATTTTTAGAAATTAAATAGACTTCAAGAGGCACCACACACAAAAAAAGTGTTGCATTAGTTTCCTAACAAACCCACAGCCTAAAATCTTTCCCATATCTTCACACCTTTTACCATTACTTACATCATCCTCTGAGTCTTCAGTAATATTAATGGTCACTTTGGATGGTTCAGAAACTTGCTTTTGTGATGGTGTCAATGCTAGTTCACCATTTTCTCTAATTTCACTGCCATGTTTCAAAACCAACAGAGAAATAACAATTTTGATATGATTGTATTCAATGTCTGAAGGCAGGTGGTCTTTGATCTTTGTTAAACTAGATATTCCTAAAAACAAATCAAAACAATTTTTTAAATTAATTTTGTACAGAGGATTATACAGATAGAAAAGCTGGTTCAAAACACCAAACAGAGATTTGAAATGAGGTTTTCAGATAGTTTTTTTTGTCAATGATATGTTTTTATAATGTCACGCAGATTTTACAAAAGAAATATTTTCAAAGTTTATCATAAGACAAAATAATATTCACTTCAGATAAGTTTGCAACCGATAAAGCATAACTATAAATACTTGATGTATAACATTAGTATAAAGAGTAATAAAAAAAATGGTTATACAAATGTTTTCCTCCACTGATTTGTTGTAAAAAAAAATACATAAAGTAGTATGAGTTTTTGAAGGAGAAATAATGAGTTGAATATAAACAAAATACAATTTGAATTGCATGTCTCTATACAACTGACCTCCATTTACAGGTGGAGCCCAAATTGTGTCAGATATTAATTTCTCAATTTGAGGAGTCACTCCAAGTTGTCTGATGTTTACACTTAATCCAGCCTTGAGAGCATCACATAAATGAGTTATGATAGTGCCTGTTTTCAAGCCACGCTTTACGGCAACTTCTTCCTAAAAAAAAACCACATTTTATAATATTACAAATATTTCAATGATTGTGTTACTTATTAAAATTAAAATGCACGATTGAGATCATGGTTAAAAAAAAAGATACAATAAAAATTAGGCCTGCAATTCACTTACCACTGAATTGTTCTGCAAGGTAAACATAATATAACTTTGTCTTTGAGTCTCTGATAGTTTCATAAGCTCTTCTTTAATATTCATATTACTTTCTAGCTAGAAAATGGAATACACAATAAAGTGCATGAGGCTAATACTACAGATTTTAATCTAACTATTAGTATTCTTTGAAAAACAAAAATAAACAAATATTCTATTGGAGTTAATTAGAATGTCTAGAAAAGAAATCCCTAAAAAGTGAATGAAAATAATTAATATTTTTCTACAATTTTGAACATGTGGTGTATGACTTCTTTAACTTACTGCATAGACTACACAAATTCTTTGCTAGAGAAACAAATTAACAAATGCAGATTAAATTACATTTCCTGCTAAATTTGTACAACTTCAAGCTACAAAACATGGATCCTACTCTATTTTAATAATTGAAGCTATGGATTTCAATGAGGAGCATGCTAAGTACTTGAAATTGTTTAATTGTCTTCCAGATTATTCCCATTGGGTGAAAATCAATCAAAAGATGGAACAATGTCCCAAATAATTCTGCATTTACATTTCATCTAACACCCATGACTATGTACAGTGCATTTCAAAATACCACTAAATTATGATAGTTTTGTGCTTTTTCTATCATACTTCTAGTTTTTATTGTAGGGCTGCAATGATCTTCCACTTTGACTGTAATTGTGGATGTTGTTGTCCCCCTTGGTGCCCATTATATCATGTAGATTTTTAAGTTACGAGGAAATGATAATATCACTCATAAGAACTTTGACATCTTGTTCCATGGTTAAAAAGAAGTGATACCAAATAGATCATAGACCACTAAGCTAACTTCATCCCTCCTCTGAAAGTTATAATCAATGATTCCTTTGGGACAGACATTGCTACCATGCGGCAGTCAAGCAATAATGTCTTGTTGACCAAAACAATGTCCAAGAAAGTTGCTGGACAGTAATGCAACACTTGCTGCGCTGGTCTCTAGATAAGACATAAGGCAGCCAAACTGCTTTGGCTTTTCTATTGCTGTCATCCTTGCTAAGAGATTGCAATTAAAGGACTGTCCATACAGTACACTTATAAGTTGATAAAATGGAAAATAAATGTTTTGATAAAAAAAAAATTTGGAAGTGATTAATAGGTTCTAAATTGCCTGAACAAATCTGTGTTGGTAAAACCTAGCATGACTCCAAAAAGCGCACCATTGGTGTTTCAATAAATCTGTATTACTCACTTAGTTTTGTATGCTAGTTAAAAGTGGTATGCAAACAAATAATTATTATTATTATTACTGATTCCAGCTTACATTGGCATCTGTTACAGGAAAGTCATCAAGCTTCATGGAATTCTCTGAGCAGAAAGAATTAATCAGTTCCAGAAACTGGCTTCCAAATCTGTCAGCTTTTATTTCAGAGAAGTCCTCCAATTTCAGCAAAGATATTTTAGTACTTGGCCTATTAGAACAGTTTAATTTTTTTTTTTTTTTTTTTTTTTTTTTTACTTTTTCTTTGCTTAAAAAGCATTCCTTAAAGCTATATTCAGTGTAAGTAAAATATGTTAATATACATTTTTTTTTTGCGATTGTAAAAATAAAAAAAAATTACTTGAATAAAATTAGAAAAAAAGCTATTAAAAAAAAAAAGAAGAAATATGTAATCTAGAATAATCTAATTTGCTTTTTCATTAAATATGTTTTTCTTCTGCTATATTATTACCTGAATTTAGCCATGTCTAACAGTACTCTATTACTTGCAATGTTATGAGGTGTGTAGCCAGATTCTTGAGACATTTCATTTCTTTTCTTAACTAACAATGTATATAAATCTTTCTCAAGCTTAGCTGTCTTTTCATCAACTGGAGGTACAACTGGTGTTATAGATTCTTCTGATTTGACCATAAGTTTATGAGTTGATAGATATGAAAAACTGTTCAGCTGAGGTAAAGAAGGTCTGAAAGTAATTGTTATAAATATTTACAAAAATAAGAGCTTGTTATTTTACTTTTGACATAATGAGGTCATTTTTTTGTAATACAGTTAAAATATTTTAAAAAAAATGGAATATAAAAAAATCAGTGACCTTTAAAAATTACTAACTAGACTATACAATTCTAGACCCAGATTACTGACTGATGAACACTACATTGTAAAATAGACTAGATTGTTCAGACATTATCACCATAGGCTACAATGGCTGCCATTAGTAAGACCTTGTGGTCTATAAGGCTGATGTAAAGGTCAATTATTTCTGTGGCCTACAGTTAACTAGGGTGTTATGTGGCCAGCCAAATGACCAACTGCCTTGACTTTTCCACAACTAATGTCAGGTATCTATTAGAACTGGGTGGACTCAGGGATCCTTAAATAAAAAATCCTAGTCTTCACCAGGATTCAAACCCGGGAACCCTGTTCAGAAGCCATGCACTTTACTTCTCAGCCACCATGCCTCCTAGCTGCCATTACACTAGTGTAATATGCCTTGAGAAGGTTCGTGTCGTTTCCATTCACTTTCATATTTAATTTATGGAAACACATAAACACATGTTGGAGAAATGGAGGCAATGACCTATGTCAGCAAGAACTGGGACATTTCATGTGTGGATAGATGATGGTATGGGAAATAACTATAGTCCCTGTAATCATTATAGTGATAATATGTTGAGGGCTGACAATTATTGATTCACATGTGAGGTGATGGTAGCAGCTGAACTGTTCCATTGCCAATTTCAAGTGTTTTGCAGTGGGCAACTATTGCATGCTTTAAAGGAAGACAGTGGCTGTGAAAAATCTCCAATTTAGTGGTGAGAACATAAGCTAAAGCTATTTTGATGCACTTGAGGATTTGTTGTACCTATAGCCTTCGTTACTTGCCACAAACATTGAAAATATAAATCATGTAAATGAATTTGATGTAGTGGCTAATACTCCGATTCATACAGATGGAATAAACTATACAAGGTGGCTGAAACACCAGAACAAATAAGGAAGTTCTCAGGGCCATAATTGCCAAGTACATTGCAGCACATCCTGAAGTTTACAGAGCCACTGATGTCAAATATAGTGCAATGTACCAGGATGTTCACTGTCACACAAAATAACCCATCATATGAAAAGTGACATAACTGAAAGAGGCAACAGTGGTCCAATAACAAAATTCTGATTTTGGTTATAATCCACACATAGCTGCATTGCAACATAAATAATTCAAACTAAACAACAGAACAAGCTAAGACTGAATGCTGATCAGATTAACGACTATCATAAAGTTATTTCTTATGCTGACTAAAAAAAAAGGTGAAATATTTTCCTGGTTTTGCTAAAACATTCCTCATCCACCTATTGCTTGCTAGGGTACGAAGAGACTCCAAAATAGTCATTGCTGTGGCTAATACAAATTAACTGAACTACAACTAGAAAATATGGCAGACTTTGTAGAAAGGAGAATCTTGTCGTTTGTCGATGATTTTGGTTTTCTACAGTTGTTTGGTGTAATGCAAAAATTGTAAGATAAATTTCCTTATGGATGACAAAGATTATTATTATTATTATAACCTTACTTCATTTGAACTTTAACTTGGCTCACTGTATTCTTCTGGTTTAGGAGATCTCCAGATGGGATCAAGAGAAGTTGACTTTTCTCGGATGTGGTAAATTTTATCCAGTCTCTTGCTTTGGAAGTCATCTCAACTATTGAACCAAAGCCTCCGTGAACAACTTTTTCTTTTAAGTATCCATCACATATCAAGGCTTTACCTGTTATATACAAGAAGCAAAGATTAAACAAGCTATTTTAGAAAATATTTTAATGATCTAAAATATGTTTAAGTAATAATAAAAAACAATATACCTAAAGCTCCCCAAAATTTTTGATTTCTATATCTGAAAAAAAAAAAAGATTTCATTAATTTGTTTTTAACTTCAGTAATTTGAAACTTTAAATTTAGTTTTAAGGTAAAAAAACAACAAAGACAAATCGGAAAGAAATTATTAAATGATAAAGTTACCTGCTTAGATACCTACTTCAAGTTTACTACTTACTTTCCACATCCAAATATTTCACATTTGAAAAAGGCTTCAACTTTTTTAGAACCAGAACCTATAAGTACTAAAGTTGGAATAGTGAGGCCATAGCGATTGCCAGTTTCCTTTGGAAAAAAAACAAAAAAACTACATTTTTAAGCAACAGACTAAAAAAAAATTAAAAAAAGAGAGAAAAATACAAATTATTACAGTGTAAATTTATTGTTTATATAAAATTTAATTGAGGATTAGATTTAAAAGCTAAAGGTTTTTTGTTTGCATTATAGAAAAACAAATCAATAATAGTTGCCTCTATAGCTGCAAACAAATGTTTAGCTTCTTTTCCAAAGTCAACTGCCTGACTATTGTTTATTTGTGATGAAGGCAAGCCATTCTTTAGTTGCGTTAACCTGAAAAAAGAAAAATATCAACTATTTCAACACAATGCATATATACACAGTTCATGGTTGTGGTCACATAAGACTTCTAGTCTAGACCGTTAACAAATGAAAACAAATTTAAGGTCACAAAAAGTAGAGGTTAAGATATGTTATAACTGTATGGCTATAATACATTAAAGATATGTCAAAGCACATATAGTTCAAATAATCCAAATTACCCTCATTGTAAATGAATTGCACACTAATCAATAGAAAATAAAAGAGAATGTAAATCATGCAGATGCTTCCACATTGAGCATGCTTCAATAAAATGTGATGCAGGCTTATAAATAAAGATATAGAAACACACAAAAAAAAATAATCACTTGGACTTAACTAGACCAATGTATAATTCAATCAAGTGCAATAGATTTTGTAAGATTTTAATTTATTCAATAGAAAGTTCTGAGTTTATTCAGACTTGAAAGGCTGAACCACTCATACATTTTTTGTTACATTTTATATAAAGAGCAAAGTCCTGAAAATCTACAATAAAATTGTTAACAAATCTAACACATTCTTGACACAATTATTTTTACTTTTTCTAAAACAATAGAATTAATTTTATTTTCATATATCTTGCCAGAATAGACATAACTGCTTCCACCTATGATGCAATGTATGACAAACCTTGCCAGTACAAAATTTTAATTGAGATGAAGTTGAAAATTATGAATAAAATGTGTTTGTGTTCTTGTAATGTGTGTTTGAGATTATAAATGTTGAAGTGTTAAAAAATATATTTAAAAAAAAAAAAGAAAGAACATGTTGGAGTTTCATTATTAGGAAGAGAAATTCTGTTAAGGATTATAATATATATGAACAATCATTACACAAAAAAAATACCCATTGATTTGTTGTTGTTTTTTTGGCTAGAATTTCCTTATTTTTTAATGTTATTTTTTTACTTCCAACCAATAAAATGGCCTGCATTTTAACGATCTCCTCTAAGCTTGTTACATTAAATCAAATGGCCTTCTATTTCTTAATCTCCTTTTATTTCTACCTCTCTTTCTTTCCTTATTTATCTCTCCCTCTCCCCTTTCAATCCCCTTCTCTCTCTAGACCCCTCCCCCTCTTTTTTTTTGTCCCTTGCACATCATAATGCTCTCCCATTTAGACTTTAAACTTGAATGGGAATGGTCTACCATTTCTCTTTTTCTTCATTCTTCTTTCCTTCTCCATCTCTCTCTCTCACCTCTTCTCTCTCTTTAGAACCCCCTCCCCTTTTGTACTCTGCTTATCATAATGCTTGCCCTCTCAACTCTTTTCTCTCTCTGACCCACCACTCCTTTTTTTTTTGCACCCTGTTTGTAATAATAGGATCCCACAAAGACGATTGACTTGAATTGGAATTGCTCACTTTATAATGCCCTAAACACATAGTTTTGGTTGGTAAATTCTAGTATCATCTCCCCCCCCCCACATCCACAACAAAGTTAGACTTTAATAAATTTTTCTTTAACTTTTCAATTCAATACCAAAATATTTAAAAGGCTATTTTTTTCTTTTCATTCCCACCCCCAAATAAAATGTTTAAGAAATCCTCCAAAAACACACATACTGGTATATATAAAAAATCATTGAAAGGAAACAAAACTACCTTAATCTACAACAATCACAGCAATTTGTTGTCCCACCAATTTCATTGAGATCTTTAGTCTCAAAATATGATAACAGAAATCTATAAGAAAGAAAAATAAGAAGAAATGAAGAATAAGTGACAAAGTAATGTTATTTAATTTCCCAAAGCAAAAATGTGATAAAACCAAGTTTTTATTTTTCCAACAACATTCACACAAAAAAATACAAATATAGAGACAATGTTACAATTAATTTTGAGATTTGAAATTATGATAGACATTGAATTACTAGAGACAATTTAATAATGTTTTGTAGAATCTTTGACATTTAATGATGGGGATAAATTAGATAGAATACAAAAGCCATTTTGCAAACCTGCGCCGACAAGTTGTGATGGACAAGTAGGATTCCATTCTCCTTAACATTTTGAGTTTATGCTCTCTGAAGCTTTTATTTTGACTCTCACTGATGAAATGCCTGAAATGCAGAAAATGGCAATGAGTATTTAAACCTCAAATATTGGATTTCTTTTTTTTTTTTATCAGTGTATATTGTACTTGGGAATGATACTTACCTAAAAATATTAAAATCAGTTGGGGCAAAAAAAGCAACACAAAAACTGGGTAGACCATCTCTCCCTGCTCGTCCAATTTCTTGATAATAGGATTCAATGTCTTGAGATGCTGTTGAAAGACCATTTAGAAAGTTCTGAAGCTATTGCAAAATATTACACACTAAATTTTGTTTCAACGCTTGTATATAAAAATAACAAAGGTAAACTTATGATCTAAGTGCTGGGCTACAGACTAAGATTTGGCATTGAAGTCTTCTTTGGAGACCAGGATTTTTACTTAAGATTTATGTATATCCTGAGTGTATCCAGATTAAAGGGGTGAATCTGTTGTGGAGAGTAATAAATTATTAAGTGGACTACAGTAATGAGTGAACTGAGAGTAATAAATTATTAAGTGGACTGCTGTAATGAGTGAACTGAGAGTAATAAATTATTAAGTGGACTGCTGTAATGAGTGAACTGAGA
>JADKLZ010000003.1:25615047-25630203 GCA_021533235.1 Biomphalaria straminea
TTTTTTTTTTCAACTTGATCTCATGCCGTTTTGTCAAATGAAATGGTATTTAGTTACAAAAAGGGGCACAACATTTAATTTATGTATTGGGCTTTGATAAGCATTTTTAGGATCAAATATAAATTAGTGGCTTGTCAGATCAGTCAGCAGTTAAATTAACTGGCTTCATCAGTATTATTACAATTAATAACAAAAGAAAACAAAAAAATATCCGTCCTAATCAAACATATGCATGAGATATTATATATATATATAAAGGAAGAGGGTTTAGGCATGGGGCTAGCAAGCCCACCCGGTAAAACCTCAGAAACTGCAAACTTTAATTTTTACATGTGGTGAAGGCAGCCAGCCCCTGATGATGGCATTAGAACAAATCCAGGAGGACATCCAAGGCCCAATACATGGAAAGCCCTTCAATGCAAAGAAAAAATCTGTGGGCACCAATTGGGAAGAGGCTCTGGAAGTCACATGACCAATATCTATGGAGACAGTTTGAGGCCTTATGCACAGTGTGGAAGAAGAAGTAAGTAACAAGATATATTACAATATATTGCTACAATTACAAAACAATTAAAGTAACTACCTCTAACTCTTTATCATCAAAATCATCATCACAGAATTCATCATCATTTAAAGTCTTCATTAATGAGCTGTCCGATTCCAAAACAGATTTTTCATAGTCATCATCAACATCCCAAGTATCTTCATCATTATCGATAATCAACTCCTCAGACTAAATCGAAAAAAAAAAAAAATGCTGTCAATCCAATTGCTTTATTTTTTTTTTTTAAATGTATCTTGGCTTTTTTAAAATTAGCTTACTCACTTCTATGTGTCAATCTAATGTTTGACCAATTAATAATGAAATTGGAAAATGAAAAAATTAAATTTGGCTTTAAATTGATAATCTTTTTCAAATACAGAAACATGATACTAAATACCAGTTCTTTTTGATGGACTGCCTAACTTTTAACTTCTAATGAATTAATAATTAATGTCAAAATACAAAGAAAAGTAATAATTTTCCCTCCACATTGAAAATGGTGACAGTACGCAGTTCCAGTGCGTAGGTAAAAAAAAAAGCACTGCTAACTACTAACTTAGTAGATTTCTAAACTAATTTGGGTGAAGGATAATAGTTTATCATTAAGTTGGTCAAATAATAATTTTTTTTATTAATTTTAAGAGCACTAACAAATAGTGGTGTCTATGTATATCTATGTCATTAATCAGGACATTTTTAATCTAAACACAATATAACATATAATTCTAGTGTAATAATTTAAATACATGTACCTTCTCTGCTCTCATTTTGCTTGTTGAATAATTTTCCAGTGATATTTCTTCTTGTTTATTGTTTGATGTGTTCAAGAAGTCTTCCACACCTAGATCCTCTAAGTCATCAAAATCACAAATGTTGTTTTTTGATGACATATTCAGTGATAATTTAGAACTGTCCGAGGAGTCATCATTTTCACATTTAATGTGTCTTTCTTGAACAGCTACATTAATTTCTGAAAGGGAATTCTTGCATTCTTCCAAAGATCTTTGTATGTTCTCTTCAAAACTAGCTTCACTTTGTGATTCTACTTCTTGAATAGTTTTTTCAATAAGTCTTTTTAAAGCCCTTAACTCTTGAAGAAGATCTTTTTGTTGCATGGCTGTACAATGTTTAGATGCAATTTTTAAGCATTCAAAACTATAGTTTTATATCTTTGTAATAGAATATAAAAACATTTAATATAGTGTTGTTATTCTTTGTTTTGTAAAGTTCCAACTACAAACATAAAAAATTGCTTTAATAAGTTTAACGTTAATGATACTTTAGGATAAAACAGATATAAAAAAAATAAACACAAATTGAAATGTACACCTCAGTCAAAGAAGAAGATCTAGAATCTAGATCTAAAAATATAATTTTTAAAGGACAATTTTAAAAAAATATATATGTTATCATATAGAAAAGAAAAGGCATCACAAAGATTAAACATATTATTACAAAAAAAGAATTTTAATAAGCTGATTTATATACATATTGTATTGAGCAGATTTCTACATCCAATATAAGGTCACCATGATTATGGTGTGCACAGAGTTATGTCTAGATCATCTATCATCTAGCTAGATCTATATCACTGGCACTGCACTTGTTTTATTTTAATAATTTATTTATTTGTTTGTTTTCTTTATGGAACAGGCAATGGAACAGGCAATGAAACAGCAAAGCCAAGTACTGATTGTGAAGTCACTGAGAGTCACTGCCAAATGACAACTGTCATAACACAATGATGTTACTATCACAATGACTTGAATGACAATAATAAATGAATGGTTGAATAAAACAAATGAATTTCTATTGCTTTGACTTTGAACTTTTAAAGTCATAATGGTATGCTTATTGAATAGATCTAATTTACTTTATTTAGTTCTAGACCTTTAACATTTTCTAACTTAAGTATATTTTATAGACCTAGCATACTGGATAGAATATCTCAAGATCTAGATTTTTATCGCCTGGTTGACAATGCAGAAAAACAAGTCAACAATCATAGATGATAGAATGATAAATTCATAATATTTTACAATTTTAATTTCATTTTCCTTTTGAAAAACTCCTTTTTTTGAAATTTTGACCTGTGTTTACCAAACTGTGTTCCATGGAACACAAGAGGCTTGAGTAGGTGTTGCACAAAGTACTGGAAAACTAGTCATAAATAAACCAAGTGTTCTGTTTAATACTCAGAATGTGTGAAGTGTTCTGTTATGGAAAAAGTTTGGGAAACACTCATTTAGATCTATATTCTATAAAGAACTCTACTTTTGTAGATATCTTATCTTATATAATAAAGACGTTACTTCAAAAAAGAAGATGATTACGTCCTACGCGTCATGCATTCAGTCATGTATATTTACCAGTGACTTAAATTCTGCCAAGTCACTGGTTTTCCTGGCTAGCTCAGGCAACCCATTCCATGCTCTAATGGCACTAGGGAAGAAAGAGCATTTGTACAGATTTGTCCCAGCATATGGGACAAGGAATGTGCCTTTATCTTTGTGTCTTTCTGATATATTTTGTGAATATACTATTCACACAGATATAAATCTAGTTGAAATTAGTTAAAATCTACTTTATTTTGACATTTTCTGCTAAACTACTGTATTGGTACTGCACATTGTCCATTTCTCTACATTTCCAATATAAATGTTTTCCTTTCAAAGCAGAAAATTAATTTTGACTCGAGATTAAAGTTGACAGGCGTGGAATCGTCCATTATTTTTTTACGAACCAGGAGAACCGCATGGGTCAAGGCTTAAGGCTTTTAAAAAATGATAATGACCCATCATCTGCATGATACACCTAATTTTCGGTTTATAAAAGGATGTGAAAAAGGGTCATCCATAGTCATCTACAAGGAATTCAATATCAAAAAAATTTACATAGGGATTTAGATTATCTGAATTTAAATGAGAATTTATATTAGTCATCATCATCATCAAACTCCATTTGAGTGAGGGCTTGAGAGGCTTAAATCCTCTCTTGCAAAAGCCCTGGACAGAAACCCTGCTGTCTTGCGTAGTGCGTAGGTGTCACCATACAGGTCGAGGGGGCACCGTGAGTCAAAATTTGGCCATAGCTGTGAAAAGTATGAGCCAACAGGACAGTGGCCTGTCCTGCACTGTGCAATAATAGCTTGCTCAGGCCTGGACAGCCTCCACCACGGGAAGTGCGGTAAGGGCGCCTCATGCGCTCCCAGACGCCACAGGTTTTTTGGATTGTAGCCAGGGCATGGTGAAAGCTTACAGCCTGTTCAGTTGGTGGAATTTGTCCTCCCTGGTGGTCCAAGGAGTCTGCAATAGTGTTCCCAGTCACACCTATGTGACTTGGTACCCACTGCATTATCACAGGAATGCTATAGCGCTGCTTCATATTGTGTGAGGCCATGATGACAGTGTCCATATTGGGGGGCCATGGTCCAGGGCTTTGCAAAGCCTGTAGTACAGGTTTTAGTCAGTGACCACAACAATCTGTGTTGCCCTCAAATGTCCCTCGCCGAGTTGAGAGTCAATGACCTTTAAGGCTTCACAGACTGCCATGGTCTCAGCACCAAAACTGCAAACACTACCACATGGTCCAAAGATTTTAACTGAATGAGAGCCAAGAAAGTCGATGTAGGCTCCATAGCCTGCTCTTCCAGAATCTAACAATGCCGACCCATCAGTATATGCAAAAATAGCACTGGGCTTGAAGGGATTAATGGTCTCCAGTGCTATTATTTGGAGGTCGTGTGATGAATGACTTCGCTTAGTGGCGTTAGGATCTGCTAGTTTTAATCGTGCGTCTGGGGTCGTTGGGCAACACCAAGGGGGAAGGGGGTGAAAACGTTGAATGTTTTGTCGGTTGGTGGAGAGGTCAGCTTTATCAGATTAGTGGCATGGTGCATAAAAGACTGCATCTGGATATGTCTTCTGCATCTCCAACCATCTACTAGTTTTCTAGCTGGGAGGTATTTGTCCAGCCTTTTATACCGCTCAAAGCAGGTCAGTACTGACCTTTCCCTCCTAAGGTTTAGTGGACCTATATTAGCCATTATTTCAGCCGCATTTACTGGACTTGTCCTAAAGGTTCCACAGACAAATCTTAGTGCTTGGGACTGTATCTTATCAAGCTGTTCAAGAGCAGTCCTAGAGCCATAAATTTATATTAGTATAATAAATTTATAAACATTTAGAGAATAATATTACAAATAATATAGAATTTATGATTACCAGACGTTTAGCAAAAAGAGGAAAAATCATAATATCAAATAGGCCTATATACAGCCTTTAATAATAATACAACAAAAAAAAAAAAGTAAAGAATAGTGGAAAATAAAACCTTGTAAGGAAAATCAGGATAGTATGACGTCAATTACAATTAAAGAAGAGGTAAAGATGTAAAGAATCTAAAAGTGACAAGTAAAAGTAAAGGATAAATGAGTTCAAGTATTATATATAAGACTAAGACTAATAAAATATGTGCTTTATATAGGCTTTGTTCCAACATTTTTACAGTGTTCCGCAATTGTGACTTTTTGAAAAATCCTGTTCCGTAATTGTGACTGACCATATCATGTAAAATTTAAATATCTGTTGAAAAATTCAACAATGCATCTATTTTTATCGGAAAATGGATGGGCAATGCCTAGATACTTTTAGTTTTTCCATAGGTCTAACCATTACGGAGTAAAAATTGAAAACTAAAAGTAGCAGCAAACTTTTCCGCAATATGGCAATAGTGACTCTTCTATAGATCTAAGTGAGTTTTGAGTTTAGGCACATCAGCAAAATTTAGGTCATGTCGTGCCAGGCTATAGATCTAAATCTTATTTTACTTTTTACAGACGTTACTTCAAAAAAGAAGTCATGCATATTATTAACCAATGACAATGACCTAAACTCTGCTCTGCCAAGTCACTGGTTTTCCTGGCTAGCTCGCCTCAGGAAACTGATTTCAGGCTCTACTAGCGCTAGGGAAGAAGGAACTTTTGAACAAATTAAAATTTGTCCTAGCAAACGGAACGAGGAATGTGCCTTTATCTTTCAAAATTTGTGTGTCTTTCTGAGTATTTTATTAAATTTTGACTTTTGTTTTTGTATTTGATTTTTTTATGGTTCAGTGTTTTATTTTTATCATTATTATTATGAATTATCATTATATGATTATCGTTTGATTATGATCATTATCACAAAAAACACATCATGCATGATGACATTATTGTCATTATCTTATCATTCTTATGTAATTGGAATAATTAATAATTGTATGAGTATCAGTGGTACTATCAGCTATAGATCTAGTATCACTCAAGCCCACTCAAGGCGTCTCAGGCTCAGCTCAGGTATGCTACTTTTATTTTTAAGTTTCCATGATTTATTAAACGTTTATTGTTATACTAGACTCTAGTTATAGGACTAATGTAATTTTTTGGTGCAACTAGATTACTACATCTACCTAATCTAAGGTTCTAGATCTAGAGTCTAGTTCTCTTAGATATGGAATCTTGAGTCTAGTCTAAAGCGCATCTCTACAACTAAATATGAGATCTATAAGATCTAAATTTTATAAGAGTAGTCTGTTCTTTGTTTACATTTGTTTTTTTATAGATCCGGTTTACATCTCTACCTCTCTACCCCGATCTAGGTCAAAGGTTAGGCTAGTTAGCCTCTAGTAATAATAATTTGTATACAATACATGCATTTTAAATATAATTTAGAGGTATAAGCCTAGTCTTTATAAATAGATCTAATATAAACAGTATTAGATCTAGATCTAGTACAGAATCTATGTTTGGTCAATGTTTATGTAAAGAGTATTTAGTATGTAAAGAGTATGTAGTGATTATCTCATTATGTGATCTAGACTCTATTCGATGAATGGAGCCCCCACCCCCTTTTTTTTCCCCATAAATTTTCATGTTATAAATAGATCTAGAATAGTTACTAAGTTAGATCTAGACTCTACTAGATCTAGATAAACGTACAAAAAAATATTCCAGGAAGTATAAAATTTAGCTTGGGATTTTATCTATTAGATCTAGATCTATATACATAATAAACTTTAATAAAGGATAGAAGAAAAAATATCAAAATCTTTGCATTTAAATTTAACTTCCTCATTTCATTGCCATTCACACATTAGATTAGAAAGACACGTTATATTCCAATGAATTAAATTTAAAATTTGATCATTTACATAGACTGACATCAAAGCTCTTTAGTATTAGAACTATTTTAGTATTTAGAATCCTAGTCTACATGACAGTTTGAAAACGGCTAAGATTAATCTACTTAAATTATAGGCCTAGCTCTTTGAGAATTGAGATTGACTTAATCATTTGCCTCAATTAGTTATAGATCTAGTATAGAAATTTAAGTAGGCCCGTTAGACATGAATTTGAAGTGGAAGTTGACTATATTTCTTTTATTTAGTTCATCCCTAATTAATGGTAATTTAGAATTTTTTGTAGAAGTTAAAACTCTTTTAATGTTATTAATGATTAATTTTGTGGATTTAGTTATAGTAAACATGTAAAATTTTCACTTGTTAAAATTACTTTTTTATTCTTTCTTAGGTCAGCATGCATCAACAGACAAGCTTTTTGTATGTTATTACACTGCAACTGGATATTTTCCTGCAACTCAAGTGCCTGCTGATCTATGTAGCCACATCATTTATTCTTATGGGAATGTTAGTCCTGATGGAATCAAGCCAAAGAAACCAGAAGATGTTCAAAATTATAAGTAATATTTATTTCACTTTTGAGTTCCTCCCCTCCCTGATGTT
Source organism: Biomphalaria straminea (assembly GCA_021533235.1). NCBI lineage: Eukaryota > Metazoa > Mollusca > Gastropoda > Planorbidae > Biomphalaria > Biomphalaria straminea. The sequence continues at coordinate 25,622,372 of JADKLZ010000003.1, forward strand.
AGTCAATTAAATGAAATTTTAAAACAATTTGACTTATATGTTTTTAGGTTCATAAGCACTTTTATGGTCTTATGAAACTAAGTACATATATATTATGCACATATATTACATTATGCACAAGCATTTTTTTAACAAGATTTATCAGGCAGTTTGTGTTATTTAATAATTGCCTTTGATCATAATTTATGCAGGACCCATGAAAATAAAGCCTGAATGATCTGCATTTTGTTTGCCTAAATATAAAAGACTTATAGATTGTAGTTTTTTTGTTGTTGTTTTTTTTTTTCTTGTTAGCAGATTAATAAATTTATTCTTAATTTCACGCTTTTAAAAAAAAAAAAAAAAAGAATAGAGTTGAGATGCACAGAAGGATTCTAGTTATCACATTTAAAGACCATATCACAAATGAAGAGATGGAGACAGGTTTACTACAGCGATTGAACTGTGATACAGTGATTAAATATATATATAATAGTAAAAAAACAAACAAACACTAAGATTCTATGGCCATATTACAAGGTCTTTGGTGGGGCTTGCAAAGTACCTGGAAAAAAAAAGTGTCAGACAGAGAAAGCGATGGGAAGATTACATAAGAATGGACATGCATATGCCATTGAAAGAGGTTCTCAGGCAAAAGAAAGAGAGGAATGGAGAAAGATGGTGAAAAATCTTGTGTGGTGCCCCAACAGACTAAGGTATAGGTGAAAAAGGTGAAGCAAGAATGACTTTCTTTGTTTTCACTTTGGTGTCATTCTTTGGTGAGTGTTGCATGGGCTGGTCAGCGCACCCCACCCCCAACGCTTTTAGAGACACCACTGCTTGTGTACAATTAAGTTTAACCATTTTAATGAATTAAGTAGTTATTGAAAATATTTAATAATAACTCAAAAAAAAATGAAGGTATTTTGAAAAATAATTTTTTTTAGATGATACCCTTATAATTAGTAATTTAAATTGAATTGATTCTCAAATTACTTTAGAAAATATATTACTAATTTCTGTTAATTACATTAAGCTTTAAATATTTAATTTAAAGAATTTTTATTTATTTCTGATTTCTCTTACAACAGGACAATACTTAACTTGAAACAGACCAATCCAAACTTAAAAGTTCTATTATCTTTGCAACTTGGTTTTGAATCAGTGGTGCGTGCAGGCATTGACGTTATGACAGAGTAAGAAAACTTACTTTATCTAAGCAATTAATCTTTCAGTCCAAGTTTACTTATTCATACTTATTTTCTCGATTGTAGTACTTTTTAGACAGGCAATATTCACACCTTAGCTTATGTACATAATATTTAATAATTTGATTTAAAAAATGTTGTTATTTTTTTCTTTAAAGCTTTGCTAAGAAAGCTGTAGTGTTTCTGCAGAACTATGGTTTTGATGGTGTAGATTTAGACTGGGAGTTTCCTAAAGCAAGTGATAAAGAAAACTATCAACAATTTATAAAGGTATTATTACTATTATGAGTTGTTTAAGTACTTGACCGCTGATGCCAGGGTCTAAAGTTAAGTCAAGACTGCTAAAATTTTATCAGATATTTAACAATGGTCAGAGAAAGTAAGGAGGATTAGTTGTTCTTCACAGTGGACTTTAGTGGCATAGTTAGGGATTTGGGAACCCTGTCTATAGGCCCCTGAATTTTGACATAATGGTATGAAATAATGTAGATGTTACGTTTTGTTATGTGATGAGACTCTTTTAACAATACATCAACACAAAACGTCAACGTCAAAGTTTATAAGTAATTTAATCTTCATGAACACTCTAAACATTATTTAGTTTCTATTCCTCCATTTTTTGTTCTCCTCTCTTTTCAACACGCATCCGCACCATTCCACATTTACACTAAGGTGCGCACGTAACACCCCCCTACATGGGGCCACTTGTTACATTTTGTTATATGATGAGACTGTTTTCAACAATACCGTACATCAACACAAAACGTCAACGTCAAAGTTTATAATTCTAGCTATGCCACTGGTGGACTTACATCTCCTTTTCCAAAGATATTGCTAAGTGTATGCTATCATTTCATTTACTTGTTATTGAGCCTTCAAAGCTTGAGAAAGTAATTTATTTGACTTTATCTCTCTCTCCAAAAAAAAATGCACAATGCCATTTCACACATACAAATTGTTAAACTAAACAAATGGAGGTGCGGTGGCTGAGCAGTAAAGCGCTTGGCTTCTGAACTGGAGTTGGGGAAAAGTAAAGGCAGTTGGTTGTTGTTCTGGCCACATGACATCCTCATTAACCATAGGCTACAGAATCAGATGACCTTTACATCATTTGCCCTATTGACCACAAGGTCTGAAAGGGGAACTTTACTTTTTCTTTAAACATAAATGATTCTTGATAAAATACTGATCATCTCATCTCATTAGTTAAAAACATTTCTTCTGCCTTAAAAACTACACAAGACAATAAATTAAACTTCAATATAATTAAAACTTCATTTTATTGACTTTATGATATTAACTACCAGCACTTTTTGAATTTCTAACATGAATCATCCACCCTTAGAAATTTGAGCTTCACAAAGTGAATATGATTTCAAATTGAATTACTGTTCAATGTTAGTACACTATTGTTAATGATACAATGTCATATTAAGTATAATTGATAAAATGATATTTCCTTAATCCTACAGACAGTGATTTACCCTTGTTTTTGATCTCCTAAATTCTACAGACTGTGATTTATCCTTGTTTTGACTGTTAAGTAATCCATTATGTTCCAAAAAAAATTTTTTGAAACTTTATTATCTTATCTCTAAATGGTAACTCCTTGGCCTACTAAAAATTGAACAAATAGACAAAAGATACTGTTGTCTGTATGCATAAGGCTTAAAAATATAGTGTGTAGTACACAAGTGCTTACAATTTCTTAAGATATGAATAGGGAAAAACAAACTAACTAGATTTTACTATTTCTGCATCCAAATCATCCATAAGACAATTGAATGATCATCAAGTTGATTAATGTCATGTACTTGATAGGGAAGTTTCTGAAACAAACATAAAAAACAACTTTTTTTTATGTTTGTTTCAGAAACATCATTGTTTAGTCCTTAAATGTATTAAAAATTCATTACATTTGTTTAAATATAACTATTGTCTTCTCCTCTTAAAGGTGCTATGCCAGTTATTTCCATTTTCTTAGACTTAATGTATGACCATAGGTTTTTGTTGTTATCTTTCGATATTACATTGTTTATGTATTCACTCTGCAGCTGTTTGCTTACTTTTTGGGTCAGGTGTTTAATTTTTAGATACTTTTTATGAACTCTTTCTGCCTTAGTTTCTTTAAATTTTCTATATAGGTTTTCCTTCTGTTTACAAAGAGTCCTTAATCTTTTATTAAACCAGCATTTCTTTATTTTGTTTGATGTGTATTTAGTTGGTATATAATTTTCTATAATGTTTTTAAGCGCTATTTGTAACATAATAGTATTATATGTACATTTGCACACTAGCGCGTCAGTGCAACACCGCTAGTGTTTTACGTAATAAATGCAGTTCCTAATATGTCTTCTCTCTTAAACACTAGTTTGTTATTTGTGTAATACAAATATTCTACATGGTGTCAGAAGTGGGACGCCGACCAAGAAATCTGTTATCTTCGAGCAAGGAAATACTCACCCCTAAGACACCAGATCTTAAGGTGGTGAAGAAACACTTTGACTCAGATAAACAGTCTCAGAAACATTATTATGACAAGAGGAAAGGTGTTAAGAGTCATAATCCACTACAAGACGGAACGGCAGTCAGAATGCAACTTAATTCAAAGTGGAAACCAGGAACAATAGTTTCGAAGCATTCTAAGCCTAGATCATATAATGTAAAAAGTGGAAATCAGGTCTACAGAAGAAACAGGAAACACATCAGAAAGTCTTCTGAGAAAGTAAATAGATTTGACAATAGTTATGACTTTCCAGATGACTTGTCAGAACAACTGGAACCACAACATCTAGAGAGTCCAAGATTACAAACTACGCTGGATATGGAGCCGCCACTACACGCTGCTTCTTCTAACACATCTAGACCTCATGAACCTTACGTGACACGCTCAGGCAGAGTAGTTAACAAACCCAAGAGACTTGATTTGTGAATTGACTTTTTAGTTAACTGGATTAGTTTGTTAGTTATTCTGATAAATAGATTTTCTAAATTAAAGAAGAGAGATGTAACATAATAGTATTATATGTACATTTGCACACTAGCCCGTCAGTGCAACACCGCTAGTGTTTACGTAATAAATGCAGTTCCTAATATGTCTTCTCTCTTAAACACTAGTTTGTTATTTGTGTAATACAAATATTCTACACTATTAGAGCATGGAATGGATTGCCTGAGCTAGCCAGGAAAACTAGTGATTTGGCAGAATTTAAGTCATTGATTGATATGCATGATTGAATGCATGACGCGTAGAATGTAATCATCTTCTTTTTTGAAGTAACGTCTGTATTGTATAAGATAAGATAAGATATTTAGTAACAGGTACATTCATCATTCTGATATATCTTACTCCTAAGATCTAACATATTAAAGAAAAGTGAAATTTTGTGCATCTATTTTATATTTCTATTTCATTGGTAATCTAAATCTCTTTTAAGAAATGCTTACAACTCAGTATTGTATTTTTTAAATACTTTTATAGGCTATCAACAAATATGCATGTTCTACATTCTGTATTGGTGAATGCATATTGGAAACTTAATCTTTGTCATTGGAGACTGAAGTTGGCATGACTCCTTTTTATTCTTTAAATACATGTGACTGTATCTGATATAAAGAACAGACTATGTTGGGCAGGTCACCTCAAAAGAATACCAGATAACAGGGGAGCAAAGATCCAAAGGAACCAAAAGGCAGGCGACACAAAGCCAGATCCCGAATGCGTTGGATTGATGATGTGGAAGCAGATCTGCAACAGCTTGGGGTTAGGGGGTGGAGACGAAAGGCCCTGGAGAGATCCGAATGGAAGAATGTGTGCAAGCAGGCCAGAGCCCTTCAAGGGCTGTAGCGCCACTGGGATGGATGGATGGATGTATTTGATATACATTAAACAGCACTTAATGCATCGTTGATACTTTTGTTAAACTTTAGATATTCAAGTCAGAGGTTGCCAAAGTAAACATGCTGTTGTCGATGGCATTGCCTAATACCCCATCTCATTTTAAAGGTTTTGATGCTAATACTTTGACAAGGTAATTAACCTTCAAATTCAGTATTTAAATAATTTTAAAAGAAATTTCCATACATTGGAAAACTATAACTGGATATTGGTTTTTCTTTTTTTTTTTAAATTTTTGTCTCTTGTATTAAGTGGCAAATGTTTAAGGTGTCTAGATCATCATAACATGGATGTAAGTCATCTCCATTTCATTCTTTCCATAATCTTGAGATATTTTCATATATCTCTTTTGCTTCATCGTTCCATATTGACTGTTTAAGCCAGAGAATTATGTTTTGTGCCTCTAACTATTTCAAGAACATAAATACCTTTTTTTTTTCCAAATGAAATTCAATTATAAATTAGGAAAAATAAACATTTTCCAAAACCTCAAATATTAATTAATGTCATAATTAATTAAATGTTCCAAACCTTGAGTACATTTGTAAAAGATTATTAAACAGAATATTTTTTAAAATCCTTTTTTTAAAAAAATCAAAGCTTTTCTAAAGGGAAAGAACTCTGCCCTTAATACTGTATCTATCAATATTGTACAAGTAATTTCCCTTATTTAAAATCAAACTAAATAATTATTTACCAATTGCTTTATTAATTGATTCATGTTTTGTTAGGTACAATAAATAATTGATAGGCGAATGCTTATTTAATGGAACTAAACCCAACAAATTACTGAGGAATACCCTTGTTGGTATCAAACAAAATAATTAATTACCAGTAATTAATTGACTATTGGTTACTTTTTAAAAATTAATTCATGCCTTGTCCTTGCCAATTAACTAATTGGGCAAAGTTTGAACTTTCTTAAGAAAGGGTGTGGGAGAAATAACATGTACACACTTTTCATCCTACAGACAGACAGTGTGAACTGATATAAGCTTTGTAAAATATATATAAATATATATATATAACAATACACTTTGTGAAATGATTCTTTATTTTATTCCAAAGCATCATTTAGATTTCATTAAATTATAGTTTAATGCCATTTCTCTTTCTTCTTTAATAACAAAATTATCTAGCTATGTAGACTTTATGACAGCCATGACTTATGATCTGCATATGTTTATAAGAAATATAGACAATTCTACAGGATACAACAGCCCATTATTCACTCCCAAAGGAGATGGAAAGTATTATTCCACTGTAAGTAAAGTTATTTTAGAATTTGATTACTTTTTTGTTAATCCATTTTATGATTTAGACTCTTTATAGGCAAGCTTTAAACAAAATAAAAGTATACATTATATGTATCTAACAACTTGAAGCTTCTTCAGAAACATTTGAATTTGAGACTTTGTATAAAAATTAAATTTTATTACAATTTTATTAGACATTAAACCACTGTTACATAAGATCTGAACGAAATGTTCATCTCCTTTCCATTTGGACAAAAACAGAAAGATTTTAAAACTCCTACATCCCACTTTACAATATCATCTTTCGTCATTGAGAAGTACATAAAAGTCTAATTTATAAAGTGCTGGTTATGAGTGTGTATGTGTTTTGTGTGTGAATGTTGTTCGTATTTGCATCTATATTGTTATTGTACAGTAGTTACGCTGAGGTTGTCAATTGTAGTCAAACTGAATTTCTATTTGATTGGATCAATAAAAATTATCTTATCTTTCTAACTTAGATGATATACAAACGGGTGGTGGTGGATTTTTTTTTCGTTTTGTAGAATAAAGAGTTAAAATCTAAATATTGTCTACAAAAGATTAAGAAATCTAGAAATCTTTAGTAAATATAAAAGGGAAAGGGGCAGTATCCATTTTAGCATTTCCACTAGACTGCCCACACTTTTCTTTATCATCAACTAAAAGAATTGTAAAAGTAGTACTGTCAATTTTCTTCTTCTTTATAAATTTTTAGCCCTGTTTCATTACTTGAATCTCAACACATTAGAAAATTCTTGGCATGTAAAGTTAATAAAATTAAACTCCACCAATATTACAATTAATTTTTTTTTTAATTCTTCCAATCTTTTTTTTTTTATTTTCAGAGTGCAGTTATCAATTTTTATCTGAGTCAGAATATAACTGCAAGCAAACTATTAGTTGGTATACCTACATATGGTCGATCATGGACATTGGCTGATCCATCAAAACATGACTTGCATTCTCCTGCTGTAGATAAGGGCAGTCCTGGACCATACAGACATTTTCGGGGTGTATATCTCTATCCTGATGTATGTTGTTGCTGTGTATTTTTGTCTTTAGGAGAGAGAAATTTACTTTTATGTTGTTTGTTTTGTAAATGTTTGAATGCTATTTTTATTTGTCATTTGTAAACTTAATTTTTTTTTATGTTAGGAGAATTTACTTTTCTATATGTGATTGTTTTATTACACTATTTGTAGATTTTATTTTAAAATTCTAGCCTTTTATTTATTTTTCTCTATTAGACATGTGTGGCAAACACTCAGGGTGCTACTACTGTTGCTGATGATGTTAATGTTGCTGCCTACTTGTATTTTAATACTACTTGGGTAGCTTATGACAATATATGGACAATACAACAGAAGGTACATTTTATATAGGTTGTTTCTTAAACACAACCTTATGATTTTAATAACCCTCATGTGTTTTGTTGACTTTGAAATTTAAGATTTAAATTTATTTTTTTTT
>JADKLZ010000003.1:25653878-25666008 GCA_021533235.1 Biomphalaria straminea
AAAGACCTGGTGGGCTTGATTTGTCACAAGTTTTGCAAGCCCTGCTTGATAGAGCTCGGAAGTATATATCACCAGAAGTTACTATTCTTCTGTTAAGATGTTTGAATCAACAAATATTCTTATCTGAACAGATAATTACTGAGGTAGGCAGAAATATATTTGTGTGTGTCTGTGTACTATAATACTCAGTTTGCTCATTTAAGCTTTAACCCAAGTTTTTTTTTTTACCTTTTTAAATTGATGGTTTTAGAGGTCAACTAGTTCAGAGTAAAATTTGCAGCATTTGGATTGACTGCTTCTGAAATCTAAAATATAAAAAACTCTTAATGATATCCAGGACTTCATAATTTCTACATTTGTCAAATTTAATGACTTTATTGTTTGTTTTATTCAGATATTAGCAATATTAAATGTAACAGAGGAGAAAAATCTAACTACATTACAGTTTGCCTTACTTGTGGAGGAGGCTGTTGAACTAATATATAGGTCAGATTTTTTTTTCTGTTTCTTTTACTTTTAAAAATAATTGATAATAGTGCAGGAATATTTTGTTTATTCATGGAGCTATGAGGTAAACAGTAACCTAGAATACAATTCAAAATGTTAATCTTTTTGAGATAAGTTTACTCTTGAATAAATAACAATAATAATACTTGTCTTCGGGTCTGAAGATTAGTGAGGAATGCAGTATTTCTCGTGGCTGCGCAGCCCCATCTGTGACGTACATAGTTTTCCACATTTAGGCCAAGCATAACCATTGTCTGCAGGTGGTCGATTTAGATTTACTTTTCGCCGTCTGCGTTTGTCCTCGACAATAAATATAATACCTTTTATCCTGAAGGAAATTTATTAAAGCATGCATTTTACATAACAATTCTAAAAAATGTGATGGTTGCCTATGGAAAAATGTCTGTCAAAATTTGTACATTGAATTTGATTTTGTGGATTGATTTAATTTGCTTTTAATCTAGTAGAATAAATTTAAATAAGTCATTAGGTCAAAAGCTGTAGTTGTTCTGGTGGTACTTTTTTTTTTTTTGAAGATATAGAAAAACTGGAAGAAACATAGTGATTTATATTTATTATAATGTGGATTGAGAACAATTTATTATTCAGATTTCTAAAGTATAAGAAATAAAAAAAAATCAACGTCAACATGAAATTTCAAATTTTTAAAAATTGATTGTAATTCGTTTATCTGACTTTATCAATCTGTGGGTCACATCACAATTTGTAACTGCAGAATTTGTTAATAAATAAATAAGTCATACAATTGCCTTTATTCTTATTTCAGTCTTGAAAAGCAAAATGGTGATAGTTTGAAAGTTACAGCATCATCGTGGGCTTATTATACCATTCCAGCATTGGGAAGTCCTTCCAATGAATTAAGAGAAAAGGCATTTTATTTAATTAATAAATACCTGCACAGTCTTATGGATTTTACACCTTTAAGCAAGCGCATAATAAAATGTTTGAACATAGTAAGTAATGAACAGTTTGAAATATTCTTACATTTGAAATACTTAGTCAAAACTAGCAAGTAACATAAAAAAAGGTTTTTAAAAAGACGATTCCTTCTTTATACAGCTGACCAACCTTTGTAAGAATATTTATTTTCCTCTTGACAACTTATAAATGATTTACAAATGATTATCTGAGAGTTTTCCTTGTGTGGCTTGTCAGCTAGTATTTTTTTTTTCTGATATATACATAAACTCAAATTTTGAAAGATCATTAGTCGTTTTTTAGATGTTGTCCACCCAGACTCCACCCATGAATTTGCCAGCTATTAAGAGAAATTATAAATATGGAAGGTAAACAACTCTTTCTCCTACATCAACAGGGCATGGCTGTGTCTTTGAAGAAGTTGATGTTCAAGGATCCTTTGTATGTAATCAATGTTTGGATTCTACTGATAAAACTTGTTGGAAAGGTATATTTTTTTATTTTTTTTTTTCTGTTTAACATTGTTTCTTTAATTATTGTAAGTTTTTAAACTATGTATAAAAAGACATATATTTCATGATATATACTTCAATATTTTTTTTTGTACAAAGCTTATATTAACTCACTCAAGTCTGTCTGGTAAAAAGTTTGAATGTATTATTTCTCCAGCACCCAATCTCAAATCAAGCTAAAATTTGTGCACACTTATTTCTTTGACCTGACGACACAAAAATCAATAAAAAAAGACAACCAATTAACTCTTTCAATGCGAATTATTTTGATCGAAAAAATGGAGTTTTCCTGAACAAACACAAATTTTCAAGGGGGTAGAGTTGCTAAAACAACTATAACTTTTTTATTTTATTAAATAATCAAACATATTTGATTTTATTTTAAAGGAAAATGAATGAGCTACAAATGTATAGTAAATTAAATAAATTTTACAAACAAAATTTTTTTTTCATTAATTTTAAACTGAGTACGGAAAAGAAAATATTTTAAAAATTCATTTAAAATCGATATATTTAAGATTTAAAATTTTAATTAAACATTTAATCTATAAATATTTTAAAAATCACAATACTAAACACATTTAATCACTTTAAATTTCATAAAAGATGAGAAAATGCACTAAGAAATTGTATTATTTACATTTTTTGGGTCCCGGGAAATAAACTAAAAAAGAGGAACAATTAACATAATTTTGTGTATTTTTTTTAAATGTGTTGGATAATGCATCGAATTTAGTATCAAAATAAAGAACAATCACTCCCACATCCGGTAAGTTACAAAAAAAGAGAGAAATAAAAAGTTTAACATAAAAAAAGATAGTGAAACAAATAGTATAAACCAAGTTACTCGCTGAGAGTAACGCCGCACTGACCAGCGCTAGCAAAGTTACTCGCTGAGAGTAACGCCGCACTGAAAGAGTTAATTAATTAACTATTGGTAATTAAGTTTTTGTTTGGTATATCAAACAAGTGAACGAAATTGTGCTTCACTAAAATTGTGGAATAAGCTGAAGGTTAACGGTTGCTGCTTCAAAGTATCCAAACTAATTAATACAATTACACTTTATTTAAGCTTTGTTTTTTTTTTTTTTTTTTATGTTTTTCTTGTTATGTACTAGCTTTAGGTGGAAATAAAAAAATGTCCATAGCTAAACTGCATTTTGCTATGACCAATGTCATGTAAGCTTAGAAGAATATAAACAGCTCATAAAATTTAAATCCATGTGGTGTCTGCATGTTTTGGTGTAAGATAAATAACTGACTAAATTATTTTTCTTCGTTTGGAGGATCTGTGAGATTTACATTGATACAATTTATTACACTTATTATTTATTCCATATATTTATGTTTTTTTTTACACTATTTAGTCTTTTTTTTAATTAGAAATCTGTTATCATTGATTTCCCTGCATAATATTTTTGCCTTTATTCTTTCTTGTCTAGGAAATCCATAAAGGCTCAACTATTAATGCTATGCTAGAAATAATAGAGATTGGCTTTAAAAGTACTCCAGAAATACGTTTAAAAGCATTTGTGGCATGGAGGAGTCTCATTGATAATTTTGCTTTGGATGAAAGTATGTTTAACTTTTAACATTTTCAATAGCCTTCATAGGAAAAAAAATAGCTTTTTAAAAAAAATGTTTTTGTAGTTTTCACTTGTGCTGCATCCAACCTGGTTTCATTCTATATTTTTCATGTTTTTCATTGTTACTAGAGGTGATCTCAGATCCTAAACGAATAAACCTTTTAATGCTGGTTCTGAAAATTGACAATGCGAAAAGGGTAGATGTTGCTAAAGAAAAACTTATAACTTGGTGGCATTTTGCAATTTGCTTAGGATCTCGGCTGTTAACAAGTGTTGAGCAAGTAAGTGAAGTATTAGATTTTTTTTTATTTCAATTATTTTAAGAACTAATAATTTGCTCTTTTTTTATTATAATTTTTTTTTTGTTAGAAATTGATTTGATTAAAAAAATGTAATGTAATAAAGGAAAACTTAAAATACCACCTAATTAAAGTTGAACATTTCTAGCAGCTAATATTTTAATACCGGTATACAAGTAGTTTCACATTGAATGTATAGTGAAAAAGTATCATTATTGTTTCTAAGCGAATACTTTTTTTTTTTTAAACATTGACCTATTTACATTTTCTTAATAAAAGTTGTATAGTATTTGTTGGTTTAGAGATTTGAAATGTAATCTTGTATATAGGCAAGAGATGAAATCTAGTAAATTTATTTTTCAGATTATATATCCATTAGTGCAGTTTTGCACAGGGATAAGCAGCAATGCCAAATTAGGTTTGAATGGTTTTTTTTTTAAAACTTTTTTCAAATTAAGATTGAAACTTATATTTTTTTTATAAAGCTTATTTTAACTCTTTCTGCCTGTCTGGGTGGATTTTTTTTTTTTTTTCTCCCACTTTCCATTCTTAGATTAAAGTTAAACATTTTGCACAATTATTCATTGTCAGTGAATGAATCAATAAAAAAAAATTACCAATTAGCTTATCAGTGAGTGATAATTCATAAACCTTGCAATGTTGACAGTGGTCCTCTCCGTTAATATATATCTATATAAGCTTTGTTTTTTAAAAGTTTTATTATAGTTTGATTGTTTCATTATAAAAATTTGATGAGCCTACATGAAATATTTTTGACACATTTTAAACTTTTGTATTTTCAGGGTCATCCAACTCTAATAAACTATCATCACCCAAATCTGGTAATCTTGTGACAGTATTTCCTGCTATTCAAAAGTTAGGACTTGAGGTTCTTGCCCATATACTTGGAAAAATGGAGATGCAGTCAACAGTTGAACAATATCAGTGGACGTTAGGTAGGAAAATCGTTTTTGCTTATATTTTTTTTAACCATATTTGTATTATTCAAGCAGAAAATAATTAGTAGAAACTTAAGATTCTTCTTTTAGTATCAGTTGTTCAAGTCTTTCAAAAGAGTTTTAATGATGACCCAGTGAAAGATAGGAAATTCTGCAAGTTAATTTGAATATATATATATATATAAAAAGTCATTAACCATATTTCTTTTTAGCTTTAATTTATACAGTAATTTAGAGATTTTTCTTATGCAGAAAGTTTAGTAAGGAACCATTTATTAAATAGTCAAACATTGGTATATCAAAGATGTATATTTTGAAATTTTTGTTATTTGTATGTTTTCTTATTGGCATGTGCTATGATTACAAATCAGTTATTTTTTTTAGTAACAGTCATCCCGAAGATAAGCTTATTTAATTTCTAGGGTTAAACAAATATGTGGATGACTATTTTAGACAAAAATATTTGTTTTTCATCTGGATATTTATATATATATATATATTTATCAGAGGCCCCAAAGTTTTATGATGCAACATCACTAAATTTTGTGAGACATGCTCCATTCATATTGTCCAGTCTTCAAGATTTGTTAGATTCAATTGGACAAGAAGCAGATCGTAAGATATACATCTTTAAATTAAATAAGAAACATTTAAATGCTTTTTATTTTTAATATTCTGTAAATGAAGCAGATTAAAATGTGTCAGTATTGAAAATATAAATTATAAATCAATTTTTGAAAAGCAAAAAGTTTTTTAATGTTTTTAAATTCGCTTAATTGTATTGTAATTTGTTTCTAATTTTCAGAATCACTTTTGTTGTACATTTGGACTAATTTAAGTTTCCACATCAAAACTGCTTTAGAAACTAATTCTTCCCCAAAGAGTAGAGAAGTTTTCAGTAACTTTTTGAATGTTTTGCACTCTGTTGTGCACCAAGAGAAGGTCAAAGGTGAAACTGTCTTGGTAAATATTCTTTTTAAAACAATTATAAATTTAGATGAAAAAAAATCTTTTTATCATGTATTTGTATTTCACTATGCATAATTTTTTAACAGCACTTAAAATATATAACTTAGAAGTTATGACATAACCCAGTGTTATTAAATTAAAACCTATTATTCTTATTACAAATGTCTTTTATGCAGTGAAGTGTCAAGGGGACAAATCTTTCATTACTTAGAATTCATATATTATTTTTTTATTTTTGTAAAATTTGCTAACGAGTTCATAAATATAGTTTGAACATAAATTTTGTTTACATCAGAGCAGAAGTGATGTGCATGAAATTGAAAAAAATTAATTTTTCTATATATTTACATTATGAAATGATCACATTTATTACTTACAAGATGTTAAGATAAAAATAGATTTCAAAGTAAGTAGTAATTTCATTCAATTTAATTTTTTATTTACAGAAATTTATCATGAAAATCTGTGATTATTTCCCCCCAAAAGTTTTGTCTGCAACTTCCTACAATATTGTTGGTAAAGGTGCTACGTTAAAAGTAAGTAGACTGACATTTTATAGTTTTTAAAAAATGTGGGCTGTGTGATGATAGCCACTTGGCTGCCTATTAAGGGGAAGTTCAAACCTGACCAGCTGATGTGCTTACTAAAGGCAGCATGCAAATCTTCCTCTAGATAAAAGCCTCCTGTCATGGGTCAGCAAAAGACGTTGGACCAGAGCACACTGAGCTTGCTTTTATAGCATGAATGTTGTGCTGTACAAAAATAATGTTGACAAAAATTTGTGATGGTTGAAATGACAGCAGTATAAGGTTCTGTTCATCTAAGTAATATTCAGCATTTTTAAAAGAAACCAGACATGCTTACATTATTTCAAAAGAACATGTCATTTGTGTTAGAAATGTTATGTTGCTCCTTTTTATTGTATAAGTATAATGTGTTTTAATAAAAGGAAAATTAATGTTACCAACACAGCTTGCAATTTCAGCCAAAATCTAGACTCACTATTCCAGGCAAAAACTATTGGGGACAAAGGAGTCAAAATGTGCTAATCCATGACACATTGATGGGAAAGTTAAATGCAATATCCACATTATTATTTTTAAGTAATTATTATTAACTTAGTTGTTAACTATTAATAAAAAAAAATATTCAAATAATTCACATCTTTTTGTTGTGTGTCTTTCCAGGCCTGTCCTGCACAACTTCTTATAGAGATTCTATTGACTCCATCCATCTTCAACAGTTTTAAGTCCCTGTCAAAGTAAGTTATTATATACTATTCACACAAACAACACAGCCAAATGAATTTATTTTGTTCAATATAATTTGCAGAATGGAGTTGTTTCAAGCTATTTTGTTTAAAACTTTTGTAGTGTTAGTTGCATCACTCTGTTCAGCAAGCTGATGAGTGATGGAGCCAGCAACATTCAAGGGGCCTTGCACTACATACAAAGTATAGCTGAGATGTTAACAGCACAGGCTACACTATTACAGCAAGAATTGCTGGGCAAACTCTGGATTGAACTGGCCCAAATATTGCATAATCATCTTATTGAGGTACAAATATTTTGCTTTGTGCCTGTTCAAATGTTAAAATTTACTTGCTTTATTCATTAGCTATGGCCTCTGTTTTGATATAGTGCATCACACAAAGATGAACAATATAAGTTCAATAATTATCAGTAAAAATCTGGATTATGATATAAATATTTGATTTTGAGATTTACTTGAATTGTTTTGAACTAATATTGTTTACATGATTTAGTTTTGAGATTTACTTGAATTGTTTTGAACTAACATCATTAACATGATTTCAACTTATCCCACCAATTATTTACAGACTAATGAGGTGAATCAGGGGGATGCTTTGGATCATAATTTTAATTGTATGTATGCTGTCCTTGTTCTGCCATTCAAGCACCAACTCGCAGAAGGAGTAAGTTCTGGATTAACGTTTATTGCTTATTTATTTTCCCCCACTTTCTTGATTTCATTCGTCTTACAAGTAGACTAAAAGAAGCATCACATTTCTCTTTTAATTCATTTATTCTTTATTAAATTTTGTCTTCTACAGAATCAGAGCAAAATATTAACAAAAGTCTGGAAAGAATTATACCAAACATTTGCACGGCTGTCAGCTCTTGTACCAACAGCTGAAGCAAATATTTGTATGGAGCAGATGTGTTCTATGCTATCTGCCTTTTCATCTTCTGTTAAGGTAATTGCTACTTGTGATTTCCTTTTATTTATTAACAGTATACATTTTTAATAGTCTCTAAATTATCCCAAAGCAGATTGAGACAGATGTAAGGGAAACTTTGTTATATCGTAATGCATTTAAAAAATGTTTAATTTTGTGCCATGTTCTCTTTTCTTGACAGACTTTGTCAGAAATGGATTTCTGGGTAACAACTTGCTGTCAAATGATGGAATTAGCTGACTTCACTTTATTCTCAAGCAAACAGCTTCTTAGTTCTGGAGTTTTTGGTGCATCTCTGCAGAACAAAAGAAAACAACGCCCTTTGGGTCATTTTCATTTTATTATAGCCAATCTCGCTGAACTTCAGACCAAAACTATTGAGCTTGTATCATCACATAAAGGATCAGTAAAGGTAAGGCTTTTAATCTAATTATTTTTTTTTATTGGAGGCATGTATTGAAATTATATTTTTAAAGTGCATATTTTTATTTTATTTTCAGAATGTTAGCTTTAAGAGTCTTGTCAGTAGCATTTTTGATGCGCAGTTTGAAATATACTCTACACTATTTAGCCGCATTGATGGAAATAGCTTTATTCAGCAGTGCTTTGAATTTTTAGCAAAGCCCTTATCAGAATTGTTCAAGTATTTTTCTCTGGACATTTCCAAGAGCTTTCAAACTACTTATGCTACAAAGGTAAACTTTGTTACATTTAAAGATATTCTTTTTTTTTATATCTTACTTGTTATAGTAGATTACTCACATTTAAAGGATATAATTTTTGTTTTATGAGATGTAAGTATGAGTGCAATTTGATGGCACAAATAGTGAAACTTGGGGGTAGGGTGTCCAAATAATATTTATTTCATGGAAATGTTTAGTTCATTCAAGACATCTACGAGTTCTCCAAAAAGTAGTGTTTAGATTTAGGCCACGTCTTGAGTATACACTCAATGGAATTGGTTTCAGGATATTTCATTCATTAGTTCAAATAGGCTTTCTACATACAATACCAGTAATGACCTCTGACCAGATAATAAAAATAACACTTAAAAAAGGAAGGGGTATCTCCATATCCAATAACAGTAAGTGGGTTATTATTTTTGGTTTATTCAAGGACCAAATTACAACTTTAAGTCATGTTTTATAGATGCACATTTTTGCTTGTCTAAGTTCTGTTAGACTTCATGGACAAATGTTTTCCTCTTATACAATATATTTTTATAATTGATTACCTTTTATTTAAAACACTTTCTGATTTTGGAAATAAGTTTTTCTTTTTCTGCACTAGCTGGAAAAACTTTGGCGTGAACTAGGTCTTTGTTTAACATCACGATATTCAGGCACTCTGGATACTGAGTTCTTATCAATCATGGCTCCACTATTGCAAGTCAATCTAATGCACACAAATGGCACAATTCAAAATGAAGCTATTGCTATATGGAATTCTACTTTTGGCAATTTATCTTCACTTACTTACCCTGATAGTCTTAAGTAAGTTTTTTTTTTTTTTAATATCTTGCTATGTTTTATGTTAATAGAAAGTAAAACATTGTAATGATACACATTTTTTTATCAGAAATTTAACAACCATTAAATTAAGAGTTAATAATAATTCAAAACTGTTCATTAACATATTGTCAATTCCAACTTGTTCATCAACATCTTGTCATGTTCTTTTTGGAAAGGCTTCTATATAAACTTGCCATTTCCACTTGCCTTTTATTTTAAGTTTCTTTTAAGCCTTTTTTTCCCCACAACACTGTTATGGATCCTTCTCAGCATTGTTTGCTCTAGGCAAGCTTGGTCCTATCGTTGTTAACTTTCTTAAGGCTAATTCAATTATACAGTCTCAAAAAAAAAAGGCATTGGCTTTGAGTCTGAAGATTAAAGAGTGAGCATTTTATGTGATCATGAAGATGAGCTTTAACCTATAGCCCATGTGACACAGATGAAAATTGTTTCTCTCTTATTTCTAAGCCTTTTTTTTTTCTACTAACATTTTAGGTATTGAAGTTATGCAGCTAGGATCCTGCTAATTTTTTTACTTTGAGGTGTTGTTATTTCAGTAAGAGTAAAGTTGCTTCTTGCAGGTGTTTCTGTTTCACAGTCTTTCTTTGAGCTCATTTCCTTTCAACTTAATGTGCCTTCACCAGCACAAATATTCCATGAGTATCTACTGTTTGGCATTCCTCAGAACATCATTATTTTTGAATAGTCCTGCTTTTATTATACCTTTAAAAGAACAAGGTAACATTTGTAAATGTGCTTGAGTACATTGAAATGTTAACATCCGCAACTCGCAGTTCCAAGTGAAAGCTACTGCTTGGTATGCATGGATTTTTTCTGGCAACAAGAAAATAATTTTGGCAAATTCTCATTTAATGGCAATAATAGTACAATATATTTAGAAAAATATTTTGTTATGCAGATGATTTGCATATCTGAGATCAAGTTTTTGTTTTGATAACAAAAATATTAATTTGTTTTGTCATTTTTTGTCTGCAGCTCTGTGCTGACCAAAATTAAAGAAAAAAAGACCATTAAACTCTTAGGACATGGGTGGATTCCATGTGATGAAAATGCAGTTATAGCAGAGACTCCTTTTAGTGAAATGAATATGGTAATTACTAATCTGTATCTGATAGATAAAATATTTAGAGACTCAATTTCAGTTGTCAGTTCATTTACAACTATTTTTTTTTTGTTCAGGATGAACTCCCAATTCCCACTATTATGCCGTCTCCCAAACAGCAGAAAGGAAGTCTTCTAAATAAAGATCTTTCACCTGCGCGAGTGTCATCACCAAACTCTAAAGCTTCCCCTGTCAGAGTGGTCAACCACAAGAATCTAAATTTATTGTCATCTGCTAAAAAGAATATAGCCTTGGAGTTCATGTCAGAAGATGTGAGTATATATTTCAGATGACTTAACAGAGATGACTGCTTGCACACATTTATGTATGACAATGCATGAGTATTCATTTCTTTGGTACAAGCAAAGTAGAAATGAAATTTTTTTTATATCTTTAAGTCAGTGAGGTTTTATGGTTAGTTTAATTTTTACAGCCTTTATGGTCCTGCTGTGTTATTCAGGTCAATATATAAGATAAGATAATTTTATTGATCCAATCTAATGGAAATTCAGTTTAATTACAATTGACAACCTCAGCGTAACTACTGTACAAAAACAATGTTAATGAAAAATTCGAACAACATTCACATACGGACACACATTCACATTCACAACCAGCGCTTCATGGATTTGACTTCTATGTACTTCTCGATGACAGCTGACTTCGTAACACTCTGACCGAGAGTGGGACAAAGGAGTTTTTATATCTTTCAGTTTTAGTCTTGATGGAAAGGAGACGACCACTTCGTTCAGATCTTATGTAACAGTGGTTTAATGGGTGCAGGTTGTCTTTAAGAATAGTGAGTGATTTGGAAATGCATCTTTCTTGGAAAAGCATCTTCAAGAGATGGTAGCTGTGCTTGAGTAATATAAGATGCTTTTTTAATTAGTCTATTTATTCTAAGTCTTTGTGCCAGTGAAGTATTACCGTACCAGCAGGTGATGGCAAAGTTAATAAGACTGCTGATGGTTGATGTGTAGAAGAGTTTGATTATTGTTCTGTCTATGTTAAATTTTCTTAGCTTTCTGAGATAGAAGAGTCGCTGGTTTATATCTCTCCTTTTCCTTTCCCTATCTATCAGGTGATCAAGATATTTACATGATTTTTTACCCCACTTTGCCTACTTCTGCCATGTGATGTCTCACCCATTTTCTGTAGTCCTTTCATCTCATTACAGGCTGTGATAGTAAAGTGCTTGGGTGGTCCCAATTGTAAATCCTAGTGAAAACTAGGGTAAGGGATTTTTTAACCCTCAGAATTTCAGGATGCCCCCCTAATTTTATCCATTTCTGACAACTTGAAATGAGTAATGGAAATTGAAGTGGCCAATAGTTGTACTAGTCATGATATTCATAGAATCAGATGAGATTTACAATATCTGCCCATGGATCACAAGTTCTGCTTTTTTTTAATTGCTAACCATTCACTTATGCAGCATTTTGTCCTGCCACTTTGTTGGAGTAGCACTCCACTCCTCTTTCTAGTTGACTCCACTCCTCTTTCTAGTTGACTCCACTCCTCTTTC
>JADKLZ010000003.1:25666018-25676021 GCA_021533235.1 Biomphalaria straminea
TTCTAGTTGACTCCACTCCTCTTTCTAGTTGACTCCACTCCTCTTTCAGATGAAATAATAACATTTTCAAAACTTCTAGTGTGGTGACATGGTTTAATACATTTTTGTTTCATGTATTGGACTTACTTTTTTACATTTTTGATCCATCATTATTAAACAATTCTTCAGGATTTTGTTGTCATTAATTCACCTTCAACAAAAAAGAAAAGAGTATTAACAGAGCATCAGAAAGAGGTTCTTAGAGAAAAACGGTAAGCCAAAAGAAGAAATTATCCTCCTTTAAACTAATAAGCTATACTTATATTATGAAGAGCTCTGTACTTTTATATTATTTTTAAAAATACTTTTTAAATGTTATTTTTTAATAGATTAAATTAATTTTTCATTTTTCCTTTCTGCTATAGTGTACTTCCAGCCATGTATAATAACTTGGATGCCTCTCAAGATGTCTCTCTAGGAGCACATTTCATTACAGACACACAGCATGAGTAAGACACTTTTTTTTTTCATTTCTTTTGTTTTTAGTAGAAAGAACACAAACCAACATCTAAAATTATCTAAAAAAGAAAAACACTATGAAATATACTGTTTCATATGCTTCTAATTATAAGTCCAATTAAGAAAGAATGCAGTATTTCACATGGCTATGATATGATATCCACAGTGGATTAAAGTTCTCTTTTAAATGTCATCCCTGTTACCTTCCTTAAAGCCTTGAAAGTGTGGATCCTGCAACCTTTGTAATAGTTCTCCAGCTTTTTTTTTTTTTCAAAAGTCATTTGCTTCAGATGTTTTACTGTTTATCAGTGAAGGCTAGCTGAAACCCAAGTTGTTAGGGGCGGGGGGTCTCACATACACTATCTTACTTAAATCTCTAAAAAAAAGTCTTACTTAAATATCTCAAAAAAAAAAAAAAAGATCACAGCTGTTGAATAATAATTAGTTAATTTTCCAGAACATTGTTATTTGTAGTAAAGTCTTATAAAAGTTATATCAATTGTTTATTTACCTATCTAGTTGCCAAGGTCATAAGTCACTACAACTATAGCTCACTAAGTATATAATTTGATCATATCAATATAAATAATTAAACTTAAGAAAAATTAAAGCTATTTGTTTTGTTCTGATTTAAGCAGTGAGTCAACGGTTGATAATTTGACTGACAAATCAACTATACAATCAGCCCCGCAGGTATGCTACAAGTTCTTTGCCTTATGGAAATTTTGTGTTACTTGCGTGAAGCATATTTAAAAAAAACTTTTTTTTTTAAAATTTTGTCTTTGAAATAGCATTTATTTGTTTTTTTGCATTTATTCGTTTTTTTCTAGGATGCCAAAGCAACTTTTCATGAATCTACAGTGAATAAATCAAACTCTGTTTTGAGGAGATCATCAGTGCGTATTAAAGATATCAACAACTTTGCTGCTCTTTCTTCTGAGATAAATCAAGAAAAGTCATGCAGTGATAATTTAGATTCAAAAATTCAGAAAGAAACTAAAAGAGGTGCATTAAAGAAATCAGCTCAAGATAAGAAAGAAAGTCTGAAAGTTGAGATTGAAGCTAATCCAGAATTAAATTCTGAAGATTCTGGAAAGAAAGCAGAAATCAGTTCATCATTTGGAATACTAAATTTGGAAACTAAAAATTCAAACGAAAGTGGAATTAGTCTTAGTCAGGATTCTGGTCTGTCAGTCATTTCTAAACCAGATCTCAAGACTTCATTGAGAAAAATTCAAAGTCAAGATGAAAGTAAGTCAGATGACTTAAAAAACAGTGAGGTTGAAAAAATTAAGCCTCCTCGTAGGGTGCCATTAAAAAAAATTAGTGAACTCAACAAGACAGAGAAGGTTGCCTTGCAAAATGATAATGATGAATCACCAACCAAATCTACAAGAAGATCAGCCAAATCTAAATCTTTCAACACCCCACACAGTGCGAGAAAGCTTTTTTCAGATTCCAAACATGATTCATTAGCTGACTGCAGTCATGGTTCAGAAGTAACAGAAAAAGTGGTAGCTCCTACAAATGAAATGGAATCCTCCCAGGGCTTCAGCACAGACACAGCTATTAACTTAACGGAACAGGTGAGTGTTAAAGGCCCTGAAGATTTACCCTGTGTGATACCAGAAAGTGAAAATCTTTTCTCCAGCAGTCTAGAAGCTAATAATTTTTCATTAGAACTGATGCCGACTTTGATGTCACCTTCTGAAATGGCTCCCAATATTAGCAAAGATGTGAAGTCTTCAGTGGAGGAGAGCAGTACAACATCCAGTGGGGATGGTAGTGGTAAGTTGGTTTCTAGTTCTGAGTCTTCCTTCAACCCATCACAGTCAACTCTGACAGAAGAAAACAGCTTTAAGCAAATCAGAAAAAGAAAGAGCCAGGTACCTAAAAAATATTCTCCAGAAGGAAATTTAGAGAGACGAGGACGCAGAAAAAGAATTAGCCTTGATGTGAAAGATCTATCTAGTTCGAGTGTTCTGTCAGAAACTAAAAAAGTAAAAAGGAAAGAGGTTTTAATGAATTCGCCTGAAATTTCTAAAGCAAAAGCTGTTATTCCGCCTGATGAGCAATTAGATAATGCCAAGAAAGACTCGGAAACTGTTTTTACCAAGCTAGTTGATGATATTTCTCCCAAAATTGGGGAAGTCACTCCTGATGTCAAATCGCCTAGTGTTGCTAATCCTACCCAGAGGCGACATACAGCTGTAAAACGAAAAGGAAGACTGTCCAAAAGACTAGCAAGAGAGTCTACATCACATAGTCTGCATGGATTAGAATCTGTAGCAAGTGACAATTCAGAATCTGATGAATTGTTGACAAAATCTGATATAAAAAGAAAAAAAAATTCCAAAGAAAGCTCACCATATAGAATTAAACGAAAATACATCAGAAAATCAGTTTCTCCTAAGCTGCAACAATCGATGAAACTCAAGCTAAGGGCAGCAAGGCGCCTTACATCTGCAGCTGAATCTACTACTCCTCCAAAAAAAAGAAAGCTTAATGCAGATCAATTGGACTTAAGTGATGATGATGCACCACTCATTGTGACAAAAAGAGCTTTGCAAGCTAATCAGAAGACAGAAAAGAGCTGCTGCTTAGTGAATCCAATGCAAGGATCTAGTACAAGCATGAACTCAATTTTTAAATCTCGGCTGATTGATGACGCTTTGACTAATGCACTGTCTCAGATCTCAGCTTCTGTTAAAAACACCAGTGCTCATGCTGGCTCAGATTTATCACACTCATCTACATCTAGTACCCAAGTGTCCCCAAATCTTGTTCCAAGACTTGAACATTCTGCCACATCCAGCAAACAAATGTCTGTGTCACCTTCTGCTGTAACTACTCTTTCGTCTCCTAATATTGACCCATTAGCAGTACATTCTGGGACATCTATGTATCAAAATGTATCTGAATCATTAATCACTGAAAACGAAGGGACAAACCAGCCTGACATTGATCAGGTTTCTTTACCCCTTGAAAGTAAATGTACAAAAACAAATGAAATGTCAGCAGCAACTGACAATATTGACATTCTGAAAGATTCAACAGAAAATGTAATAAAACATCAAGAAATAGCTAGTGTTTCATCAGAGATTCAGGTTCCATTTGACTGTATAGTGGCTGTAGAACAAAATAAAGAAAATTCATCCTCACCTATCTTAAAAGAAAATTCATCCTCATCACCTATCTTAAAAGATAATTCATCCTCATCACCTATCTTAAAAGAAAATTCATCCTCATCACCTATATTAAAAGAAAGTTCTGAAAAAGAGGATGCAGCTAGTCTGAAAGATGTGTTGCCTTCAGGATCTGTCCCTGAGTCTGAGCATGATGTGAATAAGGAAAATGCTAATGCATGTGATCTAGAAATGCAGGAGAGTAATTCAAGGGAGAATGAAGTAGACTATAACATAACTGTTTCAGACTGTAGCAGTAAAAATGAACCAGTGGCTAATATTGAAAACACTGTCACAACTTCTGAATTCACCCATAGTGATCCTTATTTGAAGTCAATGAAGATTAATAACTCAGTGACAGAAGTGGAACTACCAGTTCATAGCTGGTCACCTTCCAAATCTCCCAACTGCAGTATTCTCAAAAAGTCTATCACAGAAACACCACCTTCTGCACAAGTAAGTACTGCTCAGATAACTTATTAACTTGTTGATACTTGGCCCAAAATATTTATTTATACAAGTATACCTAGACCAGATTAAGCCTATAATTGTGCTGCTTAACCTACTTTTGTATCAGTCAAGAATTTTAAGGCAATGTAGCAGTGCTTTGTTTACTTTTTGGTCATCTAGTCTTTATGTAGATTCTTTTTTAT
The DNA here is from genome assembly GCA_021533235.1 of Biomphalaria straminea. Classification (NCBI taxonomy): domain Eukaryota; kingdom Metazoa; phylum Mollusca; class Gastropoda; family Planorbidae; genus Biomphalaria; species Biomphalaria straminea. The sequence goes on from JADKLZ010000003.1 coordinate 25,670,355, forward strand.
TTTATTTTTTAATTTTTTTTTAAACTTAATGTCAACTTTACAGAACCGAAGAGTTTCTTTTGCTGAGCCTGTTGTAAGTGGTTCAAGTCCTGTTGGAGAAAAATATCACATAGAAAGGTTGTGTAACTCTACTCCTCGAGAGGGTTCCAAAGCAAGAACTTCACTATTCTCTAGGGTAAGAAATGATGTGAATATAATAATTTTAATTACACTAATAAAATAATTTTGATTACATTATCTTTAAAAAAAAATATTACATTAATTTCAATTATTGCAGCAATTAATGCGGTCATTAGGAAGTAAACGAAAAATTGAAACATCTCCAAGGAAATTAACCTGGGACAAAAACTTGGTAAGTTGCACATAAAGGTCTTTTTTTTTTTTTTTTTTTTTAAAAACCTTATTTGTAACACTTATGTTTAGTTCACCACCATCACTAGGCCAACTTAATATCTAAACCTAAGTACTTTGGCACTATTATTATTAAATAGTTTATTAATAATAAGGTTTGTCTTCAAGTCCGAAGATTAGTGAGGAATACAGTATTTCCTGTGGCTGCGCAACCACAGCTGTGACCTACATATTTTGCCACATCCAGGGCAAGCAAAACCATTGTCTACAGGTGGTTGATTTAGATTTTCATTTCGTCATCTGCGTTTGTCCTCGGCAGCAGATTTTCTTTTGGTCTCAAATGTGTATCCCGCGGCCTTATTGAGTGACCTCCAGCTGTCTCGTTCTGACGCCGCATGCAGCCAGTTGCTCTCTTCTGTCAGCCAAGGAAAGTTAACGTCTAAGCTGGTCTTTCAAGTCTTTGAAGCGTTTCCGTGGGGCGCCTCTGATGCGTCAACCAACTTTTAGCTCACCAATAAAGACTGCCTTTGGCATACATTCGTCTCCCATACGGGATACGTGCCATGCCCAGCGTATGTGTACAAATTGTTGTCACCAAAGTTGATCTTAATCTTTAAGCAAAAGAATGTGAACCTGCATCTACATTTATTTTTTGGTTTCAAAAAACTTATGACTGGTTTTCTTCTGAAATTTAGATTTAGACAATTTTTCTGCTTTAGAAATGTTATTTGTATTTAGCCTAATATTATTTCTCTGTAGCTCCAGGATTCAACTAAGACTGTGGAGTCAAACAGCCAGTCTCAAACAGCTCTGTACAAGGCTACTCAGGAATCTCAACTTAACAACACAGCACCAATATTTCCAGATTTGGTTGATTGTAAGAAGCCATTGGATGACATACTGCCACAACTCACTTCTTCTTTCTGGTAGGTCCATTATGTGAGAAGTAGCTCTCAAATATCAAGATTCTTATTCTAGATGCTATTGCTAGCCCAATGGTTGCAAACATTTTGTGTGAATGATAAAATTTTTAATTGCAATTTAAATGTCAGGTCTGTTAAAAAGAGGTGTGAATACAAGTATTTTTTTTTTTTCATAAAACCAATATTTACTGGTTTGATTGTCTATTGAAGATGTCATATGTAACTGTTATTTAAGATAAGTCTGTTTTTGAAGAGAAAATATAGATACATTAAAAAAAATATTAGATAAATGAATTCATTAATTCCAAAGCAAGAAATGTGTCATCTCATATTTTGGTTCTGGCTAATTTTGAACCTTTTTATAAAATAGCTTTTGTATGGTACATCTTTCATGATATAGCTTACTCAGTGCACTATTGTCCAATCTCTTTTCTAGACTTGAAAAGGTGGGTGGGGTATCTGAAATTGGGATGTTTTATATTGTTTGCTGTATTGTTTATTTTTGACTTAATAATTAAAAAAAGCACACATAAACTTTTAACTACATTTAGCACTTCTCATGATTATAACAGTAGAAATAAATAGTAATATGATAGGCATTAAAGTTAAAGGCTGTGGCGCATCTGTTTACAAGTTTTTGGCTTCAGTCTGCAAATGTATGCAGCCACCCAATTTTCAGCCCCTTAAAAAATGCAAAAAAGATGTTGCCTCGATTTGATAGAATAAGGTAGTATTGAAATGTGCCTTAAAAAGCTGAATGAAAGAATATAGCATGTTACAGTTGAAGTGTAGAAAGTATTAACTAGGCACTCATTTGTACAATTTTATGCAGCTCTTTGCTAATACTGTTTGCAGTTTATGACATTCCTCATCTTCATACTTGTGAGGAGGAAATGAAAAGTGTGTTCAATACCGGTACAATTTTTTTTACTATAGGTACAGAGGTCTTTGTCAGTTGATGAAAGGACGGAACTTGAATACAATTGGAGATCTATGCAGCCTTACAGAAGTACAAATAAACCAACTACCTTTCCGCACACCTAAAGTTCAAACGGTGAAGACAACTCTAACAGCATACATGAATCATCATGGATTAAGTAAAACCAGTAAGAATCATTTTACTATTTTGTTTAGTTTCTCTTGTTAGAGCTATTATTAAAAATACTATGAAATGAATCATCTGATTTTAAATTAACTAATGCTTACATGAATAAAGAAATACTACTTTTATTTTGAAAATGAAAAAAAAAAGATATTTATTTAATTCAATTGCAAATTGACATATTATGCATTACAAAAAGATTTAGATCTTTAATGATATGGTTGATACAAAAATTAATTTAGACTTCATTCATCATCCTTTTGATTTACAAATATTAGAGAAAAGGAAAAAAAATTATCTTTTTCAAAATTTACTATTGAACTATTTAAACATAAAACCTTTACATTATTTTTTTTTCTCAAGAATCTGTTCCATTAGAAAATACTGACAAAGATACTTCTCAGGATGCAGCCAAATGTCTGAGCAGTTCTGCTGGTAAGCGTAAAAATAAATAAATAAATGTAAAAGTTTTCTCGATTATGTAAAATTAATACCTTAAAAATCTTTTTCATTCCTAATTGTCCTTCCTTCCTTTTATTTATCATCTGAATTGTTTCAGTTATTTCAATCAAACCCTTGAAACAAAGTCAATTTCTCCATTCAGTACTTATATTTGATGGGAAAACAAAACAGCCTGATAAACCAATCTTTTTGTTCACTAAGCTTGTACATTCTAATGAAAGCACAGGGGATAAAAATTTGTATAACTAAATAATCTTACACAATTTTTCTTAAATTTCGTATACAGTGTTAAGAAAGTTTTTTAAATAAATTATCTGGTGTTTCAGATACTTGTACAACTGCATTAGTGAATGAAGATGAAAGTACTCCACCAGTTCAAGACATTGAGGCTGACAGTAAGCGTAATCAAGAGTCACAATCTCCATTATTAGCTAATTGTCACAAAATTCTTATAGAGTCTCGTGAATCTGCTCTGAGATCTTTGACGACAAGTGAACTTTTTGAAATTCAAACAATAGTTCATGAACTCATGGTAAATGTTAGTAATGAGATTAAACATCGATTAGTGAATTAACTGAGCCTCAAATTTTGAGAACTAGAACTAAGTTACAGCAAATTTGTAAGTTTTTTGGTTTTATTATCATGGTGGTGCTGCTAGTGCGAGAATTTCAGTGAACAATTTGGGTGTGAAGCAGGACTTTTTGATGTCACTGTTTTAGCACTTTGGTTATTATTGTGGCTCTGGTTATTATTGTGGTTCTGTTTTGGCGCTAGATATTTTTTAGACTTTTGAACTCGGGCTCTTTTTCTCAAAAGATTGATTCATTAGATTATGTGTGTGATTAATTTATAATAATAGTAATAATTATTTTGTTACAATAATTTTTTTTTATTTCAATTATTAAATTTTAGCTGCTTATAAATATATTTTTTTATGATAATAGATAATGCTGAATTCTTTAGTACTTTAACATCTGCAAATCTTTTTAAAAAAAAAAGACCACACCTCACAATTTATTCTATGTCTTTTATATTGGTATTTTTACCTCCTTTTACCACTTAAACATAGATTATCCCCTTCTGCCTGTGCCTCATTCATGGGATGATTAACCTACTCCAAATAGCTAAATGTTGATCTGTAATTTTACCTCATCTTGATTTATTAATCACTTACATCACTTCCAACTTTCATATGCTAGATTTCACATGTATCTTGGAAGGTGGGGGCTAACATAATGTTAATATGTAAAAATAAAAAGGGAGATGGCTTTGTCAATCATATAAGAAACTAATTGTTTTCAAACTAAAAGTATTTTTTTAAAACACATATTAGAATGGGTTGTTAAAAGAAACAGATAAAAAATGTGTTGTATGCGTTTTTCTTAATGCTGTAAGATCCAGGGCCAGAACAGTGAAATAGTTTTCAAGAGGAAGTGAAAAGTGTTTAAAATGTATGTTGTTTGTTTGGGTTTATTGACCTTGTACATATTCATTAATTTGTTAAGTTTTACATGAAATTACATTACATGTAATGAGTCTTTAATTTCTACACATAAAAAAATACAAAAACAAAGTAAAGGCAAATGATTTTGTCAATAGATATGTATGCTAAAAATGTCATTAATGAATTTTAAACATTTCTGTAATGTCTATCAAGCATGTGTATTATTACTTTCTGATGCCACCTCACAACTTTTGATGTGTGTCTGACTTTGCAATGAGTTTCTACTTTCCTTTGTCAACAATGTATGATAATTGTGCTTCATGTACAACTTTTAGTACAATATTTTAAAGTTCACTACTTTTACATACTCCAATGTTTTAATTTGTGAAATGTCATGCGTTGTTGTAATGTATTTATTGATATCTCTTGTTTTTAAAAGTTTTAGTTGTTTGTATAATTGTAACTTTTTTTCTTCTCGTTTAGTATTTCTAAACTGGAATAAAATAAATACAATATTATTTTTAAATTGTATTTCTTATTGTCTAATTTTTAAAGCAGAAAGTAAGGCGTATGTATGTATTTATGTCCCACACAGAAATCAAACCTGTTTAACCAATTTTGATAAAATTTGGCATACATGTTCCTTAGATTATGGCAGAGACTAGTGTTTAATGTCCCTCCCACAACTGAAAGGTCCTAAAAATGTAATTAAAAGAAACAATAAATTTATGTCTTTAAAAAAAAAAAAGAAACTTTTTAACAAATCCAGTAGACCCCTTTTACAGTATTTTATATTTGAATGCTTATGTCAGCTGAACTTTTATTTGTATCTAAAAAATTAGAATGAGAATTTATGTTGCACGCAAATCGAAATCCAATCCACTAGATCATCACAAATTCTCCTTTATAGGTACCCCTACATATGGTATATTATTACAAAGGTACCCCTAGATATTATATCTTATTAGAGAACATGTGTGTGTCTATGATGCTGTGAAAACCATTTGCTTGGTATTTGTCTAGTTTGAACAAATAAATATAGGATTATCATAACTGACTTATGGAGTTATTCAACTTATAGCACTAGATCTGTCGGGTATGATTTCTTTCCCTTGTTCAAGATACTATGTGTTCAAGATAACACAAAAAAAAATTAATTACCACTACTTGATTAACTAATTGGTAAAATTTTTTAAAGCGATTCTTGTGTTGTCAGGTAAAAGTAATATTGTGCAAAATTTCAGCTTAATCCGATATTGAGTGTGGGAGAAATAACCTTTTGTCAGGCATTGTTGATATAAACTTTGTAAAAAATAATATTTATCCAGTAGGGCTAGGAGTTAGATAACAATATTTCAGGTGATAAATAATGGAAATAGCCCTTA
>JADKLZ010000003.1:25676031-25688038 GCA_021533235.1 Biomphalaria straminea
TAACAATATTTCAGGTGATAAATAATGGAAATAGCCCTTATCCCTTCTTAGTTAGACAACAATATTTCAGGTGATAAATAATGGAAATAGCCCTTATCCCTTCATAGTTAGATAATATTTCAGGTAATAAATAATGGAAATAGCCCTTATCCCTTCATAGTTAGATAACAATATTTCAAGTGATAAATAAAGGAAATAGCCCTTATCCTTTCATAGTTAGATAACAATATTTCAGGTGATAAATAATGGAAATAGCCCTTATCCCTTCATAGTGCTTGTGGAGTTCAGGGGAAATATTGGCATTGATAGCATTTGCTTCTTCCGAATTGGAGACCTGTATTATGAACTACGTGGTCGTAGCATTTTAATTCACTACTTTCTCTCTTAAAAAACTTGGTCCCTGGTGCTGCTATTCATTTAATTTATGTTTAATATAGATTATGTATGTTTATCATGTGTTTGATATATCGCATTTGTTTCAGCACCTAGCTTCAACTCTTATGTTGTGGTCACTGTCTAAGCCAGTCTAAGGCCTAAGGCATGATTTATCAAAAATGTTTTTCCACACATTGGAAGCAGGAACGATCAGTTTTTGGTGTTTTTCAATTAAATAACAGCATAATAAACAGTATGAAAAAAATTCTTTTAAATTATAATGATTCTGTTTGCGAAAAAATAAATTTACATCTGGTCGGTTGGTGCGTACGATGTAGATCTATAGAGTCTACTATTGCCGGGTACCGATTATTTTGTACTTTATGGTATTGCTGATTTATTTTTTTCAAAACAAGGGCCGATAACTAAGATGAAATTTAACCGGTACAAGAAAAATTATAAGGTAACCAGATTTGCTAGGTCTAAGGCTAAGTTAAATTAATAAATGTAAACTAGATTTGGATTCTAGAAGAAGGTCAATATTTAGATCTAGAACTCTGTCTAGAGTCTAGATTGAACTAAATAAACTCACAACTGACTTTAAATTTAAGCTATCTAGATCTAGACCTACACTACACTACACTGACTACAGTAACAGATCTAGAATCTAGATTGACTAGAATACTGAATAGATTGAATAGATTGTTAATTGTTCAATGTTAGTGTTACTCACTAACTCAGTCTCACTATCAGTTACTGAGTTAGTAAATTGTAGATCTAATTTGTATCTATATAATAATTATAATAGTATAATAGACTAGTATAATTAGTATAATATTATTAATAGACTATAGAGATCTAGACCTAGATCTATATTATATTATGTAATTAGATCTCAGCTTAGGCTATCGCCTTAGGAGGCTGAGGACAAGAGAACAGCGCTGGCATTAGTCACTAGTGGCAGAAGAAAGACTTGAAAGAGAAGAAAAGCAAGGCAATGTGAATGACTATGACATTATAATTCACTAAGTCTAAGTATAGATCTATATATATAATAAAAAATACATATATTCTATATAATATAGAATCTCGATGTCTTTATTTATTGTCTAGCTCTAGCTGGAATAACCTGCTCACATAGATCTAGGTCTCACTAGCCATATGAGGCACAAAACCGGTAAAACTTCCCATCGAACAAAAGGGTAAAACCCCAAGTGCAATGCCCTCAGCCCAGCCCCTGGCCCTGGATGACAAAAGTGGCCATAAATGTCATAATCGAAGCATGATGGACAAACTATATAAGTATATTTTATACAATTACAGATCTAGATCTAAAATGTATAATATACTACTACTAATAGAAATAGTAATATAAATCTATTTATAACTAGAGTAGAGTCTAAGTCTAATATAACTAATAACTGGGGCTGGCAGAGTGCGTCTTATAGTTATAGTATATATTTTTATAGTAAACTCCTATTCTTACTAAGTCCTTAATCTTTTAACATTCGTTAACAGACCAGTTATAGGAGTTAACTCCATTATAAATTATATTGAACTCAATAACTGAGTAATCAAAGTAGATTATAATTTTTGTATTATTATTATTAAATATTAGTTTTATATTATCATTCAATAGAAGTCATTTATTTCCAACTTGAAAGGAACATCCTAAACATGTAAAACATATTCTGTATACTGTAACAGTGAATTGATCTATATATAGATCTAGATCTAGTCATGTGAAATACTATACTACTGCTCTCATTGAATAGGGACTCATTCTTTTCTTCAGGATCATTATTATTTTTTTTTTCGCACTGCCAGGATTGAGCTTCGTTAGAGAGAAACAAAATTTCACTGTAGTCTTTTTATCAGTGTCCAGTAAGAATAATAATAAAATCTTTTGCTAGACATTGAAAATGTAAATTTAAAAAATGATGAATATTTAAATTATGAGTAGATCTAGAAATCTAATATCTATATCATTATAATGTAGCCATGTCTGTAAGAATTATGACTTCAAGAGAAAAAGTTAATACAATAAGAGATATACCTTAGTAAACATGGTGCTCTCTAAATAGTAATATATATATAAAATAAAAATATATACCTTGCATTCAAGTTAAAACTTAAAGCATGACTAAAAGATTTTGCTTCATTTTCCTTTACTGTACCAGTGTACATTTTATTCAAGAACTACAAACAGAAATGACTTCACATGATGAGACTATACTGGCTGACTACCTGAGAAACTTTCTATCAAATCCTCTTTGTGCAAATGTCTTAAGACCATAAAGGCCACCCTTTAGATTGTTAGCATCTCATTGTATTAATTTTTTTCCTAGTAATTGTTAAGTAGAGCTTGGTAATAGTGCCCATCATTGTTATATACCAAATCATTTAAATGATTGTGGTCATTCAATCCAGGTGATAATTATTATATATGAATAAGCTATTTATGTTTATAATTTATATTGAAACACTAATATTTCTCCAGGGAATTTAAATCACAGATATGGCAGATTCTAAAAAAGAACCAGCCAGTTTAATTGGTTGTGATGAAAAAAAACGAGATAGACCTTCTACTTCAGCTAATAATGCTAAAGATGAAAGAAATGCTTCTAACAATTCCTCTGCTATTAAAAAGAAACAAAATGAGACATCAAAATGTATGAAATCCAGTCCTAGCACAATAAATGCTGAAAGGTGCAAATCTTCTGCACGGAGCCAGTCAGCAAGACGAACAGAGCTTTTGGAAGATCAAAGAGGGTATAACAATATTTAATAATAAAAATTTCTCACAATGTTATTATAAAGCTTTTTTTTTCCCACAGACTTACATGTCAGATGAGCAGTATAATTTGTGAATGATGAATGTATGACCTGCAAAATAACCAACATGTATTATTCCTTTTAAATATGAGTAGATTTTATAAAAATTTTAATCCAGAACCTGGAGCATTTTTACTACTTTTATGTGGTGCACACTTAATTTTTCTGAAGCATATTTTTATTTGATTTTTTAAAATTTTGTTCCCAAAATGAAGTATTAATAAGTTGCCTAATAGGAAACAGAAAAATGATTGCTAACTTATATCACTCATTCTGAAATTGATAAATGGTAAAATTTATTTTTAATTCCAGAAATGCTTATGTTTATAATGAGAACACACAGACATTTCTAAATTTCTTGACTAAAAACAATGTTGATGTCAGAGATGTCAAATCCAAAGTCTTTAAAAACCAGGTAGATTTGTTTTTTTCATCTCATGCAAAATTTATGTTCCTTTCATCATATTTTAGTGTTTTTTTTTTTTAATTCTTTGGAAAAAAAAATCTGCAAATAATTGAAATTTTAAAACCCTATAAATCCTTTTATAATGTTAATATTAACAAAATTTGAATTAAATTCTACAATTATTATTTAATATAAAAAAGAATTAGAAATCAGTACTAACATTTTTTTTTTGAAAGTATAAATGAAATGATTAGAAGGAAATCACTAAACAAAAGGTATTTAATTCAAAATACTATCTGGGCATCTCTTCCATTCTTTTTACCATAGTGTTCACATGGGCAACATTCTTTCGAGTTTTTATTTTAAATACTAGGACCTATTTCAGAGTCACTTGATTCAAGTAGCAAATAAAAAAGTCTTTAAAAGGTTTGCTTCTATTGCTTCTGTAGTTATATGAGGTCGAATGTTACCATTTGTTAAATTTGTCTTCACACTTGGAGGCAAGGACTATAACAAGGACTAATTGTTAGAATAACTAGATGAATACTAAAACTAATTATAAGTGAAATCAATGAAAAACTTTGACTGTAAATGATTACTGTAACAAATAATAGAGACTTGTCTTTGAGTTTGAAGAATAAGGAAGAGTGCAGCCATGACCTATTTATTTTACCACTGTAACTGCTATATATATTGTACACAACTCCAGTAATATTTTCCTTTTCCTTATAAATCCATGAATCCAAAGCTTATGTTATCTGAAACTATGGAAGAAGTTCCGTCTAGTTTTGCCAAAAACTGGCTTATGTTGGTGTCCCCTGCAGGATCTCGTTGCTTGGTTGTAGCCAGAAGGGTAGGTTCTTGTAAATATAAATTATGACTTAACAAACTTTTAAAAAACTATGTGTCTCATTTTGTATAGCATTTTGTTAAAAAATTTATACTGAGTAAATATATATAAAAGAAAAAAAGTACCTTTTATTCAAATACCTCATTCTGTATTAGTTTTTGTAACAGATTAAGAAGATAAATATTTAGACTTGAGAAGTTGACTAAACAGACTTCATAATGCAAAGTTGACTTAGATAAAGATTTTCTTCTAAAACTTTCTCATTCTCAACTTAAATTATAGCTCCATCAAGTTTTTTCTTTATCATTAAACTGTGTGATGTTTCCACAGGGCTACACCGGTGCATATACCAAAACTGGTTATCACATCATTAGTCATTCTTCTAATCTACCGATGGGAAATAAAATGTTTCAAGGTAAATGATCTCCTTTTAAAAATACTGACCCGTAGCAGGAGATGCATAAATAAAAAATTATCTTTTTTTTTTCACAAGTAAATAAACTTCTTTAGAAAAATTATGGGCATTTCATTATGTAAACTTAAAGTTGTTAGTCAATATGTTTTGAATAATGAAACATTGATGCATTTTTTGAATGACTCTGTATCACAATGTGTGTATGTTTGTCTAATTGATACTACACACACACAAAAATGAATAGCCTTTTTAAAAAGATACTCTTGTTAACTGAAATTCTATCTTGTTTTTTTTTTCCCCTCAGGTTTTGGAGCCTGTATTTTGGACTGTATCTACTGTAATGAAACACAAACCTACTATGTTTTAGACTTAATGTGTTGGGATGGACAATCTTACTATGACTATCCAGTGAGAGCTTTTAGTAGATTTAAATAAACAATAAAGTTTAATGCTAAACTGCTTTTTAGTTTTGAAGTGTAACAGTAGAATAGTTTTTTAGTCAAAATTCTTGCTATATTCTTGCCATTCTCATTCTTTTCTTGTTTCTAGTTCCTACATCACATTTGTAATCAAAACAACTACATGGTACTTGTGCTTTTTAACAATATGAATTAGTTATTGTTGATCTTGTGCTTTTTTAACAATATGAATTAGTTATTGTTGATCTTGTGCTTTTTAACAATATGAATTAGTTATTGTTGATATTAATTTTAATCCTTTAACCTTGCTTATTTCATTTAACTAAAACAAAAAACTTCAAATGTGCACATGAACTCCAGTTGATTGTCTGAATATTCTGTAGTATTCATACATTTTTATTGGGTTACAAAAAATGTTATTAGTTATTTTATCTATTTAAAAATTGCAGACTCAGACAAGATTGAAATTTTTACAAGACAAAGTTTGGGAATATGATCTTAGTCATCCATCTGAAATGAATCCAGTAAGAAATATTTCAACTTTCGTTTTGTTGTTGTTTAAAAAAAAAAAAAAAAAACCTGAGCAATGCATGTTGTAACTTATTTGCTTGCAGTATCCATTTGTGCCCTTGAAAACCTTCACACCAACAAAGACTAATATAAGATCTTCAGTAATGGCTGCTCCATATCTTGTAAGTTTATTAAAGCTTTTAAAACAGTGTTAACAAAAAATTAATTTGAATTTCTTTTTTTTATTCAGTCCAGAACATTTATGACATTTTATTCTCAAGGAAACCTTTGAATTTTGTCTTTCATTAGATTGATGGTCTACTGTTTATCTACAAACATGCCACCTATCAACCAGGAAACTCGCCATTTGTTTTATGGTTAACTTTAGATCATCTCCCTTCCAAGCTAAAGATTGAAATTCCAGAAATGGGAATAGTTACTGCAGTGAGCTACAAGGACCCTGTTTCTCTGGCATTAGTGTAAGTTGAAAGATAGAGTGGAGAAACTAATAATTGAAATTCCAGAAATGGGAATAGTTACTGCAGTGAGCTACAAGGACCCTGTTTTTCTGGCATCAGTGTAAGTTGAAATATAGAGTGGAGAAACTAATAATTGAAATTCCAGAAATGGGAATAGTTACTGCAGTGAGCTACAAGTTTCTCTGGCACTAGTGTAAGTTGAAATAATAATAGTAATAAGGCTTGTCTTCGAGTCCTAAAATTAATGAGGAATGCAATATTTCCCATGGCTATGCAGCCCCAGCAGTGACCTACATATTTTGCAGCTGAGCTATCTAACATTCATATATCTTTTAAAGTTTGATAAACCATATTCCAGAAAAGTCTTTGTATGAGACTTTATAAGGGAAACAAAATTATCATTGTTCAGTGTCACTGTTCAGTGGTCATTTTTCTGTGTCATTATTCTTTGATTGAAAGTTAATAAGTATAAATATCTTCGCTGTGCATTTTTTATTCAATGATAATCTTATATGTCAGTCTAGTTATTATGGACCTCATTCACCAATTGTAAACAAACAACATTTAGTAATGTGATCATATAAATAAAACCAAGAAAATGTGACAGCCATAGTGTATTAAAAATAAGATCGTAAATTATGTAGAAGAGATGGAGCACCACGTGGCTAAATGTTGTTTGTTTACAATTGGTGAATGATGTCCATTGTGTTTATTCAATGATAATCTTATATGTCAGTCAAGTTATAATTGTATTTGTACAAATATGTTGCTCATCTGTGTCATTTCATTCTTTGTTAAATGTGACATGAAACTTTGGAATAGCCCCTGAAAACTTAAATAGCTACTTCAACATTTTATTGTACCAAGATTCTATTGGTCCTCTGCTTTTGATTTTCGGGGTTAGAGCTTTGTATGTTTATTTTCAAGCACCCTTCGAACTTTTTCTCTCAACAGGTGGCTTTGGTAAATGCTGCTCACCTGTGGGAGAGTAGGTTAATTGGGCAATCTTTGCCATCCTTTCCAGCTGCTATCTGATAAGGTTTTCTCCCACCTTTTATTACTAAGTAAAAAAGTTACACCATCAAGCATATAAAACATGCAAGAAAGACAAAACTTTTAGAGCCAAAAAGTCTTAATTAATTTATTTGGCCAGCTATTTTATTTTAATCTGATTAGATGAATAGAAAATTATGTAAAGAACACATTTTGATCCATTCACTTCAACTTTAAAATTCTTAATATAAACAGTTGACACAGCTGAAGTTATTTTCTTTTGTATTCAAAAACTGTATTGTGTTTGTAATCAATGATGATTGTTATTTCAGCCATGGTGTTAGTCCAGCTATTATATCACAAGTATATCCAGCATATTCTAGAGGTTACCCTCCATTTTCACCCCTTGGAAATAGAGCTGGTCACCAGTATTATCAAGAGCAACCAATGTTTGTGAAACACTTGAATCAAGAAAGTCAGGTTTTGGATCACCCAATGGCTGGCTTTAAGCAGGGCTATTTCAGTCATAAACCTCGACAACCCACTGGACCATTACAGGATGACTTAGTCTATTTATCTGGTATATATTCATGTTTTTAATATACCTTGCATATATTAATGATGTCATTTTTGTCTAATTAGAGTAAGATAAGTTCACTAAGTTCACATGAAAATAAAAAATGTAAAATTAATACATCAAGGGTAAAAGTTTATTATCAACAGATAAGATGATGAACTGTAAGATTAGTCATGGACGTCAGCGACCATCTTCTCAGCATGACCATCACATGGCAACTTTCAGGGCTCCATTTTATGACAACATCAGCAACAACAATATGTTCAAACATAATCATTTTGATTTCCAAATGGATTACTTTGATTGGAACTCTTTTGAAGAGAGAAGTTACTTGTCAGATTCCTTGCCTGACCAACAGATGAAGAATAAAGATCATGACATGTTGAAATTAAATTGGGATGAGCCTCATAGAGTAGGTCAAATGTTCAGCAAAAATAAAACAAACTTAAAAATTATGCTCTTAAGCTTTCAATTTAATTTTTCTGTGGGAACAGGAATATTTAAAATCCCTATTTTTTGTGTGTATAATTTATAGAATCAGTGACAAATTTAAGTTGTGTAAAGATAGTTTTGAAATGGGTAGTATTTTATCTACATATTTGCATACGCTAATGATGTGGCCATGTCAATTTTATTGAAAGTTAAAATAAATATTGTTTAGAGGTTAAAAAATTAAAACAATGATAGAAAAAGTATTAGAGAACACACCAATAACCAATAAATACATAATTTCACAGTTTTTATTGTGTTTCATATTTTTTCACTATTTCTCATAATTTTCCCCCAAAGTTTGGTTTTCACCAAAGGGAGATTGATGCTTAAAATAATGTTCCAACATTTCTAGGTGATGAACTCTAAGTGGATGATGATAAAACCTGAGAATTTTGAGTGCAACTATTTGGCTTGCATTTGTCCAGTGGCTAAAAGAAGGATTTTGGTTTCCGCAAATGTAAGGCTTTTGTCATTAATTTATATCAAGCATTCCTTTTTATTGTAAAATGCAAAGTAAAGAAAGTATACAAGATCTATGTCAGTGATCTTATCGACCAGATTAAGGTGAGGAGGGGCTATTTATCCTGAAATAAATTTCATTTCATTATTTTAGAATATTTTTACTTAAAATCAACCTGAAGTTATAGAATCGGACCTGCTCCTTAGTATCTTATCTTCTCAAAATGATAAAGAATATTTACAATTTTAAGTTTCACACAGGAGCATTATTATATTGTATGTCTGAAATAATTCTATCTCTGCTCAACAATTTTTTTTGGCAGTATCTTTTTCTTTTAGTACATGCTTAGTTAAATATACCCATGTAATTTGGATAACATAAAAAAAATTTTCATGTGCACTTGCAGCATATCTGATTATAGAGCTAGCTTTTGACTATTATCATTTCTGTATTTCTATTTAAGGTGTTGGGATCTGTGTAAAAATGTTTCTGTCATAAGGTTTTCAATATGGGCCCTTGCAAACGTATGTGAAATGTGTGAGAAATGGGATGGTCCTTTCAGGATGCAAGGAGGACTCTTCAAGATTTTTTTGAAGATTGTCTGAAAATAAATCTTAATTAGCATTGCATAAATATTAATAACATACCTCTATTATTCTAGAGGAAGTTTGTCTTACAATTGTGCATTCATTCCAAGCCATAAAAAATATTATTTTGCTATTGAAAAGACAATAAATAGTCAATACATTCAATTATTTCAAATTAAGAGCTAAGTCATTCTTTCTCTAACACATCTTACACCCGGTACTTAAAGAAAATTTATTGTGAACAAATAGGGCTCAACTTGTACATACAATAAATATGGAAAACTGATAGAGAACTTCACTTCTTCTCTCCCTTGTGGCAATCCATCACAGTATATGAAAAATAGTGCAGGTATGTAAATAATATACGAATGTAATGTGGGCTTTTTTTTTCTTATATTTTAGATCTTGATTCACATGTTGATATTTTCCTTACCTTTTTATTTCTTACAAATTTCATTAATTGTTAGAATAGCAAATAGTTATAGTTGATCTACTGTGTATTAAATTTGTTTATTCTCTTCTAGAAATGGTCATTCTGGACTGCTTGTGGTCAGGCGCATTGCAAAAGTTCTATGTTATTGATCTGTTACATTGGCGTCAACATTCACTTTATGAATCTGAGGTATAGTACTCGTTGTAGAAAAATTGCGCTCTAAGCGTGTAAATTTCAAATTTTCTTCTCAGACCAAAGAATTTAAAAGAAACAAAGAATTTTCTTGTCCTGTATTTCATAAGGCAGCCTTTCTTCAACTGTGGGGCTAAGGAGGTCGGGGGGGGGGGAGAAGCTGGCAATTTATTTCTGAAGGGATCTAAAAAAATTATTTTCATTGTAGCTATAAATCTATGTTCAGGTATCAACCAAGTAAAATGACATTATTACCAGTGATTGAAAATGAAAAATTTTATAATTTTCTAAGTAGAGCCTTTTTATACTGCTTTTGTGGGAGGCATCTGCAGCAATATTGACTCCAAAGTAATTGAAGAAGACATTTCAAAAACTCTCTCCTAACACGAGTGAACTCCATTTTCTTTATGTCAGAATGGTCTAATTTCTCTCATATATCATAGTATACATCGTTATAATGATGTTTTTGCATGACGAATAATAGGGAAGTGACAAGACATCTTACTAAAAATAATACTAATAATGCCATAATGCATGCCTAACGACTGTCTGTGTTGGCTCTATTGAATTTATGGGTGAATGGATGCTGCGAGGCGGGGAAGGGCTAGCTTGGGCATGTGACCTTTGACCATTAGGGTGGTAATTTGCATACGAGCGAAGTGACTCTAGACCAGAAGAATGTTCTTTTTTGGACATTCGGATAATCTAGAAGTTAACTTCGCTTAGTGCGTTATCTAGGCAGTGTTGCCGTTTCCAGGGTCACAGGTTCTGGCCTCGGTCGGTGCAGTCCCCTATTTTCGTAGCATTTACTTCACTACTTTCTCTCGTAAAAACTTGGTTCCTGGTGCTGCTATTCATTTATATTCAATATATGTATGTATTACATTTGTTTCAGCACCTAGCTTCAACTCTATATTTCCAAATCCCTTTATTGTTGTTGTTGTTTCGTCATTGAGCTAACAAACTTATTATTAAACTAAGGAAATCACAATACTTAAATTAGGGAGAACACATAATTAAACTAGGGAGAACACACCATTGAATGTAGGAGAACACATAATTAAACTAGGGAGAACACACCATTGAATGTAGGAGAACACATTATTAAACTAGGGAGAACACACCATTGAATGTAGGAGAACACATTATTAAAATTTAGGAGAAAATACGATATTGGGGAGAATATATCCTAGATAGAACAAAGTTATGCGCCTTTTCTTTACATGTTTTTTCACTATATTTTTTTTTATAAGAGAATTTTTTTTTTATAAGATAATTTTTTTTCAGGCAGCATTTCGATTCTTTTGGCTTACAGACCTACTATCTAATGTGATTATCAAATCAGGAAAAAAAGAAGTATGTTAAATTAAAATGTATAATTTTTGTCAAAATTACAAAAAAGAATCCTTGATTTAAAAGTGAATATTGATATTTTTAATAGCGAAAGTTAACCTGTACCATTTTGAATTGTTCTGTTCTAGCTAGCCATCAGAAAACTTAAATTTTACCATACACCTTTAAATTTAACAAAATTGATTAAAAAGTTTTAGAGCATTTATTCAAATATTATTTTTCTTTGTTGTAGTACTCATTAGAGGTGTTACCTAAGTACAGTTGTACACAAGAAGACATTTTGGCAGCTCTCAGTAAAACTGATTATAAGGTAATTATAATATACTGACTAAATTTAAAGAATGACATTATGACATCCAAATAATTTATTAGTATTAGTTTATCTTTTTAATTGAAACATTTTGTGTTTTTTTTTCCCCCTTGATTGTAGGTGGATGGTTTACTTTTTTTTGACAAAACTGGCAACTACTCTCTGACTTCTTCCTGCAATGCTTTGTGGCTTAAACCTGACATGATGGAAGAAGTGTTGGGCTATCCTTGCCCCTCAAATGTCCTGTTCAAAGCCACCACAACCAAAGAATGGAAACAAAGGAATTATTTTAACAGTTCCAATGCTTAAATGTTTTTTTTT
>JADKLZ010000003.1:25691308-25701570 GCA_021533235.1 Biomphalaria straminea
CGCCTCTGAGTTTGTGTATCACACAAACTCTCTTTGTAATCTTGTTTATATATATATATAAGAATAATGATATTATTATAAGCATTTAATTAACATGTCTTAATCCTCAACCTATATTCATTTTTTTTTTACAATTCCTCTATTCAGCTTGCAAATTTTTCATGGGCAAAACATGGACACGAATCTCTAAAACGGCTCTTTCGATTTTTCTAGAAATCTGACAGTTTATGTATATCTTTGAACCCCCCCCCCCAAAAAAAAAAAAAAAAAAAAGTAGAGAATGGGGCACACAGGGAAAACTCTGGTTTGAAAGTTATAATTTTCAAAATATAATCATCTTAAAAAATCTAATTTGGTCTGCCGTCTGGAGATCTGGACGATATATCAGATCGTCAATTTAAATTCCCGCGTAGGCCCCTATATTCACTACTTGCTAACTGCCTTATGTAGCATTCAGTCTAGGACTTAAAAAAATGTCTGTAAGTCTGGATTTGTGTTTGCAATCTATAATTTTATATACTATGAGTATATTTATACAAGGCGTAACCAGTTTTTTTTTGTTTCGGGAGTAGGGGGCTGTTAATAAATGTTAATTTTCTAATATATAATGAAGTGGAACCTCTTACAAAAAATCACCAGATTAATAAAGAAGGAAATGTCTTAAAAAAACTTACAAAAAAATAAATTAGGCCTACTTGTTTAGAATCTTAAAATAGCAAGCCAAGTTAAGCATTGATTCTTTTGCTTATCATGCATATCATACTATCTCTCTGGCATATGTCATTGATTCTCTTTATCATCTCAATCGTTTCTCTATCTTATCTCATCACTCCTCTTGCTTATCTCAATCGCTTCTCTTTCTCAGCCCCCCTTCCAAAAAATAATAATTGGAAGTCAAAGCTTTGCATTAAGAAATCTGACATACATTTGATAGATCTACTTTGTTTGTACATGTATTAACTGATTCACTTGAAAGTCACAATGTCTTACAAGTTGCACCCATAGACATCAATAAATAATAGGCTTGTCTTCGAGTCCGAAGATTAGTGAGGAATACAGTGTTTCCCGTGGCTGGCCAATAAGACTATTTTATGAAACGAAAATTTGTGAATTGCAATTTTGTGTACTTTATTTATGTCTATGAGTTTTGTTTAATCTCTAAGACTGAAGATCATGCAATTTTTTAATTTTTTATAATTCGGAATTCCGAATACAATAGATATACATCTTTTCAAGTTACACGAAGTTACTTCCTTTTTCTAGTCTATATCTTCTTATCTTATATAATACAGACGTTACTTCAAAAAAGAAGATGATTACGTCCTACGCGTCATGCATTCAGTCATGCATATTTATGTATGTCTATGGTTTCACCACATCTTGAGAGTGTAAGCTAAAAACTTGAAATCGAATCACGACAACATGCCTGTAGATTTTATTGTTTAGAAACCAATGCTGCACCGAAGACTAGAATGCTCTTATACAGTGGCAAAAATTTAGATGCACTGACACTCACATTTTACTATGCGGCTTCCCATAGAAACTTTCACGAAGTAATGGTTTGATATGTAGTAACAGGGAGGCCTACACCCATGTGTTGGTACATGTGCACTAGAATCACACAGAAAAGATACAAATGTAGAGCGCCCTACTAAAAGAATAGTTCTCTAAGGTTATATGGTTCATATTTGTTATAATAATCTTACATGTCCTTTAGATCTAGAGCCTACTAGAGGTATTCTCTACATTCCACGGAGACTTGAAAGTTTTGTTTCTTAAATATATATTTTTACTACATGCTTTAAAAAAGAATTTTAAAACAAAATATCTTAAAAAAGCATATAACTATTTCATCATATAACCATGGAACCATGGGCGTAGCCAGGATTTTTTTTCGGGGAGGGTTTTTTTGAGCTCCCCCAGTGCGGGGCGAAGCCCCGCCGCCAAGCACTATTTCCGGTATTGAATGCCAACAAAATACATATTCTGAGGTATCTATGGTGCATTATCTTGCTTTTAAAATTTTTATTTCAAAAACCTTATGGGCTATTCTTACTGACTTAGACGCTCCCGCACATTTGACAACAAGATGTTTCCACAAAAATCTGTGACTGGCAATTTCTGAAGCCTCTTCCCACCTGCTCTGAGAATTCCAAGTTGTACTTGGATGTCATCGCAACTTTTATTAGGCTGTAATTTATTTTGTCGGAGAACATGTCTCGCTAACCTCTTTCGGCGCTCTGTCACAACCTTACTAAGGGGTCGACTCCTAGTTCGGCATAGGATTTCCTTGATTTAGACCCGATCTCTATAACTAAGTCCTAAAATCTGTCTTAGGCATCTTGTTGAGCTACATTTGTTTTTAATTTTGCAGTCGACTATTCACTGCACTTTATTAATGGAGCCCAGCCACTGGTAGAAATGTTTAACCTCTCTTGACTAGGCTCGTGTAATTGGGTGTCTGTAGTTTGCTAAAGATTTTATATCGAAAAGGAAATTTTTATCGTCAAAATAATTTTTGAAACAAATTTAAAAACCCATAGCTACGCTCATAGATTTTGGTGAATTTAGTTTGCTTTAGAATAGTGTATTTTCAACCTCAAAGTTCTCGGTAGGTGGATTTTAAACTCAAAACCATCCGTAGGAGGTTGAAACTTAAAAAAAAACTCTCTGGAGGAGGGGGTTTAAACTCTAAATTCCATTGGGTTGGCTACGCTCATAGAATTTTTAGTGTGTAATTTGCTTTTTCCTATTAAAAATGGGGTTTAAAACTCAAAAACCCCTTTGGCAACGCTCATAGCATTTAATTTGCTTTTTTTTTATATTGAAGAGGTATTTTTTAGCTTCAAATACCGCTGGAGGGGAGTTTAAAGTGAAAACCCCTTTTGGCATCGCTCATATAATTTTGAGTGTGTAATTTGCTTTTTTTTTTCAAATAGAAGAGATATTTTTTAGCTTCAAACCCCGCTGAAGGAGGGTATAAACTCAAAACCCCCTATGGCTACGCTCAAAGCATTTTTAGTGTGTAATTTCCTTTCCTTATATTGAAGAAGTATTTTTTTTTTGCTTTAAACCCCGCTGAAGAGGGTTTTAAACTCAACCCACTCCCTTTGGCTACGCTCATAGCATTTTGAGTGTGTAATTATTTTTGTTATAAGAGGTTTAAAACTTAAAACCCCTTTGGGTGCGCACATAGAATTTTGAGTGTGTAATTTGCTTTTAAAATATTGAAGAGGGGGGTTTTAAACGACCAGCCCCGCTGGGGAGGGGGGTTTTTAAACACTAAACCCCTCTTGGCTACGCTCATTGAAGCCGGTGACTGATGTATGGATAGTCTTACATTGAAGATGGGGTTTTATCGAAAATTTCGGAGGGGGTTTTAAAATCCCAAACCCTTAGCTATGCTCTTGGAATTTCAAAATTGTCGTTTACATTGTTTTTTGTTTTTTTTTGTTCTAAAGAAAAGGAGGTTTAACTGCAAAACCCCCTGTTAGGGGGTTTTAAACTCAAAACACCTTGGCTGCACTAAGACAAATGATGGTTTAGTATTGAAATCTCGCCTAAAGTTAACAAAATCTAATAAAAAAAAATCAGTAAGTAAATTCCCCCCCTTCGGGGGGGGGATTTCATTTCGGGGGGGGGGGTTTGAACCCCAAGAACCCCCCCCCTGGCTACGCCCATGCATGGAACTATACTAACTACAGACTAGCGAGTTTTCGAATATAGAGGGGAAACAACTGTGCCAGGAAATTAAAGTTTCCAATGCCAACTACGATGAAAGAGATGCGGCTTTTGTTCTGTTGGAAAGGTGCACAGAGCTAGCTGGAGAGTAAAATGATTTCTGTCAGCGACTGTCAAAACGGTAGGAACGAACTGAGATTTAAAATGAATAATGTTATCACATTGCTAAATGTTCAAGTAACTTATATAATAGTTGAATTACACTTTATTAAAACATATAACAGTTTTGGGAATTGAAATCTATAAATAGTAAAATTATACATGCACTCAGAGGTAATCAACGTTTTAAGTTATGCAAAAAATGATACATATAACAATCACTGCTGATGTGCATTAACAAAATTGAAGGTTGTTCTTATAGATCTATTCGTACTTTACCAATTATATTTCTATAGTCATAATAAATAATTTCAACTTTACTAATTACTTCATACAAAATCCACAGAAAAGGAGGAACGCTTTACATACGCTGTCCCACCGAACCTTGTTACGCTTTGATTCACCAAAGACTTTGCCAGTGTTGGGATGCAAGTCTGTGGTGCACAGCAAATGAATGGTGCACAGCAACAAAATAGTACAGTGAAAGCCACACAGACAATGCGTATAAAGTCTAATGCAATCCTGTCCTTTGTTCCTGAGTCAGAATCACACAAAGTTTGAAGTGTCCACCTGAGTAAAGTACAAGAGTCAGTTATTGGTCATCTGTACTGGCTGAAAGCGTTCCTGAAATGACCACACCATACAGGACTAAGATCTAGTCGATTGCAGGCTATCTTGAATATATGGATTTTGTTTTTGTTAAATAGAGTGATCCAAACATTTAGATTCACAAATGGAACATTGTTTTAGTTTTCGCAATGCAGACACTATCAATCTCTTGAAAACGAATCGTTTTTGTCTCCTTATAAGTCGGACTTATTTTGTCTAGATAACGGGACGCTTTTAGTGTGGAACGTTCACTAGCGCCAGTACCACCATATATCCAGTCTTAATATTCTGATCCAGTGGCATGAACCAATAACCGCGTTTTTACTTTCATGAAGAATGTTTGCTGATAAAGTTCTTTCCCCTGAAACATACAATGGTCAATAAAATCATGGCAAGTAATAGACGTCTAGAAGGCTCTGCGCCACGAAGGCAGCTGTTCCCACTTCGGCTTGGACCTGCTGTCATGTCGACTGATTCTGGAATAAAGGGAACTAATATTCAGAAGTATAAAGGAAGTTACACATGGTGGTAGGCTTAAACTAGATTGAATAAAGCTAATTAATCTAAACGTAAAGAAAATACACAATATATAATAAAACTTTACCAGTAATCACAACTAACAGTATATCTAAAATTAACCAATTAATAGTACCGATTTAGCAAATTATTTCTAGACTTAAAATGAAACTTAATTTGTGAAATATTGGTACATTATCAAATAAGGGCAGTTTGCAAATATCCATTGCAATTATTTAATAAATATAGTTGATACATAGACCAGAAATGGGCAATGACACTTCCACATGGTCGCTATGTTTACTTTCTTCTACTATTCCTTTGTTTGTATTTTCCCCTGGTAGATTTCCCAGCTTTACTTTACGACGTTTACGGAAATGGTAGTAACAAAGAAAATGCTTTGACGAAAGTCATAGTTCTCCTTGCCAAGATGGCAACCTAGCAATGCGTTATGCTCTTGTACTGACGTTTTAACTAGCTCCTGGCTCAAACCTTACCCAATGAATTCCCTTGCCGTCCTGCAGGAGGTTTGAGAACTTTATTATCTTCCTTTCCGAAAGAAGCCACGAAACATTCCCGTTAATTCTACACATATGTAGACTTTTAAAGGACATGACTAAGGGAAGTAGCTTCTAATATATTTTCAATTCTAAACTTACCTCTCTTTTCGTTGTTAGTTCCGGCTGTAATGAAATAAATATAAAAAAGAAAACTATTAATAAAGGTGTTACATTGATCATTGATTGCAAGTCATAAAAAACTTAGCAAAGAAACTCAAACCACAGTCGCATCATTATAGTGCGAATATTTTAGTCGCTGTCTTTTTATATTATAGAATGCTAAGTGTTTAGTCATGTAGAATTAGATACATATTTCTATTCTGAATAAACAAATCTATTTAGCAGTTTCTCACTTTCTCGACATACGCACTAATATCAAATTTAAGCCTTTAAATGTAGAAGTCTACATTCCGCTAAAAGCATTACAAGATCGATAACATTTTTCCCTTCTACGCGCGCTGTCAATATTTTATGGACTTCTTGATATAGCTACATCCAATTTTTCATTAAGTAGGCCTACTTGTATATGTGTCTAATAATCAGTTAAATTGATGTAGTCAAAAGAAAAATATATCAATCTTGAACGATCTCTGGATATTACTTAAAGAATTTTAAACCCAAACTGACAGGTAATGGAGAAACCAGCGCTCTTGACGATTTAAGGAAAGTTTTATATCTAGGGCTTAAAAAAATTCAAACTCACTAGAAGGGATTCAAGGCATGATAAGATGAATCCAAACAAGTTGTTGAACCCCAGAGCTACATTTTTGGCTACACCAGTGACCAGTCTCTAAGCCGTTTCAATCTAAATAATCTCATTCTATTGCTCAGGTCTATTTGCTTTGAGGGATCACCTTAGTTGGTTCCCATCCCAATTAATTCAACCCCTTTTTGGAATTCAAAAGTCGTTAATTTGGTCAGTTCAGCAGTTGTTTTACAATGTATTGACTCGAAATCGATCGTTATTCAAGAGTATAAAAGGGATTCCTTATTGAGAACCATCGAACTGAATGCTAGTTGTTGATTCCTTTCTGAATAGCGGTTGCAGAACCCCTGACAATTTTGTCTGGATAGCAATTATTCATTGCGCCTTACAGCATTCTCAAAATGAGAGAGACTGTCCTAGATCAAAGACAATCATTAATTCTCAGCGCCAGCACCAAGTCCTCGCTCCAGTCACCTCAGACAGTCAATACAAAGTACTTTAGTAGAGAGCTCAACTTACTGTTCAGAATATTGACTTTGGCACTAGTCACAAGATTGCCAGGCGTCCGGCAGATGTAGGTGCCAGCATCCGTCATATTGCCACGTTTTATTGACAGGGTGCTGCTGATAGTTCTGTCCGAGAGTGAGACGTCACTGCTTAGTGTCACCCTGTCACTGTTGAGAGAAGGCAATTAAAAGTTTAAACACTGACGTGAAGCACATTGAACACAACATAGTTTAGTTACCGCTTGTACACTATTTGAACTAGAGTTGAAGCTTATTAAGTGATATGACAGAAATAAACAAGAAAAAACAATTCTTGAAAAAAAAAAGCTTATATGAAGTGTAATTGTATCAACTAGTTTGATTTAGTCATGTAATTAAATTTGTAATAGATCTAGACCAACAACAATAAATCTGTGAAAATCTGTAATAATATTTTTATCAATTGTTTTTGTTTAGCGCTATTACATATTTTTAGCTTTCTCAATACGCTATGATCCTATCACTTGTCTGGACCAGTTGGATAAATGGGGGGGGGGAAGGGAGAAAGAAGGAATCTCTGTGTGGGATCTGCCATAGCGCTTCTTAAAAGAATTTAAAAAAAAGGGGGGCACGTCCTGAATTCGAACTCATGGTTCAAGCCTCCTCAGGCCGACACACTAACCACTCTGCTTGTGAGGTGCGGTGAGGTAGTGGGGTGATTTATCTGTTGTTTGTTTCAAAGTTAAAGTTAAAGTTATTAAAGCGGCGACATCCAAAACGGACTAATTCAGTTTATACCACCACTTCAGTCAAGTACAATTTATTTCCCTTGTTCGAGGCATCAAACAAAAAATAATCAATTACCAAAAGTTAATTCTTGTGTTGTCAGGTAAAATAAATAATTGTACAAAACTTAAGATTGATTCGAGATGGGGTGTCGATTGGACGTACATACACACTTTTTACCAGTCATACAGAGTGAGTTGATATAAGCTTTGTTATACAAATACCATAACAATAGTTCCTGTTCAAAAGTAGCTCATTTAAAACTTTATGTTTTAAAGGAGGGTTAGAAGTGGAGAGAAAGAAAAGTGAAATGAGAGAAAAAAAAAGAAGAGACGAAGGAAGAGTAGGAAGGAGAGAGGAAAGGATGGAATGAATGAAGGGATGAAAAAAAAGGACAGCAAGAAGGAGAGGAAGAAAAAAATGGAGAGAAAGAAAGAAGAAAAGGATAAAATAAGTCAAAAGAAAAAGAACAGAGAGAGGAAATAGGACGAAAGGAGGAGGATACAAAGAGTGAAGTAAGGACATAAAGAAGGGGAGAGAAGGAGGAAAGAAATAGATACCAAGGGAGGGTACTTACTTATTTTTTATTTTGTCTCCATCTTTGAACCAATCAATAGCGTCGGGTGGATACTCACTTCCTGTAGCATTGCAGGTCAGCCTTAGGGTGTCACCTCTCTCTACGAACAACGTTCCATGAATACTTATTTCTGTGGAGTAGTAGAAGAAATGTGGAAACAAAAACTCTACAAAGTCTACAATACTTACACAAATAGTGGGGAGAGTTAGGGTCTGTCTACAAAGTCTACAATACTTACACAAATAGTGGGGAGAGTTAGGGTCTGTCTACCAAGTCTACAATACTTACACAAATAGTGGGGAGAGTTAGGGTCTGTCTACAAAGTCTACAATACTTACACAAATAGTGGGGAGAGTTAGGGTCTGTCTACAAAGTCTACAATACTTGCACAAATAGTGGGGAGAGTTAGGGTCTGTCTGTCTACACCAGTGTTTCTCAAACTTTTTTGTATGCCGGCACAGTAAAAATACTACAAACATTTTGCGGCACACCAAGAAGGGCAATAGATGTAGTTGTTTTATAATAAAATGAAAATTATTTGACCTGTTTTAAAATGTTACATTTAATTTGAAGGGTGTTTTTTTTAGAGCAAATGCTGTCTATACCAGGCTTGAAAGTCGACAACCAAACTCGCATTTCATTGTCTTTTGTAAGAAGTCTCTCTCTTTTCTTAGACTTGATTTCAGTCAGTGTTGAAAATCCAAACTTACAAAACTATGAAGATGAAAATGGAATAATTATTTGATTTTAAACTGATTTCAGGATATAACTTTTTTTTATTGAACTCCAAAACACATCCAGGCTTTTCTCTGCAAAATTTGACTAAAGAACTGCATCTTTCTTTAAATCAATGAGCTGCTCCTCTTCTTCAGTTGTAAGATTTGTAGTTTCATTGTTTCCAAATGGATAGCTGACCCATCCATATTCACGACTTCCAAATGTTGTGAAGCAATGCTGCAATGCTGACTGCAGGTGTGTCAAAGTGTACTGAATTTTGGGGTGATTTATTTATTTGAAGCACATTCATAATAAGCAGGAAAGGAGCCTTCGACTTCGAGATGTTACTTTGCCACAAACACATTTTTTCATCAAATGATTTCAGTTTTGAGTGATAATGTTTTCCGATGGTCTTCAATTCTGCGCGAGATAGTATCATTTGACAAAGGAACTTTCTTAACTTTTTCGGCGGCATCGGGTCCAAGAATAATTTCAACAACTATTCCTAAAGCTGGTGCACAATGACAGATTCAGCCTTTGTGCATTCTTGCGTTTTGCTAATAACTGAGCAATCTTAAACTTGCAATCAATCTCTTTTCTGTCAGCTTTAGGTAGTTCGCAAGTTTCTCAACTCATTTATTTTGTTAAGCCCTGATGTTTTCTAAGTATGCCTTCGGTTGCGCTTTTACAGCTGGATGTTTTGTTTCCAAGAGTCACTTCAATTAGCTTGGAATAAGCTCCTCATTCGACGAGTTGCTTTGCAGATCAGACAGAATGGCAATTGAGACTCTTGAGGCCCCGAAGATATGAAACCATATGCGATGTAATCTTAATTGTACCTTCGTTTGGTTCCTTTTCATTTAACGTTTTCGCAGTTTCATTTTTTGCTAACGTATTTCTCCATAGATAACAAAGAATTACGCTTATTGGTAATTTGTTATTATTAACTTTCACCTAAAAAATTTAAATAAAAAACATCGCTTAATATTACTATTACTAATTCAAATATTGATGTGCGTCTGCTAAGGAGGCCTACATTTTAGTCTTTATAATAATATATGTATAGTGGAAAATTCCATAACCTGAATGGCTAACACCCCTTTTCGTCAAAATGAAGCGGTCCTATTTAGCAAGGCAAAGAAAATGGGAGAGTGTGGACTACTATTACTGGTCCTTGCGAGTGGATATGTCATCGCAACGTAAAATACAAATTTAATATTAGGCAGACCTGTGTAACGCTGCACGTACGGCGTTCTGAAAACTCCCGAGGCACATCTGCAAATCTTCGGCGGCACACTAGTGTGCCGCGGCACACAGTTTGAGAAACACTGGTCTACACAGTCTACAATACTTACACAAATAGTGGGGAGAGTTAGGGTCTGTCTCTCTACAAAGTCTACAATACTTACACAAATAGTGGGGAGAGTTAGGGTCTGTCTACAAAGTCTACAATATACATACACAAA